>JAJIZL010019220.1:221370-239552 GCA_023969395.1 Amblyomma maculatum | reverse complement strand
ATTCTTATAAAACCAATAACGCACCCTATTGGTCTTTTTTGCTAGGGCATCGACTAATTGCTGTGAGCGGAGAGCGTGCTTGTTCTCAGAGTCGTCAAAACAAACTGTTGTGATATACGTCGGGCAAAGAGATGGTCGGCTCTGGTCAGAGGTGGAAATGCATTGGGAAGGACAGCAAGCTAATTCCGAAAGTGGACAGCGAGAAAGAGCGTCGGCGTCTTGGTGTTGGTGACCAGATTTATAAGTGACGTCGAAATGGTATTCTTGCAGGCGTAGAACCCAGCGGCCAAGTCGGCCTGTGAAATTTTTGAGTGAAGACAACCAGAAAAGAGCATGGTGGTCGGTCACAACTGAAGTGCCGACTGTATAGGTAAGGGCGAAATATCTGGACAGCCCAGATGACGGCAAGACACTCCTGCTCGGTAATGGTGTAGTTTTTCTCAGCTGGAGTCAGAGTCCGACTGGCAAAGGCAATCACTTTCTCACTCGATGTTGCATCACGCTGCAGAAGTACAGCGCCAAGACCGTGACCACTGGCATCGGTGTGCAGGATAGTTGGAGCGCTGTCACTGAAGTCGCCAAGAACAGGATCTGATGTGAGGACGTGCTTTAGGTCATTAAAAGCCGTTTCGTACTGTTCAGTCCACACGAAAGGGCTGCGTGCTTTCAGTAGCTCATGAAGTGGTGCAGTAATAGTTGCAAATGCCTTATAAAACGCCGGAAATAAGACGCGAGGCCGATGAAATTGCGCAAATCTGTAGTTCGTTGTGGACGAGCAAAGTTCAAGACCGCGATAATTTTTTCAGATCTGGACGAATGCCGTCATGGCTGGCCAGATGTCCCAATATTCTAATTTCGTTCTGTACAAAGTGACACTTCTTGGTGTTGAGTTGAAGGCCTGTCGAAGTGAGACAGGTGAGGTCTTCATTCAGGCGCATGAGATGGTCCTTAAAAGTTGCCGAAAAGATAACAATGTCGTCCAAGTAACACAAACAGGTTCTCAATTTTAGGCCACGAAGTACAGTGTCGATCATTCTTTCAAGTGTCGCTGGTGCATTGCAAAGTCCGAAAGGCATAACATTAAATTCGTAAAGGCCATCGGGTGTTGCGAAAGCGATGTTTTCTTTGTCGTCCTCGTGCATAGGTATTTGCCAATAACCTGAGCGGAGGTCCAAGGTCGAGAAATATTCGGAGCCTTGGAGAGAGTCAAGGGCGTCATCAATTCGCGGCATCGGATATACATATTTGCGGGTAATTTTGTTGAGTGCGCGGTAATCAACACAAAAGCGTACCGAGCCGTCCTTTTTTTTCAACTAGCACTACTGGGGAGGACCATGGGCTTGTTGAGGGACGAATAATATTGCGATGGAGCATGTCATTTACATTTTCTTCAATTACTTTTCGTTCAGAGGGAAACCCGATAAGGCCATCGGCGAACGATAGAGTTACCTTCAGTCATGATGTGATGGTGCGCAACAGTAGTCCGTCCCAGTGGTGGGGAAGTGGCATCAAAAATGGCTTGGTGGTGTCGAAGCAATGTCAGCAGTTCTTGGCGTTGGCTCGGCGTGAGTTTAGGATTAATAGTGTGTGAGAACAGAAAGAGAGACGTCTGACGAAACATGTTGCTGAGGCGGAGGGGCAGTGAGCACCATCAGGGAAAAAGGTTGAACATCCACCATGCAATGCAGACAAGTTCCTTTTGGGAGCACGAGGGATTCACGTGAAATGTTAGTGGCCGCTATTGTCGCTGAGCCGTTGTGGAACCAGACAAGACTTGACGAGAAGGCGATGCTGCGTGCAAGATGACTATATGATGGTGCTATGAGTATGTCCCCGTCAGTGGTGTGGTCAGAAAGAACAGTAAGCAGTTTTTCGCACTGAGGAGGCAAAACAGTATCAGCGGCGGCAACGAGGGGATGATGTCGTTCAGAAAAGTCAGATGAAAAATTGCTGTCATATGGATAACACGGTCACCACAAGAAATTAACGCTGAAGCGGTTGACAAAAAATCCCGCCCAAAAATCATCAGATGCGCACAAGGTAGGAGCACTGCAAACTGCACATGATGGCAGATGCCGTCGATAACAATTCGTACTGTGCACTTCGCTGAAGGGCGCAAAGGGACGTCATTGGCTCCACGGAGTTCAGGTTCATCATATGGTGTTGTCACTTCGCAAACGGTTGCACAAATAAGCGTGAATGACAAATTGCAGCCCCTGTATCAATCAAAGCTTCGACCATTAAACCTTCAGCGATAACAGCAATAACGTTATACGGGCGATCAGGAGGACTTTTAGTAAGGTCGCAGAGTGCAGTTTACCTCCAGAAACTGCAACACTTAGTTTTCCGAATGGCGGACAGGGAGAGCGGTTGTGGGGTGGAGAGGGGAACTGAGCAGCGGTATGGGGATGGGGACTGGTGTCGGGATACCTGGCTCCTATGAGGCTCAGACGAAGATACTGGAGGGGGGGAGGATCGTCGAGGTGGGCTTGGCATAGACCGGCGTTGATAATACGAGGTTGAAGGCATGTCACTTTCGAAGGTGTAACCACGGCACTCGTTCTGAAGGCGGCGACGACAGAAGCGGGATAATGTCCTCTAATACCACAGTAATAGTAGACTGGTCGGGAGGGACGCCAAGGCGCGTAATTCGCAACTCTAATGAACGACAGGGGGCGCTGCAAAGACTGGCCACACTGGGCAAGATGGCAGAAATATGTAGGGTCCCCGCGTAACTCGTCCCTTGAAAATGCATTGCTGTTCCTTGTTTGTGACGAAATTTGTAGTGTTTTGTGAAAAGTGGTCGCGTTTGTCACAATGCACGCTTCATTCTGACATGATCCAAGTGTACCAGGGACTATCAGACCAAAGTTCAGGCGCCGGCGTCGCTGAAGATCCTCAAAGAATCGTAAGGACAGGTAAGGTAAGGACTTCAACGATTTCGCCATTATTCAGCTTGAATGGAAATGCGCCGCGCTCATCGTGCGAGCCTCCGGTCGTCGCTCTTGTTGCCGCTGTTTGATAGTGCTCAGATGTAAAACCTCTTTTTTTTTATGTTTTTTGATTAGATTGCCTTGCGCGCGATAGTGCGTTCAAATTAACAGCGCATTTCACAGAACTAGTAAAACAATTATTTCATGATTGATGGTGCCGCTTGCATTGCTCGGTGTCAATTTCAGTACGCAGATGTCGCGTTTACGTGTTATGTCGCTACGCCGACTGCCTGTGTCGTGCAAGTATGCATTTGCTTTCCTCGAGAGTGCGAGCGTGATTAGGGATGCCTTTGAAAAGCCTGCGCTCTGCATCACCTCTTTTGCGTGTGTATCTGTGTCTACGCTATCTGATACCATAAACTCGTTCTCTAGCGAGGTCCTCGGGAATTTTTGCTCCCGCAGGCAGTCTGTGACCGAGAAGTTTGTTAGTATAAATGTCGTATTCACACGCTGCTTGCCTGTCTGGCTTGTGTCTACCTTTCGACGAAGTACTTCCAACCCAGTTACAGGGTTAAAAAGAAAAGAAAAAAAGGCGCTAAGAAAATTGATAAAAAGCATTACTTTTTAACTGGCCAGGTTTCAAGGAAGCATGGCACTGCTGTTGTAGGATGGGTGGCAAGAGAGTTCTTTATTTTTATTTTTCATTTTTTTGGCACCAGCTTCTGAGATTGAAACTTTTCTGGTTACATGATATATATCCTGTTCTCTATAGACTGCAAAGT
This sequence comes from Amblyomma maculatum, assembly GCA_023969395.1. Lineage (NCBI taxonomy): Eukaryota > Metazoa > Arthropoda > Arachnida > Ixodida > Ixodidae > Amblyomma > Amblyomma maculatum. The sequence continues at coordinate 235,837 of JAJIZL010019220.1, read as the reverse complement.
ACCACTAGGAAGATATTTCAAGAGATAAAGAAATTCTCTTTGAGGAAGATAATGCTTCTGCATTTCGGGGTTAATAACTCGAGCATGGTACAAGAAGAGCCACTTGCCCTTTCTTTAGGGTCGTAGACCTTTTTTACTAGACTGTGGAACAGCATATGATTGTTATTTTTATTGTGTTTTAAACACGTTTCTTAAGATGTTACATATCTTTGGTAAAAGAATTGCATCATTTTGTTTCTTAAATTTCAGTTGCTGACTTCCTTGTGAATTATTCTATCTGTACGCTGTTTACAGAGGCTTTCTTCACCATAATTTTATCTTTATACAATTTCTATGAACCACAGTGCTCTTTTATTTACTGCTAGTATTTTTCATTCTTCTGATTGTGTTTTTAACAATGCAGCTGAAAAGGCCTGCCGTCCACATCAACTTAATTCGCTGAAGCCTCCAAGGCTAAGAGCTTCTGCAGAAAGTTGTGAGAGGGCTGGCGGATGTGTGTGTGTGGAACATGCGGCACAGAGGGCGGCAGGAAAACAGTCTAATCTATGACACTGAACATTCTCTTGAGTGCTCAGATATCAAAAGGATTGCTTCACTGCAATCATTGCACATACCATCTTTACCAGACAACAAGGCTTGCTTCTCAGCCTCCTAGTGTATCCAAATAACACCCCTAAAGACTAGAACATCTTATAATTTGAGGAAAAGGATGCTGTTTACCTTGTAGAAGTTTAGAGCTTGGAGGTAGCATGGCACTGTATTGCATGACTAAGAAATAAACTTTGATGCTTTATCTATTTTACAAACTGCATCTGGAGTCTGTGCAAATGCAATTCATGCAAAATTCTCATCAGACATCCATTGCTTACTTGAATCTTAAAAGAAAACCTATCTGTAATCTAGCCAGGATTGCTTGAACACCCAAAGGAAATTTTATATTATTTTCATGCAAAAATGGCTACAGATAAGAACACTGAGTTGAGATACACAAGATAGGCATCAGGTTACTCCAACTCACCTGAACGCCATCTAAAAGAGTCAGCTTTGTCTTTTGCAGTGATGATTATTGTATCTTGTGTTAATATAATCTATGACGGTGCTACATTCTAGGCACCTAAAGACGCGTTTGTAAAAGTGTACCAAGCACAAATCATCACAGTTCCTTTACAAAAGCTGTCGGGCATTCTTAGTCGACACTGGGAGCAGGCAAAAATATTTATTCGGGCATCGGATCTTTAGTAAAGTAGTTCACTAACTGTTAGACTGCCAAACTAGCCTCTCTAAAGCTCAGTATTGTGCTTATCTGTGATTGTAAATACTTCATAATTTTTGTACACTAAAGCCCCACTCCACATAAGGTTTAAATCTGTAGGACATACAGTGACAATTTTTCAGTTAAACACTTTCTAGTACCTCATGTACCCCACACATTGTAGCTAATGGTTTTAAGCTTGGTTTCTTAACTTAAACATGATTTATGGTGACGAGCATGCTTCATGCGTCTTTATAGAAGCCCATCAGTTGCCAACCTCTTCCACATTTCATATATCATTCAGATAATTAGCTCAATTCCTTCAATCTTTTTGCTGTTGGTTTTGTTAAGCCCAGCAAAGGTTTGCTTGATCAAAATTCTTACACTGTATTTCATTCTCTTGAGATTTCTTTGTGCTTGGATTTTCACCAGTGTTACATGGCTATTGTTGATGGAGATTGGTGTTCATTTGAAAAACATTACTTCGGTAAGTGTAGTAATGTTTTGTCAGTTAATATGTATGTTATTGTTGTGCAATAGGGATTCTGCAGGTCTGCCAGATGCATGCCTCCAGCACCTGCCTAAACAACTTCCTCTATGACTTCTTCCTCCATCCCTTCCTCTTCCTGTATTCTATAAATGAGGACATGGCCACTTTATGTGTTTGTTATAGCTGTTAAAAGATTAGGACACAGAAGTACAGTGCAAAGCTGTTAGGGAGAAAATAATGTCTGACTGCGTTCTCATGAGAAAACGCAGTTCCTGCTCACGGCAAGCTGATCCCAGCAATGCTGAAGTTGTAGCAGGAAAACACTGCTCTAAAATTAAACGTTGACAGATGATACTCATGTGTCAACCCCAAGTGAAAGCATAAAGTGTGGCCTCAGTGACTGCGGAAACACTATGTTCCGGGCAAAGGCTGTGCTGATTACCTGGTCTGTACGTGGTAAGTATTTTACTGTTCATGTAAGCTGCACTGCAGAGCAGCTAATAATATGTACTTATGCTTTATGTTACATGGCTGCCATATCTTATGTTCTTTCTTTACCTGATACCCATTTATAGTTCCACTTAACTTGAACAATGCCACACTTGTTGCTGTTGCCTACTTGGCTTGAGAAGGTGTAAACTGGAAAAGTGAGAAAGGTGCAGAAAGCAATACTTTTCAAGAGAACTCTATGTCGAGCGCAAGCACGTATTCAGGTACAGTATGTCACTACTATTTAGACATTGATGCATTAGTGCTTTGCTAACATAAGCATGCAGTTTACTGAAAAATGTTTGTGGCACCTTCCTCAGTTAACTTGTTGCCTAGACTGAGTGGCTTATTTAACGTTTAGGAGGATGCAAGAGCATGTGCGGCTGGGTGGAAACGTTAGAAATGCTGTGCTGCAAAGAGAACGAGAACTCTGATATCAAGTGCAGGAGGCACACAACAATTAATGCTTGTGCCAGATGATGAGCCTTTAACCTTGTATGCAGCAGTGTGAAAATAGAGCATTGGAAAAGTGACAAACTGAAGTCTTGGTCATCTAGTATCAAAGAAAAACAAGGGTTGAGGGGCAGCCTAGTTCGGAAGCAAACATTTCAACAAGACTTCTCTTCAGCCCAGGTGAAGACATATCTTCTTGTTGAAATGTTTGCTTGCGAACTGAGGCTGAGTCAACTTCAAACTGAGTCAAGCTTGCCCTAGAGCATCTTTTTGTCCCCGCTCCCTGCATTTTTCTGTAAAAATGCTGAATAAAGATTGAATTGAATACAGTTGAATCCCGCCACAACGAATACCGCCACAACGAAATTTCCGCGACAACGAATAATTTTTTATTCCCCGCGAGTATCCTATAAGAATTAATGGCCTAAATTTCTCTGCACAACGAACCATTTTTGCAGAGCGTTTCCGCTTCAACGAAATTTTCGCGTTCAAAATCGAAACCGAAACTAGTTTTATTGGCGAGAAGTCCAAGTCAAATCCAAAGCCACATTAAGCATGAAATCACGTGATTGCAGTTCCGCCATTTTGGCTTTGTGTCGTGGTCGCGTTGTTCACTCGCTGCCTTTCTCTTCGACAACGACGAGTTTTCATCCGCAGGACACGATGGCAACGCAAGTGAAAAAACGCAAAACTCTTTCCCTTGAGCAAAAAGCTCAAATAATCGCCCAAGCAGAAAGCGGAAGGAAGAAAGCGGCAATTGCTGAAGACTTCGGAATTCCTGCAAGTTCGCTGTCAACGATTCTAGGCAATAAGGACAGCGTGAGAATGGCACTTGCTTCAGGCACATCCTCGAAGCACAAAAAGGTGACGCTGCCCCTCCATGAAGAGTTGGACAAAGCAGTGCATGCGTGGTTTGTGGAAGCACGAGCCAGCAACGTCCCCCTGTCCGGAAGCATCGTCCAGCAGAAAGCCTTGAACTATGCATGCCTACTTGGCATTGATGATTTTAAAGCCAGCATTGGCTGGCTAAACCGTTTCAAGGCCCGCCATAACATCGTTGGAAAAGTGTTGTGCGGCGAGTCAATGTCAGCAGACGTGGACGGAGCAGCTGCTTGGAAGGCGAGTAACATGGCCGGAATTTTAAGCAACTTCGCGCCTGCAGACATTTACAACGCCGACGAGACCGGGCTCTTCTACGAGATGTTGCCGGCTAGGACGCTCGACTTCAAGGGGCAGCGCTGTCACGGCGGCAAACACAGCAAAAAACGCATCACAGTGCTGCTTTGCACAAACATGGATGGCTCGGACAAGCGTCCGCCGTTAGTCATAGGCAAAAGTGCCAAGCCGCGCTGTTTTAAGGGAACTCGTAGCCTACCTGTGCAGTACAAGGCGAACAACAAGTCATGGATGACCCGCGCTATTTTCACCGAGTGGATGATGGCATTCGACCGCGACATGAAGCGGCAGGGCCGTAAAGTTTGCTTGCTTTTGGACAACTGTTCAGCGCATCACTCCGACGAAGTCAAGCTCACTAACACGGAGCTGAGGTTTTTCCCTCCCAATTGCACGTCTGTCTTACAGCCTCTCGATCAGGGCGTGATTCTTAGCCTGAAGCGCGCTTACCGCGGGAGGTTAATTCAGCGGCTGCTTTTTAACACTGAAACCGGCCGAGACACGAAGGTGGACTTGTACGTGGCACTGCAGATTATGTCTGCTGCCTGGAGCACACTGGGGCGCTCAGTAATTGTGAACTGTTTCAGGCACGCCGGATTTGCCGAAGGTCGACCCGTACACTCTGCTGGCCTAACACCAGGCGTTACAGACGACGACGAAGAGGCGTCACCGGCTCCGGGGATCGCGGCCGCCTGGAAAACGCTGGGAGAAATAGGAACCGTGCCGCCTAATCTCGAGCTCGACGAATACATCGGCGCTGACGCTTGTGTTGTTCACGAAGATGTGAGTGATGAGCAGATCATAAAAGCTGCCCGGAATGATAAGGACTCTTCCGATGAAGAAGACGACGACGTACAGGAAGCGCCGGCTGCGGCAACCGCCGTACAGGTGATGGACGCTTTTGATGTCATCAGGAATTTCGTTGCTGTCCGAGACGACGATGTTGCAATGGGTTTGCTGACCGAGTGCGAAAATCGCGTGACGGCGTTGCTCGCCGTGAAGCGTAAGCAAACCAAGCTTACAGATTTTTGGCATTAAACGCCTTTGCTGCTGCTTGGGCAATTCTTTCTGCGTTTCACGTCAAATTTTTGCGATAACGAAGTTCCGCGAGAACGAATTTTTTTTCGTGCACCGTGAATTTCGTTATAGCGGGATTCAACTGTACTCATTGCAGCCCTTACCTGTATTTTTTTATTCTGTGTGTACATGTTCCCCTTATTCTAACCCGGTTATGTAGCGGGTGCTTATGCACATTTACGATACTCGTGCACTGCATATGTAGAAAAACATTCTCAAGAAGCTGTGAAAATAAATATTAGCTGCGATGCAGAAAGCCATTACCTTTAATAGTGTGTCATCAAACACGAAAAATTCATTATTATGTTGGCTTTCTCGTACAGCTAATGGGCCTCATCCTATCAAGCTCCACTCGACAGCTGTCTTATGAGTCTCGGCCTTTAGAGCAGCCGCAAATCATTTCTTGCAATTAATCGCCAGGTGTCCAAGAAAGCACACTTTATGTATGTGCAAGGAAGGTTGTGTGCATCAGTTCTGTACGACCAGTCTGCATTCACTCACTTATTCACGGGGTCATTTATGTTGCAGTTGACAAGGTGATGTTTGGATATATCTGTAAAATCATTCGTTTTACTGACAGCCTTTTGTTACTGTGAAATGTTTACTCCACTTTTACTTCAGCGTATATCACATGTTTGCAATATTCTAGAACTAAACTTGACTGGGACAAGATGGATGAAAGGCACGTGTACGTGGGGCCATCAAGAACCTGAGTTCAAAAGACTGTGCGAGCTCATTTAAGTTTCATTTTGAGCCCTGGCATAGATAAGCTTTGATTTCAGTACATTCTTGAGTTAATTGAACGACCCCTAATTCCTTGATTTATACCAAATGATTTTTGTCTCAGCTGCAAAATGAAGCCGTATGGTGTCATTAAAGAATGAATTGCCATGAAATGCTATCAGACCATTTCTGGCTGTGGTAATAAACCATTTCGAGGCATTTTAAATGCCTTTAGGCCTTGATGGCGTGACGGGTTCATTTTGCGGCTGAGACGATAATCCTTAGGCTTCAGGAGTTTTCATCACTACACGCTGCTCTGATAATTGGCGAGGTGTGATACGTATTCAAGCCCTTCACCAAATGAGCGCCCTGCAAGTGAGCTTTGTCGCCAGGGAATTGCAGCTTTATTTGAGAATATATTAAAAAAAAAAATGTGCCGGCTTGATCAGTTCACCGCGCAGTTGTCAGACACCTGTCGCTGACAAAACTATGTCACTAAAAGTGAGCAGCCGCATAGGCGAGCGCGATCACACAACGGACCCAATTTCCATAACACTTGCGGTACAAGATCGAGGGCAGTCACGCGCTGCGTTGCCTGCAGATCTCGAGACGCCTGCCTGACGCGGCGAAGAATTAAGCCGATCGTCGTAGAGTGCTCCCTTACGCGCATTTGATGATGACGGTCTTAGCAGAACTAGCTTAAAAAGCGCTATGATCAAGCTGTCACAAACTAGGAGTTGTTTATACGTGCGCCGATCGAATTTTGTACGTGACGCGAGAAGTCGAGCTGCATATAGTACATGTTGTTCACTCGTACAAGGAATCGTATTCAAAACTGAAGTCCGGAATCACAAAATGTGCATTTTTGTTATGTAAGCAAGAAATAAGAAAAGAGCTGTGGTTGTAGTTTTTTTAAGCGAATACTTTTTGGGAAGGTGTTCCATCCCTTGGGAAGGTTAGTAGAAGGCAGTTGGTACCAGAAAAGCAATCTTACGACAAAAACTGACGAGATTATATCTAGACGGCACTTTCAATGTGTTCCGCAGAGATTGAAATACATGAAACAATGTGCCACTGTGCTGCGGAACGGCGGCATAATCGGTTTGCCGTTGGTTTTGTCGTTTTTCGCGGTGCTACGAGCGCTTTGCTAGCGGGTTTCCATAGCGTGAACAAGGGGCGTCTGCTGCTGGACCTCTATGGCATGTTTGCATGGTTTTGCCGCCAGGTGCCGCATGGATTGCTGGAATCGCGAATAGGGTGGTGTAGGTTTATCCACCGCCACTGCATTGACGTGATTGTAGGTTGGCGCTGGTCGGGGCGGGGGAACCAAAGACGGGGGGGGGGGGGGGGGGGGCGACGGGCGCATAGGTGGGCGCTGGGCGGGTTGCAGGAGGTTCGGATGTCGTAGGGTGAGTGATGGTTGCTAGCTCGTCTTTATTTATGTTGCGGAGAACGGCGTCATTAGAAGATTGATCGCACCCGTGTCGACAGAAGGGATTGAGGGCTTGGAGCTCCTCGCGGGTGATTGCTCGAATCATTGCCCGCAGATCAAGGTCAGCAGAGGTCGGACCACTTGCGAAGCCGAGCTGTAATCGAGAGGACTGCAGCTGGTCGAGGAGTTGGCAGGTCGTAATAATTGAATCAACATTTGAAGGATTATGGGCAACTAAAGTGTGATAAGCCATAGAATTGATCCCTTTTCAGACGTGCACACGTTCAGGTTCCGTCATGGTTGGACTAATGCGCCTGCAAAGTGCAAGCACGACTTCTATGTATGACGCATAGGACTCATCTGGACCTTGAAGCCGGGAAGCGAGCTTGTTCCTTGCGATCTCCGTCCGAACAGCCGGGTCGGCGAAGTACTGTCGGAACTGCTGCTTGAAGGTAGGCCAGTTTATTGTGTGGGGCTCGCGGTTGACAAACCAAATCCTGGTGACCTCAATAAGGTAGAAAGAAACGTTCAGGAATTTTAAAGCATCATCCCACCCATTGTACCCAGTCAAAAAAAAAATCAATGGGTCCAATTGGGGAGACCAGTCAGATTGAATTGGTTCTGCCAATCCCAAATGGTTTGTCCAATGGGTACTGTCCAAACCAGCTGGTTTCTTCACTCCCAATTGAGAATCCCAGTTGGTTTCTTCACTCCCAATTGGGACGCCCAATTGGTTTCGTGACTTCCAATTGGGAATGAAGAATCCAATTGGCCGTCCCAGTTGGGACTAAAGAAACCAACGGGGCATCCCAATTGGGATTATTTCACTCCCAAATGGTATGCCCATTTGAAACGAATTGGGCTTCTCCTTCGTTCTAATTGGTCCTAAGCAAACATTCCCAATTGGGAAAGTCAAGTCAGTGATATCCTTGACTGAGATGTGCACAGATATACATACCTGTATAAAGAGAGAACAGTGAAAAATTTAAGGTCTTATAAAAAGTATATGCCGCTTAATCTTATTAATTGATTATATCGTGTTCACTTTAAGTGCACGCATAATTAAATAAGTTAACTCTGAATAACAAAGATGTGTCACTGGTCCCAGCAGCACTGTGGATATATGTATTGAATCTGTGTTCCGTGCGTGTAATGCTTGCTTGTTGCTCATGATTTCTGTAAAAAATTAATTTCATTCCACTTGTATAAAAGTCGGCTCCCCTATAACTTCTGGAAGAAAACATTGAAATTGCATCTCCATTCTTTTTTTTTCAGAAATGTCAGTTCAAACCATTTGGGCTCAATGGGTATGCCATTTGCATTCAATAGGTGAACCATTTAGTCTTCATGAGTGACCAATTATTTCCAATGGGAGCACCCATTCGTATCAAATGGTCAGGCCCAATGGGTGGCAAAAACAATTAGTTTTTGAGCAATTCATTTCAATTGGGAAATTCCCAATTGGACCCATTGAATTTTTTTGACTGGATAGACACTGCAAGATCAAAAAACAGCGCGGCTACTTGGGACAAACAGAGAGGAGAATAACGGACAAGCATTCACTGCAGCATTCATAAGTGTCGAGCCAGTCATCGACGTCTTCGTCGCGGAGGCAGTGTAGCCGAGGTAGAGGGTCCGGCCGGGTCGGGATCGCTCTCGGTGGACATGACTATGGTGGCAGTTGCGAACGGCGACCGGAACGTAGCTCCAGCGAGAGGCAGGGCCCAGGGCAGCAAGGGGATCAAATTTCACCACCACTTGTGAAAGAAGGCTAGGTTGAGACGGCAAGGCCAGCGATGCCTTGTCTAGCGTTTTAATCCGATGACAAAACCCAGGCGCGTGCCGGAGCCGGCGCCGCGGGACGATTATTATGGTATGTACAAATGAAAGAGGAAGCTCATGGCATGTACAAATTAAAGAACATCCACGGAAGGCTCACAATATGTATACATCTTTTTTCAGCTGCTTATATGTCATTTGATCTTGCTTGCCAAGCACTTTGCTTCCCAGCCTCCTTATGTATGTAGCACCCTTTATTGGGCTTCTTTTGGAAATAAATTGTTTTACCTGCCAATGTCCACCTGATTTTTCAGGAACATCATCAGGTGGAAGCACGGCCACCGCACTTGCACAGCATCGGCGGCTCCTGAACCACTTGGTGCGCCATGTTTCCATGCGCGATGCTTCTTTATGAAAGTATCGCGCAGGCTTTTCCACCGCGCAGTTATATTAACGCCTGCAAATAGAGTTCCACAGATTAATCTCTGTTCACTACTATAAATTCACACCAATTAATTATTTTAGGCAACAAGGACAGCAGGCCATTAATTAGCCTTGGCTCGTCACGGAATGGTTGCTGGAAGGCTCGAGAAAGTTTGACCACATAGGAATTAAACGTGCACTGACAACGGACAGTATACAGGCTCCTATTGCGTTTTACCTCGATTGAAATACGGCTGCCGCGATCTCATCCGCGTCCTCGAGGAGCAGCAACAAACCATTGAGGGACCGCGGCGAGGTTGAAATAAGTATTGACGTTATCTTGAAATGCACGTAACACACCACGTTGATGACACGGGAAGGCTGGTCGCCCTTGTGGCTAGCTACATGCTTTTGAAAATATTGTGAGCCAACTAGCCCAACGCTCTTAACCATGCACCTACCCATGAACAAATTCATGCAGATCGACAACCTCGTTGCATATGCATGTAACAAGAACTCAGATATCTTTCAGACAGGCAAGCGTAATAAAAGAGCGTATCTCGCGTCATTTCACTTCGGGGAACACTCAAGCAACGGTCGGCTCGAAGACTGGCTCCGCCGCGCATACTAGTAGTGTGGCAGAAGAACAGAGGCTCTTTGACCACGGCGGGATACATTCCCAAGAAGAACAGGCATGGAGACCTTTAAAAGGAGCAGAAAATGACTGCCCTGCACTTTTCTAGAAATACTTGTAGCGTGGAAACATACCCGAGTCGCATCCAATTTCCGTGACAACTTAGGCCCATGCCGCCGCTTTTTTCCTGTGGTCTTTGTAGTCCTTGCGGGAGCTATCCCATAATATGGGGCGCATTTGCATCGCGCATATAAGTTATCATTGAACTCTACACGCGAGGCTTTGGTCGCCATTTCTCTGTGCGGGTAGAGCGCGCGCGAGGAAAGATGTGAGGGTTCGCGCCAAAGAGAACGAAAAGACGTAAGTGAGTTGATTTTGGCCACTTCCGGTAGAGTCAGACTCGCGCGTCAAATATCTGGCAGGTCCAGAGCAGAGGCGGCGGGCGTTTTTTTTTTTTTTGTTTTTTTTTTTGACGCGGGGCGTCGAGTGCGTAAAACGCCGGTAAAACGTATAGCGGCGTAAAACGCCGGTTTGACGCGGCTAAAACGCTCCATGTATTCCGGCCTTAAAGGGACAGAACACTGGCCAAAATATGTAATGAGATTATGGTGAAGATGAAAAGATCTTGTCTCATATAGTACAGATCGAGCACTACAATATCAAAGAAATGAGGCTTTACAATTTTAATTTGCATTGAAAATCGCATAAAATAGGGTGCCTCGATGCGTGCCCGCTCCCCGCGGGCGCGCATCGAGGTACCCTAGCATAAAAACAACCGAGGCGCTATCTAGCGGAGAAACGCTAGTACTTTCAGTGTAGCCGCCCACGTGACTACATGTCAGCAAAATATAGCGGATTTTCGTAACTGCACATTGTTCTCGTTTCTTCTATGAGGGTTTGCCGTAATTTATTATATTTTGCGCTCTCTCCAGTGCGTCCTTAAATAAAAACCACCCCTGCTTTCGCACCGCCAAATGTATGCTTTCAGGTTTTACCACTAGATGGCGCCACAGTGTGCAATTTCGTTGACAGTTGACAGCCGTGTGGCGCGGATCTAGCGCGGACGCGTGTTCCATCGCTCCTCCGGTTGCACGTGGCTACCGGAAACGGACGAACTGGCGACAGTGGGAGCTTCCGAATCGTCAAATAAATGAATTCTTTATTTTATTAACTTTATTTCGTTTTCAGCTAGTTAGGTTAGGTGCAGCCGAAAGAATAGATTTTAGCTCTTGGTCCTAGCGGCCTGGTTTTTCGTGCCGGCAGCTAGGTTTTCTTGGCGTTCACTCTTTAACTAGCTTGTTTAGATAAATACTTTTTTTCTAGGCTATTGGCATTCGCGGAATTGGTTTTTAACGCGTGTTTGCTAGTCGTTTCTTGTGTCTTCTTTTGGCAATTTGTATATTCTGAGAATTCGTAATAGATATAGTTCAGTCGATGAGCTCTTAAGATGTGCAATCAAAAGAAGGTAAAGTGTACTCAGTGTGAGGCGCAGGTTAATCTCAAGGAAACGCGTTTTGATTCTGTAGGTGAAGCGGAAGGCAGCGGCTTTTTGTGTTGGTGTTGCGTACTGAGTGCGCGTCTAGATAGATTCGATCAAGAAAGGGGCAGTTTAGTGTCTCGTGTGGATGAATTAGAAAATGAAGTTCGTTTGTTAAGGGTGGAAAATCAGAAACTGCTTGGACAGCTTCCTCAAATTGAAAAAAAAAAGGGGGGGGGGGCGACTTTATCCTTGGAAGCAACCAGGGCGAACATTCCAATGCCGGCCACGTGGCTGAGGCCAGCACTGGTATGGAAGGCATAAGCAAAGTAGGTCAGGCGGATCTAAACCGTCAGAGTTATTTAGAAGCAGCTAAGAAGCCGGAAAAAAAGGAAGTAAGGAAGAATGAAAATCCCAGAGATAAGGACACATAACCGAAAGCCGGAGCCAACAGTTGGGAGAGGGAAAGAGAAGGCCCAGGTGCTTATCGCCGGTGATTCTAACATGAACAGGTGCAAGCGAGATATCTTGGAACGTGTAAAGGGTGATAAGAGAGTGTTGGTTGGAGCCTTCCCAGGGAGAACAATGAGGGCAGTGCTGAAAAAGAGTAAAAATAGGCTGTTCAAGAATTCCGCAGAGCGCAGTATGGTAATAGTAGCCGCGGGGCTAAACAATGTCCTAAAGGGTGATGCTGCAGGAGTGGTGGAAAGTTTAGCTAAGGGAGTTGGCGAGATCAGGGAGATAGCACAGCAAAGGCAGATAGTTGTATGCACAGTACCAGAGTTGCTGGGATTGAACGGAAAGCTGGAAAAGGACGCGGTGACAGTTAATCAGGACATAAGAAAGCTAAGCCTGGAGAAGCGTTTCGAAGCGGTTGAGGTAAACAGGGCGGTACATAAAGTAGGTTTTGGTAGGGCTTTTCAGCGAGATGGCATTCATTTTAACAGAAGGGTGGGAGCAGAGATCAGCTGGCGCCTGGCAGGCAGGGCTGTAGCTTTTTTAGGGGGTCCGCGAGGACTCCGTGCACATAGGTAGTTAGAAGTGAAGCAGAAGAAAGTGTAATAATGGAGGTTGAGTCCTCCAAAATGGCAAAGAGTAGGTCGAGAAAGAAAAGTTCAAAAAAGAAACTTAGCACTAGGATCAGCTACATAAACATGCAAGGAGGTAGAAAAAGAGCGAAATGGCTAGAGATAGAACAGCAGTTGAAGGATGACAAAATAGCTGCGTACGCTCATTGCGAGACTCAACTCAGGGATCTAGAAGATCTACCGTTTATTGAAGGCTACGTCTGGGAAGGGTGCAACAGAACGAGAACGGAAAAAAAGGGTGGAGGGGTAGGTATGTTGATACACCAGGGAACAAATTGGCAAAGAATTAAATCATCTTGTAAAGAACATATCTGGGTTTCAGGCATAAGGACTTGGCTAGGGGTTGTTTATTTAGGAACAGGACATCAATGCAGGCAAGAAAACAAGGATCTTGTTGAATGTCTCAGTGACGATATAAGCCAGTTTGGAAACGGGGCCAATATTATTTACTGGGGGACATGAACGGCCACATCGACGATCTGGATGGATACACGGATTGTAACGGGAAGCTAATGCTAGATTTCTGTGAGCGACACGATCTAGTTATAGTAAACAGAGAAACAAAATGTGAAGGCCAAATCACGTGGGAATTCCGAAACAGGCAGACGACCATTGACTATTGTCTAATGTCGCAGGAAATTTATAGCAAGGTCACAAATATGGAAATAGACGAAGAAGGGGAGTGTAGTCTGGGAAGTGATCATAAACGTATTAGTCTGCAGATGGGGCCCTTGATGAAAAGACAAATGGAACTTAGACAAAACATAAACGCAAAATTAAACGACGATCAATAAGCGCAGATAGCAGCGGACATAAAGGAAGCAATAGAGAAAAGCCCCATGGAAGACTGGGATTATGAACAGGTAGAACTACTTATAAGGAGCAAAATTCAGGAGGTTAAAGTAGCAAACCGCTGGAATGGAAAGAGGAAGCTACGGAGCTGGTGGAATAAGGAAATCAGGGAAGCTATTGAACAACGACGGGCTGCTTCAAGGGAACACCGAATGGGAAAGAAAGCACAGGTATGTCTGGAGGAAATCGACCAAAAATGGGAATCATATCGATAAAAGAAACTTGAGGTACAGGCCCTCGTCCAAAGTAAAATAAACCAGTCCACCGATCGCTGGATGGCTGGCATGCACGATGCCTCTAGAGGCGGAGCAAGAAAATTCTGGAACCATATAAGCTGGCTAGGGAAGAAGACTCAAAGAAAGCGGGATCGGATTCAAGATAACGAGGGAAATTGTTTAAAGGGAGACAACGCAGTGAACTACATTACATCAGTTATAGCCGTCATTTAAGAGCGACGATAGGGCAATCTCCGCAAATCAGGAAGCAACACAAGGTAGCAGAATACAAAGCAGCTTAGAACTGACCAATCTAAACTGGAAAAAGGCAAAAAAAAATATTCCTAAAAATACATCTACAGAAATAGATGGAATTCCGATCAAGCTGATTAATGAACTCGGTCCAAAAAGTAAGGAAACGTTGTTAAAATCTCTGGAAACAGTCATAACGAATAAGCAAATTCAGGACAGCTGGCGGCAGAGTAAAATGAATTTGATTTATAAAGGGAAAGGAGACAGGATGCACATAAAATCCCACAGGCCGATTACCATAACATCTGTTATGTACAGGTTAGCCTTGCAGGCGGTGAAATTAGAGGTGCAAGCATGGGTAGAAAGTAACAAGATATTCGGAGAACTTCAGAACGGCTTTAGATATGGTAGGCCCTTAGATGATAGCCTGTTCGTGCTTACCCAATGCATCGAAATATCTAGAGTGGAAAATAGACCTTTGTATTTGGCCTTCCTGGACATAAACAGGGCGTACGACAACGTAAGCAGGGAACTCCTGTGGAACATATTGTTACGGACGACAAGGAAGAAGAAGCGGGCAGTGGCGCGGGAAGGAGCGCTCGCGCTAGGCTCGCGAACATTCATTAAACGTCATCTACCATCGCCATCGGTCATGTTC
>JAJIZL010019220.1:189935-213180 GCA_023969395.1 Amblyomma maculatum | reverse complement strand
CTTCCCGGCTGTTCGTGTGGTGTGACATGCTGTTGGGGAACAAGTTGGCTCGGAAACATGTAGGAGGCTGGTTACGCGAACTTGTTCGGTTGAACACTGTCACACCGAAGCAACACTGCAGCAACATGTTCGGCTTCCCGGCTGTTCGTGAGGCGTGACATGCTGTTGGGGAACAAGTTGTCTGTGGTGTGCCTGCAATGTGGTGTGTGCAAATGCACAAAACAGCGAGTGAACGCAGAAGTTGAATCAACAAAGGACTCAACTTGTGTGGTGGACTACGTCACTGGATATAACTGATGCAATACCGAGAGTGATGAACGCAAATAAATTCCAATTCAAAAGGAGAACAAAGCAGAACAATAACAGAAAAAAAAAAACAGAACAAAATGAAAAACTAGAAAATGACAAAGTTGCAACTTAAGAGCAGCGGAGAGAAGAAGTAGAACTAGAATGGAGAGAAAGGAAAGCGACCAAACGAAACTGAAGAAGTTGTGAGAGTAAAAAGTATTGGTTGTCTAAGTGAGAAAAAAAAGTTAAAATACATAATTCATCGGAAGTCGCCAGAGAAACAGATGGTGATCAAAACCACCAACAGAAGCGGGTGGTGATAAGTCTCAAAGGAGTAGATATCGATCAGATGTGATGAAAGATACAGATGACGCAAGAGTGGACTCACGCTGTCGCGTCAGGTCTGACGCGGAGCAAAAGCATCTCCATTTTTTTTTGTGCTTTCTTTGACGAGCTTCATTTACGAACGAACACAATTTAATAAGCAGCAAATGAGCCATCACGCTCAATGGTTTTTTTGTCTCTTGGCTGCCAGATTGAAATATTTGGTTCTTAAATCAACAGAGGGCTGCCTCGTTTCGCATACAGTTCTTTGCAGACTTAACAGCCCCTTTAGATTCAAACGCTCCCCGTTGCTCCTAAAAGGATGACGAATCGCTTAAAGTGTAGAGCTAGATGTCTATTCACTCTTGGAACCACCGATATGTTCTACTTGTCGGAATTTTGCGAGGTCAATTGACCTTAAAAGTTGTTTTCAAACCGCACGCCCTTTAAGAGATGAGGGGCGCCAGTTCCTAAGAATTTCTACTTGCCAAAAAAATAAAGGTAACTCCAGCATCTAAGTGGCTCAAACAAATCATCTCAATCAAATCCTCATATCATCGGCTCAAACAAATCATCAACAAATCATGAAAATTCACTGTTGATCATCTGAGAGAGAAGTAAAGAACTCCTGATCGTCTGTTTACTTCTTATTTGTTTTTAATTTCCCGGCGATAAAGTGCGCTAAGAACTCTTTGTTCGGATATTTTTGTTTCTATGAAGTCCTTTGTCGATGCAACTAAAGTAGCGCCGATAGCTTACTTGAGGAGAGCTTTCGCATCCACGCTTTTCATCACTGCCGCCGTCTGGTGCAATGACTGATGAGAAGGGCAGGGTGAGGAGCTGGCAGAGAGTGGAAGGTTGAACGAGAACGAGGGCCAACAAAAGCATATGACCGCAAGCGACCCGGATTCGCAGCGCGTTCGACCGCTATCTAATCGTGCCGCTATTTCGGTTAAGGAGCTAGTCGAACCTGTTTGCCTCCATCGCCTAAGTGCTGCCCATTTCCCAGCCACCTCGGTGTCAACGACGGCTGTCCAGAAGCGAGATGAAGATCGCCGTCATCGGGGCCGGTTGCTCTGGCATCACAGCCGTCAAGGCGTGTCTCGAAGAAGGTCTCGACGTTGTTTGCTTCGAGAAGGCCTCCAACTCCGGAGGACTATGGTGGTACAGGGACGAAGGGCTGCAGCCCGGAACAGGGACGGTGATGCGCTTCACCGTGTGCAACACCAGCAAGGAGATGTCTTGCTTCAGCGATTTCCCACCCGACAAGGACGCTCCCTTGTATATGACACACTGGCAGACTCTCCGTTACATTCGGGCCTACGCCGACCACTTTGGCGTGACTCCCAAAATCCAGTTCAACCACGAGGTCCTCTGGGTAGGGAAGGACGGCAAAGTTAAGGTACGGGACTTGTGCACCACTCGGGAGTGGGAGAAGGTATTCGACGGCGTCCTGGTTTGCACGGGCCACCATGCGTTTCCATCGGTGCCCGATGTCCCTGGACGGGGGCTGTATCGCGGGAGGGTAATGCACTCTCGCGACTACAAGTACGCCGACGACACATTTAAGGACAAGAATGTGGTTGTCGTGGGGTTTGCCAACTCGGCCCTGGATATCGCCGTGAATCTAAGCACCGTTGCACGTCAGGTAAGAATGCGCAAGAATTTGATGATGCTATTAAAAACAATAATCAATAACAGCAGCTTTAAAATTCATGGTACCAGCACTGAAGCAATATAGGGAAGATATTTCGCTATGGGCACGTTTTGAAAGACATGGGCTGTATAGAACACTAATAATGCCACGGAATCTTATGGGCTTCAACAGGTAGTAATTGCGAGGTTATATTTAGAAAGGGCAAACAAAAAGCTTATCTAGATGTGTGAAACGAAGTTGCGTAACAGGGACAGGTGATGAGATTTGATTTGTAGAAAGAAATATGGCTTTCAAAGGTTTGATTTTATCTCAGATACACTATCAGCACGATCATAGTTGAATTCAGTTAAGCAAACTGATAGGCTTTGTCTGCTTATTCCAGTTTAGACGTTGCTAGAGTTTGGCATAGTATCATGCAGCTTTAGATTAAAAGATAGTTGAGGGAACTTGCAACACAAATAACCGAAAATGCAATTTCCGTTGGCTACAAAGCTCATATGCATTTCAACGCACAGATATTTTAGAAGCCATTCGTGCGGAATTCTCTCATTGACATAGTTTGTAGAAAAAAGGAGATTGGAACTATGCGATACTACCATGCTACCACTCACGAGTCGTTTATTCTAATAATTGGATGTCCCCGCAGGGGGCACCTGTTAAAGCAGGTGTTTGTGTGTTTTGTGCGACACCACGGACCCCGAGCACCCACGCTTAGCCGTGCGTGGCATCGTCGTGTCTGGGGAAAAGGGGATCCTGGTGGTTGAGCCGATGCCGAGTGTTTGGACCTTTAAGGCCCCTCGGCGGAGGCAACACACCACTTTGGCCCACGCTTCCCATAGACGACACCTCCGGGCTGACCCACCCGGGGGAAATCGGCAGTCGCCTTTTCCTGTTCTCCCCTCCATCTTTCACTTTCCTATTTTCTTTCTTAGAACTGTCCTGTCCTCTCTTACCTTCTTCATTTCTTCCTACTTCCAGGCGGCGAGGGTTAACCTTGTGTGGCTAGCTACCCTGAGTTACGCCATATTGGGTTATAGTTGCGGTGTACAGCTGGCGTGGGCAGGAATAGACAATTTCTGTCCCGTCCCCTCGTTGGGCTCCATGGTGGGTGGCTGGCACTGCAGCCGAAAAATACACTTTTTATGGCATCTAAACACCTTAACCCCGATCGTCCTCCTTCTAAAAGGGGGCGCACCGAGACCACCATGTTCTTCTCAAAGAACATAAACAACTTTCCTCGTTTCCACGTGGTCCACAGTGACCACGAGGAAATCACTGCACGACTTGTGTCCCCATTTGTTGTTTCTCGAACGTTGACTGAGGCCATTGGCCAGGGCTATAAGATAAAGAAACTTGGAAACGGTGACCTGCTACTAGAATTAATATACAACCATCAGTATCAGAAGCTAAGTGCAGTCGAATCATTTGGAGAAATACCGGTACAGATTAGCCCGCACCGATCACTAAACACTGCCCGAGGAGTCATCTCTGATGATGACCTTAGGTACGTCAGTGAACAAGAACTTCTTGAAGGCCTGAAGGAACAAAATGTCACAGATGTTTACCGGATAAAGATCAGACGAGATAACAAAGAGATAGAAACAAAGCACATTGTACTCACCTTTGCTGCAAGCACTCTCCCAGAATCAGTCGAAGTAGGCTACACAAAGATAAAACTGAGGCCCTACATCCCTAACCCACGCCGCTGCTTCAAATGTCAGAAATATGGCCATGGCTCTCAGAGTTGCCGTGGCCAACTCACATGTGCAAAGTGTGCCTCGCACGAACACCCTACAGACAACTGCGAAGAACAGCTGCTTCTCTGCTCAAACTGTGAAGGTAACCACCCAGCTTATTCACGCTCATGCCCATACTGGAAAAAAGAAAAAGAAATAATTACACTGAAAGTCACCGAAAACATATCTTACGGAGAGGCACGAAAGCGGCTTTCTCTCCCTCAAAAGCCACACTACTCCGTTGTGACGCAGCAGGGCGCGGCATCACAGCGGTCGTTGGCACCTGCCCAGGAAGCACACAGTTCTTCCAGGGCAGCGCCACCTGCGCCCTCGGTGGAGTCAGCTAGCGCTACTCCACCACCACCCGCAAAGCTGGCTGCGCGGACCCCCAGGTCAGCCGGCCCAAAGGCCTCGACCCATGAGTCGAGGCCTAAAACTGACAATCCTGTGCTTTCTGCACAGTCGTCCACCGCATCTGAAGATGCGATGGACACAACTTCTTCACCCCAGCTGCCTAGGCGGCAAAGCTCACTGGAGCGAAAAAGAAAGGGAAAAGTCCCAATAACAGGTCCCAAGGACCTACAAACCTAAATTTAAACTTGTCCCTTAAATAACTTTTAATTATGGCGCTCCTCATTTATTGGAACTGCCGAGGACTCTTTAAAAATTTAGATGATATATATGAAATTCTTGCGGACTATCAGCCAAACATACTTTGTCTGCAAGAAACCCATTTAAAACCAGCATACTCAAATTTCCTTAAGCAATATAATGTATTCAGGAACGACAGGCAAGGCAGCTCTCACTCCTCTGGTGGCGTTGCCATTGTAACACAAAAATCAATCCCCTCTCGAAACATCTCACTCAACACAGACTTAGAGGCAGTGGCAATCAGAAGCTTAGTTTATGGCAAAATAACAACCGTATGTTCCCTGTATATTGCTCCAACTTATAAGCTAAGTAGCGAAAGTTTTGAAAAATTGATTGATCAACTTCCGGAACCTTGGTTGCTGGTCGGAGACTTTAATGCTCACCACCCATTATGGGGATGTACAAGAACGGACTCCCGAGGTGTTCTAATCGAAAAATTCTTATTGTCCTCGGGATCATGCTTACTAAACACGAAACAGCCAACCTCTTACACATCCATAGACCTAGCCATTGGCTCCTCGATGTTCCTGGCAGCTACAGAGTGGACTGTCATTAACAATCTATACGGAAGTGACCATTTTCCGATCTTAATAAAATATACTGGGAACGGAAATGAAAATGTGTCGAATCCCAGAAAATTCAAAGAAAATGCAGCCAACTGGAAGATGTTCAGGGAACAGTCATCATTGGCCAGTTCATCAGTTACTGACTTAGGCGTTGATGAAACTCAACGCTTAATCACGCTGCACATCATAGAGGCAGCAGAAAAATACATTCCACAGACGTCAAGTAAGCCACGAAATAAACGAAGACCCTGGTGGAATGCAGAATGTAAGACTGCTCGTGAAACTCAAAACAGGGCATGGTCGAAACTACGCCGATACCCCACAGCCGAAAACCTAATAGCCTTTAAGCGTGCAAAGGCAAATGGCAGGCGTATTCGACGCATCTCCAAGCGAGAAAGCTGGTCATCATTCCTTTCTTCAGTGAACTCCTATTCTGACGCACACAAAGTTCACAACAGGATAAGAGCACTTAAAGGATATAGCACAGTCCCAACGCCCCTTGTCAGCACCAGTGGTGACTCTCTTGAACATCAAGCAGACACACTAGGGCAACACTTTGAATACATATTCAGCTCAGCACACTATACAGATTCCTTTTTGCGGCACAAGGCAAGAGAGGAGAGGAAGCACATACATGATAAAAGGCCATCCTCAGGAGGATACAATAGCCCATTCACCATGCAGGAGCTGAAGATTGCACTAGACACATGTGGTAACACAGCTCCAGGTCCTGACAGGATCACATATGGAATGCTCAGGCATCTGCATGTGAACACTGTTGAAACCCTACTCTACCTGTATAATAAAGTATGGGCCACAGGACGCTTTCCTAAAGCATGGAAGGAAGCGATCATCATCCCAATATTAAAACCCGGAAAAGAACCCACACTTGCTGCTAGTTATCGGCCTATCGCACTAACCAGCTGTCTATGCAAGCTTTTTGAGAAAATGGTAAATCGTCGCCTTCTCCATTTCCTTGAATACAATGGTCTTCTTTATCAAAACCAAGCTGGTTTTAGAGCTGGGCGATCAACAGCTGATCAGCTCATTGCCTTTGAGTCTTATGCAAGGGATGCTTTTGCACATAAACAACATTGTTTATCTGTCTTTTTCGATCTTGAAAAAGCATATGATACCACTTGGCGCTATGGTATCATCCGCGACCTCTTCTCTCTTGGCATCACAGGAAACATGTTGAGCACAATTCGAAGTTACATGTCTGAACGGACCTTCAAAGTTCGTGTTGGCAATGCATATTCAAAGCAGTACATTCAAGAAAATGGTGTCCCTCAAGGTGGTGTTCTCAGTTGCACACTTTTTGTAGTCAAAATGAACTCTTTAAAAAGCGTGCTGCCAAAAACTATTTCTTGTTCTGTATATGTTGATGACGTCCAGATAAGCTTCAAATCTTGCAACTTGGCCATCTGTGAACGACAAATTCAGCTAGGTGTAAACAAATTGTCCAGGTGGGCTGATGACAATGGGTTTAAATTTAACTCTGGAAAGAGTGTTTGTGTACTTTTCTCTAAGCAGCGTGGCATCAGGCCTGACCCCAACATTACACTGAATGGCCAGAGCCTTGCCTTTAAAAAAGAACATAAATTTCTTGGCGTAGTTGTTGACGAAAAACTTTCCTTCATTCCCCACATAAAACAGTTGCGACTGAAGTGTCTCAAAGCGATGAATTTGCTAAAAATTCTCTCTCACCGGTCATGGGGCACAGACCGCGACTGCCTTCTGAACCTTCTGAATAGTGTAGTTCTATCACGCATTGACTATTGCTCGATGGTTTATGGGTCAGCATCATCCTCTGCGCTAAAATTGCTCGATCCCGTGCACCACCTCGGCCTTCGCCTCGCTACAGGCGCTTTCCGAACTAGCCCAATTGCTAGCCTCTATGTCGAGGCGAACCGATGGTCACTGCAACGAAGGAGACAATTTACTTCTCTAACTTATGCTATGAAGGTACTATGCCAACTGGACCATCCATGTCGTCGGCTCCTGCTTGACAAAACTGGCACAGCACTTTTCTCAAAAAAACCATCTCTAACACCACCATATCCAATCAGAGTTGCCACGCACATTGAATATCTGAATGTTTCGGTTACCAGTCTTCATACAACTTCCATAAAAGACCTAATTGCTCCTTGGGAAATGCACGGTGTTAATTGCGACCTGTCGTTTCTTGAAGTGGGCAAACATGCATCCCCTATTGCCATACAGCAGCATTTCATGTCACTTCAGGAGAAGTACACTTGTGATGAATATTACACTGATGCTTCGAAGTCTGCTCAAGTCTCCTGTGCAGCACATGGGCCACAGTTTTCACAGTCAAAAACCCTGAACAGAAATACTAGTATATTTACCGCTGAATGCAATGGTATCCTTTTAGCTGTGAGACACATTATAGAAAATAAAATACAGACGTCGATCATCTACACAGACTCCCTCAGTGTTTTAAAGTCCCTATCCTTTTGGAAATGGCAAAATAAGAACCCAGTACTGAACTCTCTTTATAACACCCTTATGTTTGCCCATGAACAAGAAATTAAAATTACACTGTGTTGGGTGCCAGGCCACCGCTGTATACCTGGTAATGAGGCAGCTGATAGGCTAGCTGCTTCAGCTGCCCTTCGAAATGACACAGACATTGATAAGATAACTTATCATGACCTCAAACCACACATAAAAAACATGATTAGACAACAATGGCAAGAGGAATGGGACGCAGCATCAGAAAATAAACTACACACAATAAAGGCAAAAATAGGCAGGTACACCACAGAAAAACAACACAGATTTAAAGAAGTAGCCCTGTGCAGGCTGAGAATTGGCCACACATACATAACCCATACATATCTTTTAACCAACTCTCCTGCACCACACTGCTCGAGATGTGGTGATCGACTCACTGTCATACATGTTTTAATCATATGTGCACAACTGGAACCAGAAAGAAGACGTCATTTTCCCTCCTTGTTCACTCATCAAATACCTGCACACCCATCCATTTTTATTGGCGACAACCCAATGTTTCCTTTAAAACAGGTGCTTAAATTTTTATCACAAGTAGGCTTTTTACATGAAATTTTTTATCGACGTGGGTCTCAGCCCGCTCCTCCTTGAGATGACGGATGAGATATTTTAATACATCTACTTATACATTGCGAATCCATTATATATCACAAATGAATTTTAGGCCCTATACACCATTGTTTTTAGCGATATCACAGAGCGAATACATTTTTAGGCCCTATACACCAGTTTTTTATCCCTTCATGAAAAATCACAACTATTCCATCATATAAACTTGAGTGCACCATTAACCTTGAGTTTGGCGCTCTTTGGCCTGAGTCGCCCTTGCGCCATTAAAATCCATCATCATCATCATCATAATTGGATGTGGCAGCGAACTGTTTGACTAAGGTTGGAGGGGAAAGCGATTATTTCGACTAGTTTTCTAGATATGTAACACAATAGTCAGGTTAATGAGGGAAATATTGCACTAAAGGACCTAAATGAGAAGCCGATGATAATTCTATCAGGAGGTGGCAGCAATTGTTTGGCGGAGTAAACTAAGAGTTGTTAGAAAACATCAGATCTGCCTATATATGTTTGGATACGGTTTACTGCGCGATACGTTTTAGAAGAAGCAATTGACGGCGAACATTTTAAAGTACTTTATGAAATCCAGGAAGTTATAGTCGAGAAATGACACACTTCCTTAGGCAGCGCCAATGCTGTCAATGAATTACAGAAATTGCGCTTATTAAAGCATGTACATGTACCGAAATCGAGATGAAATGATGTAAAGGAATAGTTAGTTCCGAAAGAAAAATATGAGGCTCAAATGTATTGCATGTTTTATTTTCTGCTCATAATGGATATTAAGGATACTGGCTGGTACCAAAGAGGAGATCCCTTGTGTCTTCATTTGAAGCTTGGAAACACCTGAACTTTCGATTCCAAGGGCTGTTTAGGTATATTTGGTGAAAAAGGTTTGGTTTAGTTTGTAGGGTTTAACGTCCCGAAGCGATTCAGGCTATAATAAATAAAATAAATGAATCTCCATTTTCCTGATTCGATTTATGGCTCTAATTAAATCAATCGCGAAGTACCTACCGGAAAAAGTTATGGTTGCATAGATACGGCATTGTACTAGAAAGTAAATTAGGAAAGAAGGCGTACTATAAACTAGGGTGCAAGGTCGCGGTGGTCCGTTTTTAATTGTTTCGGCGTGCACGCCGGAGGAAGCGACGCAGATGGAAAGATCTAGCGGCTTCTTGACCGAAGCGCGGCCGATTGCGCAGTCCCGGTCTTGCCCCTTTCAGAATCATGCACACTATGATAGTGCTCTTGGGTGCCGGTCGCCCCGGCGCACTACAATAGATAATCGGCTCCCACTCTTGCCCCTAACCATTCGGGGCGCGACAGGCGCGTAGAAGCACAATTATTTATTATTGTGGCGCATCATCCTGACCAGGCCGAGGAACCAGTTCATTTTGCTGTGCTGCAAACAGCTTGCGAGACGAATAGTAGGAGCTTCTGTCCGCGCGCACATCAGGCTTTACTGATCTCCTCTGGGCAACTTACCTCCTGTGTACCTTTATCGCGAACTGTAATTCATCTCACAAGCTGTTTACAGCATTGCGAAAGGCAGAGGCGCATAAGGCCAGGCAGGATGACGCTAACAGCAACAGGTAATTTTGCTCCTACAGGTCTCTCGCACCCCGAATTGGTTCGGGCGACAGTAGAATCAAAGCTATCTATTGTAGTGGGCCGGAACGACCGGAACACAAGAGCACTATTATAGTGCGATTCACACAAAGGTCTTACTGTGCTCCACTCAGGTATCTTTTTTGGGGAGAAAGAGAATTTCATGCATTTCGTAAGAGATTTAATTTCTCGAATTTCACAGGTGTGATCTGTTCAGCTTGGCAAGTACTGAGGAGGCTCCATTTTTAAATATATAAACTGAAATATATAAAATATATAAAACCTCTTATACGAGTGAAGTTATTACAAATTATATGCATTAAATTCAGCCGGTGTTCCTTCCGTCCGAGGTTTGACCCCCAGACTAGCCTTCATTTGTGTGACACTGGCTCCCTGTGATTATTGTTTTAATATACACCTCACCGCACGATTCTGGGCGCCTTCAATTTTATCGATGAGGCAATTTTAATCGGTGTCCCACAAGCTGGAAGCAGTGGTCTAAGTGTGGTCTTACTAGTGATTTGTAATCCGCCATTTTCAGTATTTGATTGGGATAGAGCGCATTTGCCCACACTCGTAGATTATGACTAGCCGCTTGCCGGTATCGCTCAAGAGGAAAGTATACAACAGTTGCATCTTACCTGCACTCACCTATGGGGCTTATACGTGGCGGCTAACGAAGAGAGTTGTACTTAAGTTGAGGACAACGCAGAGGACAATGGAACGAAAAATTGTAGGGGTAACATTACGAGATAGGAAGCCTGGAGAGCAGATCAGGGAGATGACTCAATTTACTGACATTCTAGTGAAAATCAAGAAGAAATGGGCATGGGCAGGACATGTACTGCGAAGAGAGGATAACCGATGGTCGCTTAGGGTAACAAACGGATCATCCAAGGGAAGGAAAGCGTAGCAGGGGGCGGCAGAAAGTTAGGTGGGCGGATGAGGTTAAGAAGTTCGTGGGGGTCAAGTGTATGCAGCTTGCACAGGACCGGGTTTTTTTGTGTCAATATGGGAGGGGCCTTCGCCCTGCAGTGGTTATAGTCAGGCTGCTGCTGATGATGATGATGACGATTTTCAGCATTTGAGGTTCGCCACGAAGATTCCGGATAACTAGGCTAAGCATGCTCGCAGCTTTCTTTGCGATGTTATTAATATGCTGACTAAAATGAGAGATCGCCTGAAAGACATACGCGTAAATCTTTGACTTCGATGACTTTTCGGAGTATTTTATTAGCAACTATGTACCTTGTGATGATTGTATGCTTCCCTTTGCTAAATGTGACGTGGTAACTCTTTTTTGCGTTTATATTCAGTTCCCATTTGTCGCATCATAAAGTTATATAATGAAGGTCTTGTTGTAGTGATTTCATGTCATCATCTGAACTAACTGCCCTGTATATTACGTAGTCATCTGCGTATAGTTTACCCGTAAAAAATTTTTGGTCGCGATGTCATTTATGAATATTAAGAATAATAGTGGCCCAAATACCCTGTGGCACATCCGAAGTTACTTCCACAAGTTCATATTGCTTACCCCTATACGACCCATTCTTTTCTGTTATTAAGGTGATCTATAATTCATTTCAAAGCATTTTGTCAATACTCAGGGCAGATGATGTGTGCAACAATAATTCATACGAGACTGGATCAAATGTTTTTCAAAAATCTATTAATATTGCATCAGTCCGTAATAGGTTGTCAGCCGCAGTGGAAAGGTCATGAAAAAGCTCTGCTAATTGGGTGGTACTTACGACACGTGAGCGACACCCGTGTTGATTCTGGAAGAAAAAAATTATTAGCTTCTAAATGTTTCATCATATTACTATATACAACGTGTTCAAGTATCTTGCAACATACACAACACAAAGAATTCGGCCTATAATTGGCTACCACAGACCTCGGGCATCTTTGCGAATTGGCACGCTGTGAATTGGCACGTTGGCGTGCACGGTGTTTTATTTATATTGCAAATAAATAGTTAACGGGTTCTTTCTTCGAGTAACGTGAACATTTCCAAGTCCGAAACATCAATACATCAATAACCCTGGTTGTATTATCAACAAGTGTTTCCTCACATCGCTACTTGAAGGGGAAACTTAACTCACAGCAGATTGAATATAACTAGAAAGGGACGCACGGACTAAGGATCTTAAGACAGGGACAGGTAGTTATTAGAGTTTATTTGGAAAATGCGCTTGAATAAGTAGGGAAGAAAACGAGAAAAATAACACAGGAAGTAATCTTCACTCCTTCACTTGACACCCATGCAATAGAAAACTAAGTACAACAACTGACTACGTTTGAAGCCAAAGTCATGAGGACAAAAATTCAAATTCCCTATCACTCAATCGTACTGGAGTGTGACTGATACATTTTCTTTATTCACGGCACAAAAGGTTTGCATTACCTCTTTTAACTAACTGGTCATGAATTCTACAAAGAACAGTACTGCTCCCAAACGCCAGAGTGCGCGTTTTCTCCCTTGTCATTAGTACAAATATGCGGCAATGCGTCGGTAGGTTAATAATCGCTTGTGCTCTCATTATCTTTTATTATTGCACCGTCTAGTTTGGTCTATGTATAAAGCACCATAGACAGCGCTATCCTGTACGCAACCTTTATGTCTAAGTGAAGGAACGGGGCTGTGAACGTAATGGTGCACCAGTTTTTTTCTTCTTCTTGCATCTGTTTCTAGAGTATTCACTTAGCTTCTAAATTAGCTTCTAAATGTTTCTATATATTACTCTACAGAACGTGTTCAAGTATCTTGAAAAGTACACAACATAAAGAAATCGTCCTATAATTGGCTACCACAGACCTCGGGCATTTTTGCGAATTGGATTGCTGTGAATTGGAGTGTTATAGTGATCGCTTTTTTATTTATGTTTTGAATAAATAGTTAATCGTTTTTTTTTTCTTTTTTTAAAGAAGAAATTCTTTGGAGCGGAAATAGAGCTGGGATGTTGTCGAGCCCCGCAAGGCTATTAAGTTTGCGCGATATTTCTTGCAGTGAGACATTACAGCGAATCTTCGATGTTAGGCAACTAAGGGTTTTAGGTTTTGACCCTGCCTTGATCGACTTTAAGAAACTGCAACAAAGCTACATGATTACATGCTTTAAATAGCCTCTTGCTTTTAGCCTGCTCAACCGTGAACTGACACTTTCATGCACTGAATGAAGACAAAATTTCCGGAAGGCGGCTTTAAAGCCGATTATACAATCGCATTCTTAAAGCTTTCGAGTGATCTGGTGGGTAACTAAGCAGTGCTTTTTGGCCCCTAAATTTGTAACGCCAACAAACATGACCGTGTGTAACAGGTCGAGAAACTGAAGCGCTCCATTCTTTGGTTCGAAGTGTAAAATTAAGATGTAAGCTGTTTTATTTAAACACCTTTACGAGATCTATAACGCTGCGTTGTACGTTAGATTGAGAAGAGAATAAGGGATAGTCGTCTATACACCTGCAATTCTTAGACACAATAAAGCTGAGTGATGTTGTATGGGCTTGTCTAACCTAACAACGATTGGCTTGTATGGTTTAACGTCCCAAAGCGACTCAGGCTGAGAGACGCCGTTGTGGAGGACTCCAGAAATTTCGACCACCTAAGGGTTCTTTAACGTGCACTGACATCGCACAGCACACGGGTGCCTTGCTTTTTGCCTCCATCTAAAAGCGGTCGCCTAGGCCGGGATTAGAACCCGCGTCCTTGGGCACACTAGTTGAGCGCTGTAAACATTGCGCCACCTGGCGGGGTCTTAACAACGAACATATTGTTAGGAACTTATGCGCACAGCGGTATGCCGAAACGCATTTTGTATTCCATGCTCTGAAGGGTAATAGAAGATCAAGCGAAAGTGTTTTCATAAAAGCCTCGGTCGATATACCTTAGCAATACGTAAATGTAACATGGTTATTTTCCATTGTGATGTCTTTTGAACTGTTTTCATTTGCTCAGTATGTGACATCGAATAATACACCTCCTGAATGTTCACAGTAAAACCAGTACACAGTCGTGCACTGTTCAGCGACAGAATACACCCGTCACATATATTGTATTCAGAATGGAGGAATAGGCCTTCCACTGTCAGAGCTATCGGATGCTTCTGCAGGTAGATGACGACGACATGCTCACAAGTGTTTCACTCTGAAACGATGGTGCGGAAAGGAATGCCAGCTTTGTGGGTCTTCGCAGTGGGTAAGACAGCTGGGGCTACTTTTCCGTACCACAGGAAAGAAAGCACATCCAACCTGGAGCGATGGCCGGCGGTGATCCCTCCCAGGAGCTTAGCTCTTCTGTCCCCCTACTGCCGCATTATGCCACGTGCTTTTATACTTTTCATGTCATTTTCGTCTGCTGCAGTCGCGTCTGCTGTCGCGTCATCCATACACGTTATCCTTTTCGTCATCTTCTTGGGCATCCGAGCCCTCCTTTCCGGAATTCGCCGCGTCAGCACAACTTTCCGCACCTTTAACTATTTCTCCTATTGCATCATTGTGAATAAACTACCAACATACGGCTCACTTAACACTTATCATTACAAAAACAAAATCAGTAAAATATATGAGTAAAACATAATGTATGACTACTCCGCTGTACGGATGAAATCGGCTCTCTCTCTCTCTCTCTCTCTGTTTCTGTCTTCTGTATAAGACAATATGACTGATGTCTTCCACTGATAATGATCACGGTTACCTCCCTGCTATATAAAAAAGATCCTAAAATGATGTTGGCAACTGTAAAACAATTTCTAACTAATTGTATCTTTAAGCTACCTGAAAATTACTGCATAGGCACTTTTCAAAGTCTGAGAAAAAAGGACATATAGCAGTAAATTCTCAGAAGGGCTTTGATGAGGACAGTTTTACAGAACATGCGCTGATATTCGAAAAAAAAAAAAAGAGCGTGTAATTTCTATCAAAATGGTCATTGCCACCTTCCTCAATTTTGCAAAAAGTTTCGATTTGCGTATCCTTTCTCGTACAATTGGCTCCTGGGATGGCAAGTGTTCTGAACTTATTTATTATCCACTAAATCACAATATTCTTTCCTTTTACCCAAGAGTTTGCTGTTATTGTCGTAAATTGTAATTAAAGCATTCGTCTTAACGTTACTGTAACAGGCTGAATATTTTGCAAAGCAAAAACGTATGCCCCGTTCGCTACCTACAAGTTCGGCGAAAGATTCAGTCTGTCGTCGAAATTCTCCTCGCCAAGGTGCACCGTTACGGCCTGGTTATCCGAAGGTTCCCAGGCAAAAATGTCTGTGTGGAGTCGTGTGTCGCGTCATTAAATGTTTTTGCCCGCGGAAATTCCTTTTCTTTGCAGAAGTTGCTGGATGTCCTTATGGAGGAGTGCCTGTTTTCCGAAAAGTTTTTTTTTTAACGTGCAAGTTCCAGCTGGCAGCAATTTGATCAACTTAATCTAGTTAGGTTGTGTGTAAAACAGTGACTTTAGAGCAGCGATCGCGAAGAAGTTCGGTGAATGTATGTTCGTGCCGGCGACATTTTTTTAACCGGGCGTAAGTCTATGGGGCTGAAACGTGGAGGCTAACCAAGAGAGTTCTACTTAAGTTGAGGACAACCCAGAGGGCTATGGAACGAAAAATGGTAGGGGTAACATTAAGAGGTAGAAGGCGTGCAGAGTGGGTCAGAGAAATAACTCAAGTTACCGACATTCTAGTGGAAATTACGAAGAAGAAATGGACATGGGCAGGGCATTTAGTGCGAAGAGAGGATAACCGATGGTCGCTTAGGGTAACAAACTGGATTCCAGGAGAAGGAAAGCATACCGGGGGGCGGCAGAAAGTTAGATGGGCGGATGAGGTTAAGAAATTCGCGGGGGTCAGGTGGATGCAGCTAGTACAGGACCGGGTTAAGGGGAGAAATGTGGGAGAGGCCTTCGCCCTGCAATGGGTATAGTCAGGCTGATGATGATGATGATGAAGAAGTCTAGGTGTATCATTGTTTTCACCCTATCAACATGTCGCTACCACCACAGTGGACTGATTTTGAAATGCTTGGTATTCGTGTATGTGCGCACTGGTGTGCGTTTCTTTAATGGCGCTTTCTTCGCGCTCACAAATCCCATGTAATACGCTTTACACATCGAGGTCTGTTCTTCGTATGCAGGTTTTTGTGAGCACTCGGAGAATCAATTGGATCCTTCCTCTTCTGTACAAGTCTGTTCCCATCGACGTGTACATCCTCAACCAAGCGCGACTCTGGCTCTACAGTTGGCTGCCGCAGTCGTGCTTCAGTCGCTTTGTCGTCAAGGTAGCCAACGACGTCCGGAACCACGAAGCCCTGGGCCTCGTAGCAGACCACGACATCATGACCCAGGCCATCGTCGGTAACCAGTATATTGACAGCAAGATCATCGACGGGACAGTCAGAATCCGCGGGCCACCGCAGAGGTTCACAGAGGAGGGTCTCGTGATGGACGACGCAGAGGTGCAGGCGGATGCAGTGATCTTCGCCACTGGATTTACGACCGGATTACCATTTTCGACGGACGCGCTTCCCCGAGACGGAGACCGGCTTCTGCTCTACGAGATGATGATACCACCAGGAAACCCAAATGTGGCGTTCCTCGGATTCATCGATGGCAACGGCAGCCTCATGCAGGCGTTCGAAATGCAGGCTCGCTACATGGCACAAGTTTTCTCTGGTCAGCTCTCACTTCCCTCCAAAGAGGCCATGGAAGACGCTGTAGCTGTAACGCAGCAAAATATTGTGACTTCGTTTGTCCGTACGCGACGACACTCACTCATGATTGACAGGATAGCGTACATGGAGAACCTCGCTAAGGCTATTGGGGTTAAGCCTAACT
Source organism: Amblyomma maculatum (assembly GCA_023969395.1). Classification (NCBI taxonomy): domain Eukaryota; kingdom Metazoa; phylum Arthropoda; class Arachnida; order Ixodida; family Ixodidae; genus Amblyomma; species Amblyomma maculatum. Next base: position 196,409 of record JAJIZL010019220.1, on the reverse strand, counting down.
ACCTTAAACTCTTGTTCACTGATCCGAAGCTCTATTACAGCCTTGTGACCTCTGCATTCCTTAACTACCAGTACAGACTTGAGGGGCCACATTCCTGGAGCGGAGCTCGGGATGCAATCCTAGAATGCGAGGAAAGGCAAAGAGCTCCTCTGCGCCCCAACAAAAACCACGAAGAGCAGCGCCGCTTCTCATCTCCCAGTTTCGCAACATACAAGATGGCCGCTCTTTCCCTCGTCGTTGGGGTATTAGTCTTTGTGAGCTGTAGGATGCTCAACAGCGCAGAGGGCAAGTTTCCTGTTAGCTGACATAATGAATCGGCTCCTGTCTTTGCTTTCTCTTCTATCGTAGATAGGAGTTTTGGAGCTGTAGGAGCAGTAGAGTATATAGCACAACATGAAGAGAGATAGCGTCACCTCTATATGTTAAAAGGTTTGGAAAATTATCTTTTACCTAGTAGTCTTTTTCTATAAAAGCAAAATACCATGCATGTTTTCCTCAAAATGCCTTTTCAAAACACGTCAATGCAGGTGTAAACATTTATATAGTTGTCAGATTCAGTTGCGCGCCAAAAGGCTCGGATGAGTATTAGTTGTGTGCCAGTAATATATTTTTGCTCCGTAGGCTTTCATCTGTGCTAATCTCCACAGAAGACAATTACTTATCTCTAAATACGTGAAAATAAAATAAAATTTGACGCCGTTTGGTATTGTCTGAACAAACAATTATAGTGGACATTTAAACTCCGCCTTTAAGAGTATGACGAGATAGCGCAAGCTAGCAGCCTACATATAAAGCCCAACTATGCCATGCGGTATGAACTTGCCTGAGGGACCGAGGGGTGACGTGAATGCAACGGTTTGGGCAGGCTGACACCGATGTCACCCTCCCATGTGAAAGGAGAGGCCCCGGTTTGGCAGCTCCTGCCAAAGGTAAGGTTAAGCAGCCCTATGACCAGTTAGTGGTCGGCCATGTCTGCTGCCAGCTGCCGGCTGCCAACCCCATGCTCGCGAGTTTTCGCTCACAATGACAACACTGGCGGAGGGCTGCCGGCCTCTGCATCACCACCGAGAACTTGGCAAGACCAGCGCACCCCAGCAGCCTACGTCGCGAGTAGAGATGGGTTTTAAAGGGCCAGCAAATGAAACTACCAGAGCAGATCTGCTTCGAGTCACGTGATGTCCCCCTGGCTGCTTTACTCATACCTGTGCGCGAACATTCATCTGATGAGTATTTGTCGTTCATCTGGTAGTCGGGATGTTCACTACTGGGAAATAAGGTGATGCACCAACCTCATAGAGAAACGTACTTACGTAAAGAGCTTACACTCGAGCCATTTCTCGGCCGAGTGACAGGGTCTGAACACCCGCGAGGCGGCGTAGAGATGTTGGCTTCCACTTCAGCTCAAAGGTAGACAGCTTATCATACATACACCGGATTGCATCTATGCTTCCCCTTTCCTTGCCCTTTCCATATAAACGTTGTCATGTGCCGCCGGGTATGCCCACCTTACCGCGCCTTTCAATGCTTCGCCCCGTTTTGTCGGTAGCTTGTTTCCTTTTGTCAGCAGAATTATTTTGGTGCTTCTTGAGTAAGAATGCTTTAAGTAACTCGTTTGTGACGCTTCGTGTGTAGTGTGTGGTTACTGTTCGTTTTTGGATCGTGTTTTTTTAAAGGACATGTGCTTCCTTCCATTGAGTAATTTTCTAAAGTAACCCGGAACATCTACGGTTTAAAACACAGAATTTGTCGGTGGTTCACATGTACCATAACAAAAACATTTATTTGGCACTACAAGAACACTGTATTGCGCATTTGAGATCGTCTGGTGAATGATGTTTACTTCGCTGTATTTGCACAATGCATGCGGTTTTGCCGGTTCGTAAGCAGCATTTTTACATGCCGAGTTCTTTGTCATGGCTAAAGCATTCTTTTTGTGGTCTGAAAAGCGCGGCTGCCGGTTCGTGGCCTCATTTTTGATTACATGTCTAGTTCTATTAGTCGCATACAGTGGGCTCCTTGTAGTGCATTTCTCATACGGGCAGAGGGCAGGTTTGATCGTGATCAGGAGAATTAGCATAGTATTGTGATACTACTATGTATTCAGTGTGTTGTGTTTAAATGTTTGGACAGCGTATATTGCTCAAGGCTGAAGTATAGGAATTTCGTGTGGGCTGTACCTGCATATTTTCCTCTTTACTTGTGTCCAGCCGTTCACAACTCTTTTGTGTTGCTCTCACGGGTGATGTTTTGGAGGCAAAACACGCAGCGGAAATACGCAATGTTTTCTTTTTTTTTTCGCCACACTGTGCAGTGTACTTTACCATGCCTTCTTTCTTATTGCTTTTCGTGACTTTTTGCATTTTGTAAAGTATGTGATCCAGTATTGTTTTTGTGCAATTGAAAATAAAAACAAGAGAAATAAACTTTTTGCTTGGAACCCATGCCTTCTATGTGTTGAACTGAGAAAACCGGCTAAATAACGTCAAAAAAGTACAATAAGAACAGCTTCGATCGTATTATTACAACCTGCATGAACAAAGTAAGCTGCGCTTAGGTTCTTCAAGAACCTTGGTGGTATATTTTCAGTAAAAAGGCTGCGATCCGCGACTTTACTATTTCTGCATGCAAGGAATCATTAAAGATCTTACGCGCCACTATAGACGTTGTAGTTAAATATTTTAACAGCCAATGGTAAATCAGAATCGAAAGCATTGCCATCGAAACCAAAACCAAAACTGAGCAAAAGCACGCACCTAAAATCTCATAGAATGTAATAGCGGTCTAACCAGCCACTCGGAGTGCTGGCGGCAGGGCAGTAGCTCGGCAGCAGGGACCTATGGTAGTGTCCGCCCTTTACGCAACTATGTTTCTCAATATGCCAACCTTGTAAAGCTTTCGGTAGTGAGGGCCGCTGGCACCGAATTTTCAATGAACGTGTCATTTAACGGTATCTCTTTAATATGAGAAGACTGCAGCGAAAATAGGAAGTGTTTTGAAAACGTTTTATTTTGCTTGGTGTGTTTTAAAATTAGGCAGACTTTGCCGTCTTGTCATGATTCCGAAACTAAAAGCAGTGGCTTCCGCTGAGAAAGTACCACAAATTTCTGGATACAACTTACGCGAGCATTCTAACAAAAAACAGTATATTTAAAATTTGAAATTGTTATTATTTCAAATGTTATTTAAAATATTATAAAATATAATATATTTAAACTGTTATCTAAAATATTGTTACGTGGTGGCATGACAAGCGATGGAACACGACGACACAACAAAAACAGAACGACGTGATGACATGACTGAAATATGCTTTAATGGCCAGCGGGCCTGGTGCGATCGCTCCGCCCCGCGCCACTGCCCGCTTCGTCGTCTTCGTAGCATTACCCGGGGCCACCGAGCGATCGTCCCGATCGATTGCTAGAAATCCAATGCATGACGTGACGATGAACACAGACGCAGGATTGGGACATGAAACGCTGGACACCACAATGAATGCGAAGATGGGAGGAATGCTTGCACCGGAGCGTCAAGTCCAATCTTCACCGTTTGCCGAAGGCCAAGGCTAATGGACACGCCGAACGGCGGGGGTGCTGTCTTCGCTCGAGTGGTCGTGAGGTCGCTTCGTCGTGGGGTCGGTAGGGTCGGTGGTCGGCTTTGGGCTCTTCCTGGTCGTTGTGTGTTGTGGTCAAGGCTGGGGACGAGGCTGGGGACACCGGCTGGTCGGGTCTGAGCAAAAAGGGCTGGGGCAGAACTAGGCGGCGATGTCCACGTTTTGGCAGATGGACCCGGCGTAAGGTTGGCTTCGACGGTGCAAGACGAGGATGGGGATGAACCGCACCTCCAACCAAATGGTACGTGGTGGCATGACAAGCGATGGAACACGGCGACACAACAGAAACAGAACGACGTGATGACATGACTGAAATATGTTTTAATGGCCAGCGGGCCTGGTGCGAGCGGTCCGCCCCGCGCCACTGTCCGCTTCGTCGTCTTCGTAGCATTATGAACTGACCTAAGTATATACTAGAATCCTCTAGGCACACCCATTCAAAAATACTACAGAAAATCATGTCAAGAACATGAAAACAAAACCTCTAAATCTTGCGTAACGTTGCAGTCTTGTGTTGTTTTGTAGCACTTTTTTGTAGCGGTGCAATGTTTCTTTAGCATTCTTCTTTTGTAAGTATCCGAAAACTCGTATGCTACATCCAAAATTTTGGTTCCCCATAACAGGTTTACAGCCTAAAAACAAAGATATTGTGTTATGATAACAGAAAATCTCCTTTAGGTTTCTTCGACTCGGCTGCCACGTGGGCAAATGAGTGGAGAATTCTCAAGAAAAAGGTGTGGGGAATTCTCAAGAGTGAGCGATGTAATGGGTGATACGTACTCGTAGGGTGAACATGCGTGCGCGGGGAAGCACGCAGTGGAGCAGCCGTGCATCTATACCGGTCAGATATTGCATCGAACTGGCAAAAAAAAAAAAAAGAAAAAAGAAAACGAGCCATCACTTTCAGGTTCTTACGCGGCTGCGCGACTTTTATTCCATACGCGGCATTGTCGCACCACAGTCGCTGCTAAAATAGCGGCGACGCGCTCACGTATTCAGCTTACGAGTTTATCACCCTCTTCCGGGGTGTCGTACTGCATTTTCTCCGTTATATCTGGAATTCGCTGTACGATGCAGTTCTCACTTCAGAACATTGAAAGCGTAATTTGTTTTCAAAGAAGGCGTAAATTTGGTTCCTATAATTTTGCCAAAATTTCCAAAAAGGAGTTTTTCTTTCGAAAATTTAAGCCTCAAATTTTTTTAAATATATAATTTTTTTCAGCCTATCGCGGGAAGCGCTTAGTGCCAGTGAGATGAAATAGTATACAATAAATTCGCTCAGTCATAACTTCATGGTAGCGTCATGAAATAAAAATTACGAGGGACTTTAGCGACTAAAGTAGTGAAAGGCGAACGCCTGCTACGCAACAGGCACTAATTAGTACATAGTCAACGATTAGTTAAGTAATTATTTATTAGGCATTAAGTACCTAAATAATCATTTGGTCATTAGTAACTGATCATTGATTGGCACATGGCCCTATAAGGCACACATTCGTGCACACTGTGGTGGTGTTCTGTGATTGGTCGAGATTTCTATGACTTCATCCCGCCTCGGCCAATCAGAGCCGCCGCAAACGCGGGACACATTTTGTCCACGCAATATGAGACATTAAAGGCTCTAACCGTAATCAAAAACACCGCGGAAGAGGCACATTATGACTCATAATTCGCCGCATTGATTTCACATCAATCTACACACCCACGGCCGCTCGATGAAAGCGCACTAGGTGCGGCCTGCTACGTTGCCCGAAACCGGCGGGAGGCGCTTACTTCCAGTCGCCGCCGCCGCGGCGCCACCGTTCGGGGACAGACGCGCGCCGAGAGTTGCGCCTGGCTGCGCTTTGAGGGAGGCGTCGGCGTGGTAGAAGCCTTTTAGTTTAGGGATATAAGAGCTCCGCTTCACACAATTTGGCAACACGAATTAGTATATGCTACCATGTCTAGTGTGACCATGTCAGCACTTAGCGCTTGCTCGGCAAGGATGTATACTGGAGTGTACCCTGAAAAACTTATGAGGGTGGTTCAAGGCCACTCGATTGGAGAGCTCGCATTACCGTGATGTTGCATTCGGATCCAGTTGTTTGTCACATAAAAATGTGCCCGGCTGTGAAAAATTCGAACCTGTTCAGCTGCCATGGTAGCATAATGCATAACCACTTAATTAACTATGTCGCGAATTCCGTGTGTCATTTTCATACCATTTACTCATTCCTGCATACAGCTTTTATATACAAATTGATGTCAACCTGTCTAAGCAGCCAGTGCTAACCAATAAAAAAATGTCCTACTATGAGCAACCTCTGTGAAAATGCGACATGTAACCAACCTTTCTATCTCATTCTGACAAATGCTACGGTGGAAATATGAAGATGTTTATTAGGTTAAATCTAGATGATAACCTGGGATCTTCGACTCAGTTGGAGACCTTAAACTTTGCACGCCAGAACGCTATCCGTCATGGCTTCCCGCATTTTGCATGACCGGACAAAGTAAGCGCGCTTGATAGAGCCGGTCTGCCTCAAGGTGCTACGTATATGCGCCAAAAGTTTTTATTACTATTTTTATTGGCTGCTCGCAAATCCATACAATTTTGCTGGTTCGTAATTTTCAATGGAAAAACGCGCATCGAGTTTCCTGTTGTGAAACTCTTAGCTGCGATCACAAGAATGTTCACGCTTAGAGCGCAACTGCAGCCGAGATTCAGCGTGCAGCCGAGTACGCTTATTTAATGGCCACAGAAAAGAAAGGAAGAAAATTACCAATCGCAGACGGAAAACCTTTCTTGAGAGAGGTTTATGCCATAGCCATAAACGCCGCTTCACTGTTGAGTTGACATTTCCAGCCCAGCTCACTATCTGTGG
>JAJIZL010019220.1:178558-189925 GCA_023969395.1 Amblyomma maculatum | reverse complement strand
AGCAGCCGAGTACGCTTATTTAATGGCCACACAAAAAAAGGAAGAAAATTACCAATCGCAGACGGAAAACCTTTCTTGAGAGACGTTTATGCCATAGCCATAAACATCGCTTCACTGTTGAGTTGACATTTCCAGCCCAGCTCGCTATCAGTGGGGGCAGCAACTTAACGATATCTTGCATAGCACCTTAGCTTGGGCACGATCATTGTTTTTATAGATGAGCTGCAGGTACTGTGTACAGTGAGAAAACAATGATGAAACCAAAAGTTTACACAGCTTGATACTTCACCGGACCTCTTCAGACTTCATCATCCTGTTAATGAAGGTGCTCGTAAGCTGACAAAGCTTGATTACTTCCTTTGCGGGGTACATCAAGCCTCCATTGTCCTTGGTTTTCATTAACCTGTAACTGGTCCAGTTGACTATATTTCCTGCAACAGGCTCTTGCTCGACTGACATGTCGCCTCAAAACCATTACCAAATATTGCATAAATTAAGCAACAACCTGGTAGTGATAAACAAAACTTGGGGTTCTTAAGTCTCCTTGAGGAGCCTCGTTAGAGTGCCCGCACTTTGCTACCTGCTTATTCACCTTATCCCGTAATTGCTGGCTCTGTCGCATATCATTAGAATGCAACCTTAAGCCACCGCATTATATGAAATAGCACCCTACACATAGCTATATAAAGAACCTCTTTACCGAAGCCGTACGAACGTGCCCTATAGGAGTATAGTGTGCCTGACTTGGGATCTAAGTGTCCCGCTTTCAGTAATTCCCCTTTCACCCTTACATCTTATTGACTCTCTCTGGTTTGGCAGCTCCTGCCACATTCAACATGTCATGTATTCTCATTGCGCCAAAGGTGTCTGGCTATATCACCAACTAAAGTGCCTCTTACCAGAGAGGTTTTTTTCCGACTTTCCACCGACAGAGCGGGCGCCGGATTTTCTGTGGAACGTGGCTTTTCATTTTATCGCATCGGCTCAAACAGTCTCAACAGTATAAACAAATGTTATATGCACAGGCTCCTTTACTTGCAAGGCCACTCAGACTAGCGCGGCAAAATTTAGAACAAATTGCATGCTTATATAAAGAAAAATCCTTCGTAGCTTTTTCTGATATGTCCTCGCAACATAACCTGCGAGAAAAGCTTCTGGTGCTACCTAATCGTGCTCATATGCTTCACAACACATCGTTAAAAATTCTAGTTCACTGGCCAGCTCCCTGCTAACTAAATAGGTTAAACAACGTGTCGGGAGCACAGGAAAAGAGGACGACAAAACTAGCGCGGTTGTGCCGTCTTCTCCTGTGTTCCCGTCACGTTGTTTACTCGGTTAACCGATAATTATTCACCAACAAGTCCAATCTGCTCTCCCTTGTAGCAAATTCAATGGCAGCTGACAGGGCATTATGCTTCAACATCTGGACTTTTTAACCTCAGTGCCACTTTCATTTCAGAGGAAGCGAGTGCATTTCCACTCCTTGCTGCTGTCTTTGCCTGAAGCGAGCTCAGCGGATAAAATTAGAGGGTCTCTTAGATGTCTCTTAAGCGCAGGACGGCGAAAGCCTACCCTTCTCCTATCATTTGCCTCTCATCGTTTGCCACAGTTCGTCATTTCAAGACGTCGTTTGATATATTGGTCGTTTCTCAGTCATGATGAGTCTGCCTGCGTAGTCATTGTAGCTCTTATCACTCATAATTAAGCAGGTTACTCATTTAGAATGAGCAGCTGTCCATTACATGTCGTTTCACATATTCGTCATTTCGTAGTCATTAACAGTAATGATGAGTCATGCCTAGCTATTAGAGTCATTACCATACATCGCTAAGCACTTTTACTAACTTCTAACCAATTGCGGTCATTACATGTCGTAGTTTGATATACTGCTCATTACAAATCATTTTAGTCATTATTAACCATTATTAGTCATTAGCATTAGTCATTACCTCTATCAATGTCTATTTATAATTTTTATTGATTGCCTATCACCATCAATCATATTAATTGTTAATCTCCCTTCTTGCACGTCCGCTTTTGCGACTGGCACACCAGTGCACAGATACGACACGCAGATAACAGGCAAAGCTTCTGCGCATAGATTTTCGCTCCATGAGCATAGAACGGCTTTCGCCTTAAGAAACGAACGCATCCAGTCTCAACGTTAACGTGCTTGCACACGCGCACACAAAAAAGTTTGCGTTTACCACGCAGACGCGAGGCGAACGCGCCCAGATAGGAAGCAAACCGCGCGCTCAGACCTGGCGACCCCGGCGGCGACGTGTCCCCGAACAGTGGCGCCCTCAGCAGAAATAGCGGGCGCAACTGTAAACTCCCCAAGGACGCGCTTGCCCATTGATGGTGGCGCGACGCAGCAGGCCGAACCCAGTGCGCTTCCATCGAGCGGCCGTGCCAGTGCGCTTCCATCGAGCGGCCGTGACATACCATGCAACGCACGTGCCTTCTTGCTGTGCGTCACAATAGTTAGAAAGGTAAGAGTGCTCGAGAGAACTGCTTCGCTCTCGCAATTTTCAAAGAAACCTGATGATTTTAAATACAAAGCGTTTTCGCCACAACATAATAAAGTAAAAACCTTCATATCAGGACATGTCCAGCGCTGCTTAAAGCGGATGCTCACAATAATGCAATATTGATCAAATCTATTTATTCATTATTTGAGGTCACGCCGTGCTGGCCCATTGGTTAGGAAACCCGTCTATATAGCCGGTAGAGCCGGGCTCGATCGCGGCAGCAGGGGCCCTATTTCAAAGGAAGCAAAAAAAAAAAATTACAAGGGTTCAACGCTGATGAACCAAATATTGAGCGAAAGCATAAGCTGCGGGTGACCAAGCGTTCTTCTTCTTCTCTTTTTCTTCTTCCTCAGACCACATATAAAGCCCCGCTTTAACCTAGCCGTATGAACGTGCCTTAGTGGCCTATAGGGGTAACATGAATGCCAGGGTCCTAGCAGGCTGATTCGGATATAACCGTCCCATGTGAAACGAGAGACTCAAGTTGGCAGCTAATGCCAGCCCATGTGGGGTGTGACGTCACAGCGTCACGTGGGTAAGACCGGCCGCGCTACGCTGAAGGCTCGAAACCTAGAGTAGTATTGCTTTTGCAATAAAAACAAGACACACGTGTGTAGCGTGATGCTATAGTGCACATTAAAGATATCCAGATGGTCGAAGTTATTCGCAATCCTCCACTACGGCTATGGGACACAAGTCAAATCAACTTCCTGTGGTCTGAACTCGAAAAATGCTGGCTAATCCTGTCCTTGCCTTCTCCTGTTTGACTCCATGATGGGTGGCTGGCATCATTGCCGAACAGCATACATAATGGCCCGACAGCGTTAATGGCCCGCTGCACGGAACATTTGGCGTCGCCTTTGTGGGCGCAAAATCACAGCCATGTGGTACCTGACAGGAGACCGGCAAATGATTGGCCGACGGGCTGTATAACGTCACGGGACCTTATGGCATGATGAATTCTGCAGACGCCATGATTTCGGGCTTCTGCTCTTAGATATAGGAGGGGAAAACGCGAATCGAGCACATCGGGATCTCGCGATCCTTAACATGCTGTACTCCCCGGACACGTAGGGACTTTCGCATGGCTTGGTTAAGCCGGAGATTAAGCCGGGAGTCTTTCGCTTAATGTACAGTTAATGGCTGCGTGCTAACAACTGGTTATCAGCTACAGAGACACTTTTTAAAGGTTTGGTGAATTGGTGGGTAGCCAAGTGCAAGGAAGTGAACGAGGATCCACACGAGACGCAAAGAGCCAGTAATTGTGTCGTGTCATACGAAGATGAAGAATCGGCAATGCGAAAAGTAAAGACGCAGTATACTGTACTAATGGGCGACTTCAATGCCAAGGTAGGGAAAAAGCAGGCAGTAGACCAGGCAGTAGGTGACTATGGCATTGATTCTAGGAATAGCAGGGGGGAGTTACAAGTTGAGTTTGCAGAGCGCAGTAACTTAAGAATCATGAATACCTTCTTCAGCAAACGGAAAAACCGGAAATGGACATGGAAAAGTCCTAACGGGGAGACTAAAAATGAAATTGACTTCATAATGCGTTCAACCCCCGCCATTATGCAAGATGTAGAGGTAATCGGAAAAGTGCGATGCAGTGACCACAGGATGGTGAGGTCCCGAATTAGCCTAAATCTCAAGAAGGAACGCAACAGATTGGTAAGAAAGAAACCCATCAACGAATTAGCGGTTAGGGGGAGGGCAGAAGAGTTCAGGATCTCGTTGCAGAACAGATATTCAGCTCTAACCGAGGACCCCTAGAAGCAATGAACAATACTTTCAGAGATATCATTACTGAATGTGCGGTAGAAGTAGGCGGTAGGATAGTTAGAGAGTATACCGGTAAGCTGTCTAAAGAGACGAAAAATTTGATTAGGATCGGTATCGGTCAAGAGGAAAGTATACAACAGTTGCATCTTACCTGTACTCACCTGTGGGGCTGAAACGTGGAGGCTAACCAAGAAGGTTCTACTTAAGTTGAGGACAACTAAAAGGGCTATAGAACAAAAAATGGTAGGGGTAACATTAAGAGATAGAAAACGTGCAGAGTGCATCAGAGAAATAACTCATGTTACTGACATTATAATGGAAATTAAAAAGAAGAAATGGGCATGGGCAGGACATGTAGTGCGAAGAGAGGATAACCGATGGTCGCTGAGGGTAACAAACTGGATTCCAAGGGAAGGAAAGCGTAGCAGGGGGCGGCAGAAAGTTAGGTGGGCGGATGAGGTTAAGAAGTTCGCAGGGGTCAAGTGGATGCAGCTAGCACGGAACCGAGTTAATTAGAGAAATATGGGGGAGGCTTTCGCCCTGCGGTGGCTATAGTCAGGCTAATGATGATGATGATACTCTCACAACGGTAACTTTAGTGTGCGCCAAATATTTTACACCTGCTCGTTTGTTTTTCACTATGACCTGCCTCAAAAATAGGGGGCAGTTCACTACATTACACAAAAAGTTGATGGTGCTCAACTCGGTTAAACCTGGAAATGCATAGCGAACGCTACCAAACGGCTTGTTCACAATTTCCGACTCGGTCGTTCTCTTCACCGATGCAATGGCTGCCAACCGTATGGTGTGATCGACTAATCGGTGCTTCTTGGCGTCTTCTGAAACTTCTTGCTCCATTTGACCGGCTTCTTCTCCTCCCTCTTTCTCTCTCTTCTCCTTCTAAGGCTCGGGGCAACTAGTTGCCATGGTTACGGGGCATGCGCAGTGCATTGTGACTAGCGATATTTACCGAAATGCGCCGCCGTCTAGCACATAGTGTAGCTTTCACTGCAAAAAAATGCAGCTTCCCACGATACCGCGTGTTTCACAGCGAATAAGCGGACAAGACGGGTCAACTCGTCTCACCTAATGTGACAACTGAAAAAGAGAACATTACTTTCAGCGAAGAGCTGAAGCGACTTTGATTTTGACTGTGCATTTCGGTGGAGTCTAAATCCGTCCTCCTGGTGGCCCCCTCTTCTTCCGCCCACGTGATATTTTATATTCTCGTTTCTTTAGCCCCTATTATATCTTTTTTTTTCAATGTTGTACTAATTATTAATGGTGTCCATGCCTTTTTTATTTCATTTTTTTCCTCGTATGGGTTTACACCTTAGACATTTTCTTGTCAGTTCGGAGCAAGATCTTAGGCGCTCACCGACACTGTCCTACAACAGCGTGGTTAACCTCTACGCTAATAACTCAGGTAACTTCGCAATTAACTGCAAGTCTCGGGGTCAGAAAGCCATCTTTGATCAAACCTTTTGCCAAGACAACCAAGATATACCCCGTGAAGCGAACTCAGCACGGGAGGATGAAAGACGGCCCTCTTGAGATTCCTCGACCGAAGGAGCTCGGAAGGCGACTTCAACCAACACATGTACGAACTGGAGACTCCAACCTCGCCCGTACCACTTTCCTTGAATAAATACTTTCTACTACTCCTCATTCTCGGTTCTTAGTCTTATTCCTACAGTGCTGTAATGGGCCCGGCATGCTAGATTCTCTTGCCCTATTATTTGCAGTGGAACATCTCTCCAGCATCAGGAATTTTTCTCGTTGACCTTAGAGCTTGTTCCCGCTAGACGTTTTTTTATTATTTATTCTGCTGCAAGTTTTGAATGCTTTATCTTGCTCTCGCTGGGCCTTGTTCTTTCATTTATTTCCTTCATACTCGACTTACCTGTAATATCTCCTGTCGTCAGCTTTTGTTGGCGTTGTATGTTCATGAATGTTCTCTATTTGCTTTTCTAGTAGTTCTACTTTGTTCTGTTGCAGCTGTTCTTTACTTTTTCTGTTTGTGTTCAGCGTTGCTACCTCGCCGAGGCCAACTTGACTTTTGCCGAAATCACTAGCCTACCCAGAGAGACGAGAGGACGCTTCCCGCCTCCCCATGCTGACCTTGAGAGCGCAGGCCACCATGCTGCGTAAACTTCAGACATTCCATTCTCAGCTATTCGAGATTGCCACTGATTACGGACGGGGCTACAACCCTATTTGCCCAAATTGTGACTATGCAGTAACGGCCACATTGGCACACACCCTTTGGGGACGTAGGGGAAGACCACCTCCTCGTACTTTACTGCCAGCTCCCTCCGGTAGCTGGGAGCAACTTCTTACCGGTGCGGACAAGAAGACGCAGCTGGCGCTTGTCTCGTGGGCCCAGAGCGTGGCCCCCACCTGGGAGCCGCGCCAGGCCGACATGCCTTGATGATCACACTCTTTTGGCAATAAAAGTTGTCTCTCTCTCTCTCTCTCTCTCTCTCTCTCTCTCTCTTTCTCTCCCGCATCCACACATTGCCACAAGCTTTTTGTTCGTTTCTTGCCTTCATTCTTATTTAATAATCTATGTTGCAGCATCGTATGCCGTCCTGGTGACATGGACTTTGCTAGAGGTTTCTAGCGTAGTGAACATGTACTACTGTAGATTATGCTGCAGGTTACCGAAAGCCTACTATGCACCTGCATTGGCCGCACCTTGCCTTATCCTTGCCAATGCGCGTTCGCATGAGGGATCGTGTCAAACGATGTACAGTTAGAAGCAATATGAGAGGGAACACGGAGGTGCGTGTCCTTCGCATTTCCGAAAGCGCTGCCACCAACAAGAGACGAGAATTGGTGGCACCAGGGGCATGCTCGGAAAGAGCAGCCGAACAGGCTTATTTTGCATGCAGTTTTACCGCTGAATTAACTTTTCTGTCTCCCTAGGAGCTAGGATATATTGCTCAAGGTAGGGCCTGTGGCGTGTCAACATCCGACTAACCTTGTAGAAAAAAACACAAAAAAAAACACAAAGTTTTCTGGGAACAAACTGCTCCAGGGGACATTTTGAAAGTCACTGTTATTCATGGTGTGTATTAGATAAAATGCTTAGTTAGTTTCAGTTTAGTTTATTTGCCATGTACACATATACTATATCTGTTACAGCGCTTTGCAAACCGTCGTGGTCACGCTCCCCCGTGTTCCCCCTCTTATTGGTTCTAGCTTCAGAGCTCTGCGCAAAATTGTAATGACCACGCCAACCGCCGCTATAAATGTTTTTTTCTCTATAAAAACGCACGTCGGACGGAAATGTGTGGAAAAAACTTTGTGGTCTCTACTTTTGCGCACGGTTATACATTTACATTAGTACAGCCCGAGTGTAAAAAAGCTTAAGCCTAATTATGTTCGTCTCAGCCGCAAAATGAAGCCGTTACGGCACCATTAAAGACTAAAGGGTCGTGGAATGCTATGAGACAGTTTTTTGCTGTGATTAGAAATCATTTTCCAACATTTTAAATGCCTTTTGGCCTTTGATGATGGCCTGACGGCTTTATTTTGCGACTGAGACGTGACTAAGACTTAGGTTCACGCTACGCTAATATCCTCTATCCTCTATTCCTAGGGTTTAATCCTTTATGGAGCGCAGCTAAGGTGAGCCATAACATGTTGAAATCAAGGCAGCCAGAAAAGAAAGTGAGCGGACATTGGCGACGATAAGAGAAAGAAGAGAGAGGTAAGAGGAAAGTGGGAGGAATGCTGTCCGAGAGAGACAAATAAAAAGTTGAGAAAAGCAAAAGAAAAAAATCTGACATCAGGGACGTTTTCCTCTATTGCTCCCGTCATTCGCTGTTCCTGCTGCGCGGAGCGAACGAAGAACGTTAACACTAACACAGGCGTCACGAGGCGTTTGCCTCGGTATTCATGCCTATACTTTGTGTATAACGCGAATCTCTTACGGCTAGTTCGGTCGAAAAGCCGTCACCGTACCCCAGTTTTGGCTTGGGGTTGTCGGAAGTATTTGGGAGGTAGGAGGACAAATGAAGGACTCTGGTTGATCTTTGAGTGTTGGGTAATCCGCTCGATTACTCTGCCTAAGGATACGGGATCGAATCTCGGAAGCGGCGGCCGCTTTTCGATGCAGGCGAAGAGCAAGACGTCCGTGTGCTGTGCGATGCCAGTGCACGTTAAAGAACCCCAGGTGGCCAAAAGGTCCGGTGCTCTCCACTATGGTGTCTCTCATAGCCTTAGTCACTTTGGTAACTTTAAACTCTATAGAATAACACAAACTACTGGTCCCCGCCGGGGTGGTGCAGTGGTTACGGCGCTCGACTACTGTGCCCAAGGACGCGGAATCGAATCCCGGCCTCGGCGGCCGCTTTTACGTGGAGGCGAACAGCAAGGTGCCCGTGTGCTGTGCGTTTTCAGTGCACGTTAAGAAACCCCAGGTGGTCGAAATTTCCGGAGTCCTCTACTACGGCGTCTATCATAGCCTGAGTCGCTTTGGGACGTTAAACCCCACAAACCAAACGAAACCAAACTACTGGTAGGTGATACTAAAGTCGCAGTCGTTGCCGATAATTAAAATATTTTGGAAAAACAAAAAGTGAATATAATTAATAATGCTAAGAAGAAATAGAGAATAAGCATTTGAATAATAAAAATGAAAGTTAATTAGAAAACAAGAAACTGAGAACGGCCGAGTCATTGCGTCGTTGTCTGTCGTAGCTAAATTTTGAAAGTCTTAACTCATCGTGTCGTAGTGGGAAATAACTAAATAACTGAAAGTGATTAGTCAGTGTGTCGTGGTAAGTCATACCAAAAATCCTGCATCATTGCGTCGTAATCATTCGTAGCTAAAAAAAGTAGATGAAGAAAACGTACGCACGCTATCGCGTCCGCTCCTGATGCGAACCTGATGCGAACCTGATGCGCACTCCTAATTTCAAGCTCTGATATCGCCGAGTCAAGTGGCCACCACTCTAAAGCAATAACGTTTAGCGTGATAAGCTCAGGTTAGACTGCGTCTAATGTCGACCGGAGAAAGAAAATGCCAAACTGAGAATAAGGGCTCGTGAATATCGCATCAGCTGCTGTACCGCAGTGCTGTGGGTAGGTGATACGTTGAATTTCCGGGTGTCCCGCTTGCGAGGATAAAATACACGATGTTGTTTTCGTCGCCTAGTGAAACCTCGCTCTGTGTTGCCGTTCTCAGATTCCGTAGCTGGTACGAAGCAAAAGCACTGCAACGATTCCTTGCTTCACAGAAGTGAATAACTTAATGAATGATTATAGGGACTGCTGATAATGAAATTAAAAGTGACTTTAGTGTCTTCTATACTTCACAAACAAATATGACCTATTTGGGTCGATGAAAAGTGCTGGAAAAATTCTTGGTGCACGGAGAAGTGAGATTAAATGTGGATTCTGTCTCGTGCAAATTTCATATGATTAGCTGACATATAAGATATAAGATTGTGATTTATGGATGCGAGAGTTGGACTGTGAAGAAGGCTTACCGCCGAATAATTGACGCGTTTGAATTGTGGTGCTGGCGGAGACTTTTGAGACTTCCTTGGGCTGCCAGAAGATCAAATCAGTCGATATTGTCGACCATAAACCCTGACTGCTCATCGGAGGGTCAAATTCTAAAGTTAAAGCTCACCTACTTTGGTCATCTGATGAGAAGAGAGGAGTCGCTGGAGGAAGATTTGATGTTGGGAAAGGTTGAGGGTCACCGGAGAAGGGGTAGGCAGCGAACGCGATGGTTAGATGGCATCCTCGAGGCGCTGCAGATGAAGTTATGCGATGTTAGGAAGATAGTTAGAGACCGGAAAGCGTGGCATGACATGGTCCGTAGGGTCACGAAGAGTCGGATACGACTGAACGACTGAACTGAACTGAAGATATAAGAGCGCGCTCATGCGTTTGCCCGAGAACTAAGCTTCCGGACACCGGTGGATGGCCTTCCCAAACCTTCATTATACACCCCCATCAAACCTCTTGACTACACTACAATTGTTCACTACTATCGTCGTTGCCGTGCCACGTATCCGCCACCACATCACACGCTTTCTAACATCGACAGCACGTACTGGCGACAACTCCTGACACATTTGTTCCCATCTCCTCCATTTGCCCACATCTTTCACCCCACGGGCTTCCCACCCTACTGCACCACATGCAACGCCACCCCACCCACCCCCTACCATTACTTATGGGAATGCCCACATCAGATCCGCGTTCCTCCCGTCAAACACCCCACCCCCTCCTCCTGTTAGGCTGCCCTTCTAGCCACGCAACTTGCAGATCAGTTGCGGCTGGTCGAGCGGGCTAAGCTAGAAGGAACAGCCAGAGGGCTCCTGGACTAAGAGGTCCTCCTGACAGTGTTTAAATTTTTTTATTTAAATAAAGTTCTTTTCCTTCTCTTAGCTGACATCGCCCGCTAAGGGAAGACTAGCTGGGCCACTTTCTAACTTTTGAAGTCACTGAGGTTGGCTCCCTAAGACTTTTGTAATGTTTTTGCTCCCGAGAAAGAATTTCAAAAAGCGGTGAATCAGTAGTGACGCAGCAAAGCATTTTCATTATTTAGATAATCGGCTAAAACTCATTAAAGTTAAGCATTAGTTAGCCAAAGTGTACTTCAAAGCCGAGCACACTATGATTTCATATGAGTTCCTGAAACGATGGGATTCTAGAGCCCTTCAGAGCAGGTAACTTCTTCCGCATAAATGCTATACAGGGCGCATCAAGCCTGCAGGGAGCTCGGTAAATTTGCAACATTCGATGATGAATTGTGGCAGTGGCTGCTACGCAAGATGTTACGTCCTGCTCTGCTGTGCAATCACACGCACTCTTTTGTTCTATTGGCTTCATAAGGAACTATGAGGTTGGCAATAATTATTCGCTTCCTTGCAGCTAAAAGCAAGGCAAAAGAGTGCGCATGACGTGGCATCATACAAATGGAGTTCGAACTGTGTGCTGTAGTCACGGAAACACATGTTAAGTGGACGTCGCATTTCTCGGTAGCTTCTTCGCACTTAATGGCTTCTTTCTGTCTAGTATATATATATATATA
>JAJIZL010019220.1:160367-173558 GCA_023969395.1 Amblyomma maculatum | reverse complement strand
TTTTGTATTAATTGCTTATGAATTGTTTGCTGAAATGTATTTTCCTCCGCGCATGAAGATTCTTTTTGTTTGTCTGTTTTAATCTTTTTTGAGTGTGTGTTTGTATGTATGTTTGTATTGCCTTGCTAAGCAACTCGGGAGATGAACTGCAAATAATGATTGATGACCTAGACAGGAAAAGTAGAAAGGTAGGCTTGAAAATCAATATGCAGAAGACTAAGGTAATGTTCAACAGCCTCGGGAAGGAACAGGAGTTTACATTAGGTAGCGAAATACTGGAAGTAGTAGGCGAATATATCTACTTAGGACAGGTAGTAACCGCAGATCTTGACCATGAAAAGGAAATAACAAGAAGAATAAGATTGGGATGGAGCGCATTTGGCAAGCACTTGCAGATTATGACTAGCAGCTTACCGGTATCGCTCAAGAGGAAAGTATACAACAGTTGCATCTTGCCTGTACTCACCTATGGGGCTGAAACGTGGAGGCTAACCAAGAGAGTTCTACTTAAGTTGAGGACAACCCAGAGGGCTATGGAACGAAAAATGGTAGGGGTAACATTAAGAGATAGAAAGCGTGCAGAGTGGGTCAGAGAAATAACTCAAGTTAACGACATTCTAGTGGAAATTAAGAAGAAGAAATGGACATGGGCAGGACATGTAGGACGAACAGAGGATAACCGATGGTCGCTCAGGGTAACAAACTGGACTCCAAGGGAAGGAAAGCGTAGCAGTGGGCGGCAGAAAGTTAGGTGGGCGGATGAGGTTAAGAAGTTCGCAGGGGTCAAGTGGATGCAGCTAGCACAGAACCGGGTTAAGTGGAGAGATATGGGAGAGGCCTTCGCCCTGCAGTGGGTATAATCAGGCTGATGATGATGATGATGATGATTGTATGTGCTCATTACGGCTGCCTGATCAAGTTTATTCTGTACTTGAGCGTCTACTAGCCCCGCGGCTATCGGTCCAAATATTCTTTATGTATTTCGTTTCATACAAATAAAGATCACTTTGATTGATTGATTGAAAAAAAAGCACTAATATTTCAGACCACTTTACTACAACGAACATTGAAACTATCACCAAGGCACAAAAGGTGCCCTAAACACATTCTGCCACCGCAGAAGCAATTGCGCGCGGCTATAATCGAGAGAAATTAATTAAATAAAGGAAATGATGAGTTCTCGGCCTAAATAAAGTGATCCTGGCATGAAATACCTGATTGGTTAAGGAAGGAGGGGAGGAGTGAAAAAAAAAGTGGGTTTGAATGGAGCTTGATGTAATAGTACAATGAATTGGTCCAAATTATAGACGATACCATGCATACATTAGGCAATATTCGTCTCAATGGATGCCGACGTGTAGCACAGGCAGCGCATATCTGCCACACACACACACCAGTTATCATGATACGCACACACAGCGCGCACTTTCACAAAAGAGCTGCTTTGTACACTTTCATATTCTCGCGACAAACGCGCCCATGCATACATATCATTAGCTGGTTCGGAAAAACCTAAATATGCAAAGGAAGATGTTGTAGAGTAATTGCGTACGAACATCTGTGGTTTGCACTGGGAACCGGATAGGCGTGCACATCAACAGCACTCACACAAGTCGCATAATACGCATGTGTCACGAAAGCTAAACCAGACCAACTTTTTTGACGCGTTCGGCGTTGATTTTTTATTTGGACCATATAACTTTCTTGGTGTTATATTTATCAATATGGTTTCATAACGACGCAGTAAGAATTTATTGCTCGCAGTGCAATTAATTATGGATTGATATTGATAGCTTCAAAACCGGAAATCCGGGCTTAGTGGGCGTAAAATGCTAAAGGGGCAGCTTGGGTTACTCCGAGTCATAACGAAGAAGTAAATGAAACTATGTTAAATTTTGAAATGTCGAGGACTGATAAAGCCACTTATTTACTCTTTTATTCTGTAGTCCATTACTCCTACTAAATCCTCAGTTCTACACAGGCGACAAAGAATTCCGTTCATCCAAAGTCAAATGCAGTCCCGCTATATGTTGGTTGAGCAGAAAAAAGAAAGCATCTGCGAGCGCACTGTATTGGCGTTGTCAAGAAAAAAGTATCAAGACACGCTTGTATCATTCCTAGCATCGAGGGCACGCACACTCACTACACGTGCGGTGGTGCATGTGCTCCGGTCCACGTGCCACACTAGCTTCCCAGTTCTACCTAGGGGCGATACTGGACGCACAGGAAGAAGAGAGTGGTAAAAGAAAGGAGTTAAATGAAAACTTATTCTCGTTTTTACTAGTTGCTATTCACCACTAATGATATCGCCAGTGCAAGGATCAGTTGCAACATTTGTGCTCTGTGATAGCAAACATTTCAATTTTTCATTTCTTCAAAAACAACCGCATAGTTTTGGGCGATCACCGCACGCAAAAATGTCAGCAGTCAAACAAAGGCACTTCTGAGGAAAAACGAGTAAACGAAGCCGCCTCTAGAAATATTCCTTAGCACCACTCAATTCCCCCCCCCCCCCCCCGACGATCATTGAGCCCAGATGATATCAAATTCGCACATGTAAAAACATGGTCTAGTGGGGGTTCTACATTGTCTATCATACTCGTATTTAACAGCTGGATACGAGCTTAAACCGGTTATTGAAAACAGTTTAAAAATACCAAGTAAAAGAAATAATGCGTCTGGACATACGAGTTTACCAATTTGCTTTGCTGCTGCTTCTTTAGTCATGACTTTCCTGTCGCGTCTTCGTCCTCCTCGCACCGGACAGTTTAGCACAAATGCAACAACAGTAGTACCGATGGTAACGAGAATTCCGAAGGAGCTGTCATATCAATCACCAGTAGTTGTTTGTAGCGAACTAGCGGCATATTTGTGTTGCGGTGCCAAGTGAAGCCACCAGGGACGAAAGGGTTAAAAACCTGAAATAGCTTCTTATCCAACATGCAGCTATCACTGTATCTCGTAACGACGCCTATAAAGCTTTTTCCCCGGAGGGCAGGCGACTGTGCATCTACGGCCGACCACAAAATATCATGAAAAGGCTACAAACTGCGCCAACGTCACGTCGTAGTCCACACTTGCAAAATTGTTTGATTTAGCTCCTCTGTGGGGTGCCTTTTTTTCAGCGCTAAGGTTGTTTGAAAGTTACACGCTCCATTTAGCCGTGACGGGACATGTGCTACAGAGCTCTGAAATGTATTGCTCTGGAAACGAAATATTGTTTTTTCTGTTGAAAATACTTATTAATATGATCTAGTTAACACACTCGTTTTTTTTTTTCATCCCGTTGAATTAAGTAATTGCCTAAATCTCGGAAGAGGGTGAAAGGAAAACATATATTACAACTCTCTCCTTAAGTATAGCATTTGCACATCCTTACCTGACGTGTAACGGTGCTTAGATTCACGGCGATATCCAGGGCCGAGTTTCCAAATCCCACGACGACCACTGTCTTGTCCTTAAATGTGTCATCGGCGTACTTGTAGTCGCGCGAGTGCATTATTC
The DNA here is from genome assembly GCA_023969395.1 of Amblyomma maculatum. Taxonomy (NCBI): domain Eukaryota; kingdom Metazoa; phylum Arthropoda; class Arachnida; order Ixodida; family Ixodidae; genus Amblyomma; species Amblyomma maculatum. Next base: position 170,054 of record JAJIZL010019220.1, on the reverse strand, counting down.
TCCTGCGATACAGCTCCCGCCCAGGAATATCTGGCTCTAAGGGCGACGCGTGGTGGCCCGTGCAAATCAAGACACCGTCGAAGACATCCTCCCACTCACGAGTGGTGCACAAGTCCCGTACCTTAACTGTGCCGTCCTTCCCTACCCAGAGCACCTCGTGGTTGAAGTGGATTTTTGGAGTCACACCAAAGTGGTCGGCGTAGGCCCGAATGTAGCGGAGAGTCTGCCAGTGGGTCATGAACCAGGGAGCATCCTTGTCCGGTGGGAAGTCACTGAAGCTGGACATTTCTTTGCTAGTGTTGCACACGGTGAAGCGCATCACCGTCCCTGTTCCGGGCTGCGGCCCTTCGTCCCTGTACCACCATAGTCCACCGGAGTTGGAGGCCTTCTCGAAGCAAACAACGTCGAGACCTTCTTCGAGACAGGCCTTGACGGCTGTGATGCCGGAGCAACCGGCACCGATGACGGCGATCCTCATCTCACCTCTGGGCTGCCATCGTTGACACTGAGATGATTAGGCAGGGTAGCAACGCTCGTAAGATGGGGACAGGCAGGTAGGTTGTTGCTGCGTAAGTGAAACAGTGACGCAATTTGCAATCCGTGTCAGAAATCATGGCTGTCCACATTCGTAAAAGTACGCCTACAAACGCTTCTAAAATGTCGCCTATGCGCTAAAAAATCTTAAATGACCGACCCCAGACGGCAGCTCTCAACTTTCTGATATAATCTGGTCTCGCTAAGTCTCACAAACCACCCAAGAATCAATTCCCGCCATGCCAGCTATCACCTTCCAGCGCCATGGCCTTGAATGTTCGCTCACAGCGGCGACACGACGCCGCGTTTCTTTAGTGACAGGACCTTTAACTTTATCGCGATAACTGGTAGGGCGACGCTTAACGGCTCAACGCATCAGTCAGTGTGAGCTGAGTTGCATTCGTAGCAGAAAGGTGTGGAGTGGTAGAAACTCCAGATTTAGGACAGCCGCAAAGACGGCGTGGGCGTGCTTTCTCCACTATTCCTTTTTTCCAACAGCAACGACGTAGAGAAGCGTAAAAACTCCTTATGGGCTGCGGCACGGAAGGACTGGCCAAGAGAGTCGGGTTAAGGGATCGCCCGATGGAAGCCTTCGGTGCTACCAATTGCCTCCCCACTGTGCGCTATAAGAAAAGTTATAACCATGTAATTAATCAAAACTATTACCACGGGCACAGCCGTACCGACAGAAGCGAAGGCTGCTCAGCTTTATCCGGAGCTTATGAATATGAAAAGCTATGAAAATATATGAAAAGCTGCATATCTTTGTAGCCGTATCGATGACATCGGATGGAAAGTAATGATTAATATCTTCCCCGCTACATATCTGCTTGAACTTAAGGAGTTCTCTAAACATATGACAATGAAAACTAAGCACCTTTTTGAAGCGCTCACGAGTTAAAATTTTTGCTTTCTTCGTGCAATTTCTTCCGTGGTGTTGCTTTGTAACGGACCTGAGCACGATCAGAAGGTGGTGAAGAGAGCAATGCACTGCCCGGGAGACTGGCAAGCCGAGCCGCGCGCTTCGCCTCGCGTTCCAATCTGTTCGGGGGTGTATGCCATTTATTATTTTATTTATTGTGAGCCCTGCATACGTGCGTGAGGGCACAATGACGATGGTAGAGTGGTTCCATCGCCTTGGGGACTTCATGCCAATAATTTTCCGGATTACATTTTGTTTTGCACATGCGTAGACCACGACATAGCCCTGCGGCGAATGGAATGTAGAGGTCATATAGGAGTCTCTTTAAACCCGAAGGGTTTCGGCTCACGTTGCAAAAGAGGCTGGTGATGAATTTCGTATGAATTGTCGAAAAGGCCCCATGTAAAACCCAAAAAAGCATGATGAATCAAAATACCAATTCATCAGCCTATGTTTCCGCATATTGGAGAAAAATGAGCTGTTAACTACGTTAACCGTTACCCACGAGTGAAAAGCAAACTGTGCCTTTGCTGTGCGATGTCACTGGACGTTTAAAACCACCAGGCGATCGAAATTTGCGGAGTCCTCCACTACGGCGTCTCTCATAGCCTTAGTCGCTTTGGGACGTTAAGCTCCACAAACCGAACCAAATCAAACATCTTAGTTCTGCCTATGCCTATCGTACACTTTGCCACTTGCAGGCAACAGCGGTTATTTAAAACAGACATGACTCTGTTTATACGACACTTCTTTCAGATTAATTACTCCTACAAACTGACGTTGAAACTCTGCCTGTTAAAACGCTTTGATGCTTTCGCCTCCATATTCAAATCCTTCGCCTTCTAAGTGAGCTTTCGGGTATGCCGTTTTCCTGTCGCACGGCATATTTCTATTGCGTAATCTTTTGTGATATATTTGTGGTTTTCGTTCCTTGAAAGGGCGCTTACGTCTTAAAGCAGGATACTTTCCTCCTGCAAGCACCTCTGTTTCTTCTTTTAATACAAACTTGTTCTTGTTGTACTAGCTTCTTCTACACTGCCAGCCCCTTCTTCAAGTCTAGGCGAGTTGAAAGATTGGTATTATATCCAGATTACATTGCATTGCGTCAAGGGCACCTCCACTTTCTGGAAATTGAGAGGTAAACATTCATAATGCAGATAAGAACGGTAATCAAGGTGCCATGACCATTTTTTGTTTTCCATGAAATTTTTGTATGTGGTGGGCAAATGTCTCCACACAGAGTAGTTAACCTTAGTTTTGCAAGATATGTGGTAGTTGTTTCGACGGGAAAACGCCGAGGTGGGAAAACGCCGTTTTTGCCGTTTCAAAAAGTTGTAAATTAGGAGCCCGTTGCGTACACACTAAACATTTGTCGTGGATTATTTCTTTAGCGAATAAATTTACGCAACTTTTAACATAAAAATACTAAAAGCCAAGTTTTTGCTGCACTTTTTTTTTTTACAATTAAAAATGGCGAACTTTGATTCAAGAGCAGCGCGCTGCACAAAAGTCAATTTTCAGCCCTTTATTACGACATGATGCTGCTAAATGTTTCAACTGAAACTTTTCTCCTGCAATATGGAGGTAAAGTTCTCTACTCGAAGCAAAAAGTGTAATTATAGGATAGTAAACGTGTTTCCTATGGCGCTTCACATTCTGCCAAGGTTCAAAAACGAGCAAAATCTATTTGAATGAAAAAAAAAAAAAGACATTTTAAATTTGTTTAAACAAATCTTGATGTCTCATATTTATAACGCGCTGAAAACGCGTTGCGTTATATTGTTTGAAATTGTAAAAATATATACAAATTTGAGTTATTGTTTGTATTCATTGCAATTTCTTAGGATTTGCTCTTGGAAAGTGCTTTCTATGGGAATTCGACCTAGAAAAGGCTAGATATATTTCTACATGTTCAGCGGTGTAGTTGCCTAGTTCGTAAGTGCAAATTCTGTGCTGCTAGTGATCATATGAGAGAAAAACTCGTATTCGCTTTGAAAACTTGCATAATACTGGGTCATGTTTGGCTCGCCGCATACTTTAGCTTGTATTTTTAGAGCTCGGGCCTTTAGTGGTAGTTTAGATCTATTCAAGACACGCGTTGCTGCTCTCAAGGTATTTTTAACGAGATGCCGCTGCTCACGACTGCAGCCGCTCCGTAGCCGTATAACCACAGCAAGATCCCGGAATTAAGAAACAGTTTCGGGGTAAACGATGCTTCGCACGGGCGAAACTGGGCAGCGCATTAAAGTCGGGATCCACCTGGACAGCACTTATTGTATAATTATAGAGCAGTAATTTAGCCGAGGTAAATGCGATGTGCGTCGTTTTAGGCATGCTAATCTCTAGTTCATCAACCTCACTAATTGCCAAATTCGTGAAGATTGTTCTGTAAACAATCGGCATCCGTTAGGAGAGCAAAGTACCTGTACATCACACAATGATCTGCATAGAGTGACTGCAGAACACTGGAACTCATATCGATATAAAAAAGGAGGCGACACTTAGTCCTAGCATCAATGGTACGATGCGACAGCTGTAACGGGTCCCTTCCGCGGCACCTTTTCCGAATCCTCATTATGTTCACACACTTTACAACTCGCCTAATTATTAATCATTTATTGTCTCTATTATTTCTGACAGATTTTTTCAGAATGCATTCGTAAGCTGACTCGGTAACAGAAAGGCGCCTAACGTAGATATGAAGGTCCCATTAAGCAAGTCGTTTATACGAATGTGCCTGCGTTGACTGGTGCCTGACTCGGGATCAAAAGATAGCCATTTCTATCTCAGAGGAGCTACCTGAGCGGTCAATTTCTGTCATGCTATATATCGTTACGGTACCCATCCCACCGACCACATCATCTGCGAACTACCAGCTGCCAGAGCTCTGTCCGGAGTTTATCTATTTATTACCACAAATATATTCCAGCTCTTGTTAAAGGCCTAGGGTACGGGTGGTTAATGCAAAATGATTCAAACAGAACACGGCATAAATGAACAGCAATACATTCTCAAAAGTGCAACTTGTATACCACGACTGTAGAGAGAGAGAGTATAACATGTTAAAGCCAGAAGCACAGAGCTGAAATTTATAATCGAATGTAATTCTGAAAAACGATGCTGAAGTCATGGCGGCAATCTAAGGGATATAAAATGTACAAAACACGATTATAATACCTTTCGGGCTTCTGGAATTCATTTGCAAAGAAGATATTCTGCAAGTGAGCAGTAACCAAGCATTGTGTCAACGATTTGTACAAGTTCACATGTGGTTGATGACGTTGATGCTTCACTGACTGCATCTGATGTAATCTACTATTTATTGACTACATAATATAAGGATGTGATGCGTTGTCACAAATCTCGGTCCTCAGGCAATAAAGACAGTTATAAAAAAAACTTGTATGCGCCAGAGATTCAAAAAGTGACTAACAGTGTTTACCAATTCCAGGTCGGACAGTACACTACGATCGTCAGTTATTACGGCTACAGTGTGCTTCCAGTTCACATTGAATATATTATAAACATTTCCAAACAATGACCACATTCTGTAGTATCTTTCAATGAATAGGCTATTTATGTACTGTCTTCTGGCGCTTAAAGTAATCCTGTTTTCTTTTTTTGGTAGCTTTTAAACTTCTTAAGGTTTTTCCTAGCTTTAAATTTACAAAACTTTGTTAAAATTCATTTTTCGCGCTAATTTCTGTTGAGCGTTATTTAGTTAACAGTGGATTTCGAGTTCTACGTTCGAGCTCAATTTCAAAAGTGTTGAAATGTTTTGTCATCCTTATGGTCAGACACAGTCTCGGAACAGCCAGATTCAGTTTGCTCCAGGGTATCAAAATATTGTAAGGTTATTTAGTGATATGTTTAGTGAGTGTACTTCTTGTTGATTCCAAGATTTTTGTCCTGTGCTTGTAATGTGCATGACGTGGATTAACATCTTTAATAATCTTTAACAGTAACCCCGCACTCTTTTTTTCACAGGATCAAAATACCGACACCTCTTTATTCATAGCGTTTCATGAAAAACTAGACAGATGCAGGCAGATTTACTTATTTATGATGCAGTAGCAATGCGTGTGGTTGACACACTAAGAGCACTCTCCGGAAAAAATTGAGAATGCCATTCGCCCCAATTCATTTTCTCGCTTGCCGTAAGTGGAACGGTGATTTTTTAGCGTGTAATTATTCGGTGATACTTCTAGGCAATTTACGTGCAGTCCAATAAAATACAACAGTTAGAAAATCACAGGCTTCTATTCTACCAAATCGAAACCATAATACTTATTAGGCCGCATGATTAATGTCTTTAGGATTGTTGTGCGCTGCTACACGCCTTATTACCACCGGGCAGTCTTCGATTCAGCTTTGCTCATTATTACCCGCAGCAATTATAACAATTACTTGCTGATTTTAGACGAAGACGCTGCTCTAGCAACAAAGTATGAATTAAGGAAGTCGTGATGTGCCTTGCGGCGTCGCAAGCACCGAGACGAGATAATCTGTCAAACTCGGTTATTTGTTCCGAAAGGAAATTGGCGACTAAAAGAAAATCAATAAAAAGGCGACCCTAAAGTCGTCGATAAAGGTATATACTACACCATAAGATGGGACTGGAACGTGGAGGCGAACGAGAAGGGATCTACTTAAACTGAGGACAACGCAGAGAGCTACGGAACGCAAAATGGTAGATGTAACGTTAAGAGATAGGAAGCGGGCAGAGTGGGTCAGAGAAATAACTCGAGTTAATGACATCCTAGTGGAAATCAAGAAGAAATGGGCATGAACAGGACATGTAGTGCGAAGAGAGGCTAACCGGTGGTCGAAAAGGGCAACAGCCTTAATATGAAGTGAGAGAAGAGTATCGGGGGCGGCGAAAGTCAGGTGGGCTAATGAGGTCAAGGTCTTCGCAAGGGTCATGTGGATGCAGCCAGCAGAGAACCGGGTTAGTTGGAGGAATATGGGAGATACCTTCGACCTGCAGTGAGTATTATCCGGCTGGTGATGATGAGGATGGGAGCGCATGTCGACGGGCTATGAGCTCACACCATTGTAGGCGAGTGTGTGCCGGTTGGGCAAAGCTTCTGAAGAATACGACTGGTGGTACGATATGAAGGTGACGTAGAAAGATTTGCGTATGTTTTTTTCTGTCACGGTTAACTGCGGCACATAGTCGATGCTGAAACAACAACAGCGATCGGAGAAGATCGAATGTCACTTACGTAGTATGCCTTCCTACTGGGACTGCAATGTTGTGCATGCGTCGTCTTCCAATTTAGCCTCGAGTTTGGCTGCTCCGTGGTGGTCTAGGCTCAGAGACGAAACATCAGGACGCCCCGACGAGGTAGAGATAGGAGCGAAGTGTAATGGAGAGATCATTCACTGACACAGCTTGCACGGGGAGCGAGCACTCGCAGTGATAAGTTTAACAATCCTTGTACTGCGATAATGCACGGCGGAAAGTACTGCGATGTGGTGGGCCGGCTGGCAGGCAGTCACGAACGAGTGGACACTGTCTTGTCCGCTTCTATTGCAGCGTGGTTAAGACTTCGAAGGAACAGCAGCGAAGAACATGCCCTACATTTGGAGCACATAAGTCAGGCCGCTGTGAAGGAAGCAGGATCGGGTTCTTTCCGCTATCGTGGAACTGCCGCCGCCGGCACGCGCCGCTTCTCGCTTGTAAGGAGAATAAAGAAGGCGAGGGAAGCACGCCTCCTCACTCATTAGCTCTCTGATAACGCCGCTGACGAAAACCGAGTACGGCGCTCAGTCCGTCACTCCACGCTTTTCTCACCGCTGCAGCCCGACGGCGCTGTGAGCGAGTACATTCTGTGGCCACGCCGCAGCTGCGCAGCAATACAGTGATTTTTAAGCGGCAGTTGAAGTTCATGCCAGGGTCCGCGGGCTTAAAAAATTTAGCGATTTACAAGGCGAAAGCTTTATATGGCTCATGACTTGCCAGCATGTACGTCCGTGCATCCGCGAGAAGGGTCCAACTTTTTCGCGACATTCCGCGAAATTACGGTTGTCGAACATCCTGATGACACCACCAGAAAAACAAAAACCCTGTTTGCGCCGCGAATCGAACCTTCATTCCTCGTATCCCCGGCCGAGTGCTTTAATCAACTGTTCACGCCCGGGATCGGGAAGCGGACATCATGATTCTACTTGCAGATTGTGAGGATGACAGTAGTGGGATTCCGCGAGTGGCAGGTACTGCGCCTTTCCTTTCCTGTAAACCAATTATACAACGCCGATGAAGTTTGATGTGTTCAAAGGAACACTGGTTGAATTCAATGGCGGGCGCGCGAAGTACCGTGGGCAGCAACAGCGCTCAAGATTTCGCACATCTCCACTGCAGGTTCTGCAGTGCTCCCGGAATTTTTCTCTACATTTCACTTTTGCATTGTGCAATCTTTCATTATAGCATGACTTGCTTCGTGTGATGCACTTCAGCATAGCAAAGAATGTCAACAAACTGTTGACTAGGCGTCAGGGACGCGTTGACAGCTCACGGATCAAGAAGAAATAAAAAAGGGTTCATCTACTATTTTTATACTGGTGCAAAATTGCCATTGCAATTGGTTTTTCAAACCAAGACAAAACTTCTTCGTACTTTTAATTTTCTATGAATATTTGATCAGACGGCATGAGAAATGGCCTAGCTGCATTTTCAAATTTTAGCATTTCCCTAAAAAGTCAAGAAAAACCAAAATGCACCGCCGCTTCATTCAGCGTCATAAAGCACCTAAGTAATTATACATTTGTGTCCATTATGAAAAATAAATTACAATTATCGTTATTTATTTTATTTTATTCATACAAAATACTCCTAAAGGCTCTCACGCTCACGGCATTACATTAGGAGGGAGGCTACTGGTAAAAATTAAAATTAGACAAAACCGCGAAGTGAAAACAAAAACATTGCACATGACATTGGGATGAAAATATGAATTAGATAGATTTAACATTCGGGAATAAGATAAAACAAATTGAATATTTAAACAGCGAAGGTGAAAAAAATTAATACCTAGTGTACAATTTTATGAAAACAAGAGCAAATTAATACAACACGAATTCATACAAATACAAAGCAAAAAGGCTCAACGAATAAACACAATGAACACGAGAAATGTAAGTAGTATTTGTGGCAAATACCAGTTTGTAAAATTTATTAAGGCTAGTGGAAGCAGCGACGCATAATGGCAGAGTGTTCCAGTCAATTATTGTAGGTGGTGTGAATGAATGTCCGTAGTTAAATGCACGAATCGACAAGCGCCTAGCTTTGAAATGATGATCACGTCGGTTAAAAATGAAAAAAGGCAAAAACAAAACGTTGTTATGGAGTGCTGATTGATGGTAAACCTCGTGACAATGTGATAAACGTGAAACTTCACGGAGGAGATATATTTCATGAAGATTTCGACGTTTCAGTGATGATGGTATTACGTGACTAATCAGAGTAAATAAAACGTGCGTCACTTTCCGGAGCACGCCTTCTTACATCTGCAGAGAGTAGTAATTTGAGTACTCAGTGCAGGAAAAGCGGAAAGATGTAGGTAGTACAACGTAGTAGACTGTGAGGGACGCGGTAAAGAGGACTCCGGATAATTTCGACCACCCCAGTTTCTTCGACTTGCACTCTGATCACACAGCACATGGGCGCTTTGCTTTTGGCTCGTGGATATCATATCCGAATCCTTAACATCAGCCACCGAAACCGTGACCACTGTGCAGCACAGCGGGGCGCGTGTGAAAATTCCTCGTTTGACAAGGCTTGGAGAGTTCGATATCAAAATGCGTTCCGATTAAAAGTTATTTGAAAAAGAAAAATGAGTCACAAAAAGCATCACCACAATTCTACTGACGGAACTTCCTATATCATTTCGTGCTGAGATCGTTGCAGTTAACGAGGCACTTTGCTCCGTGGCAGACACATTTGTGCCTTCTAGGGCTTATGTTCTCATCTTTATACTGATGCCCTTCAAGCAGGCATGAGTCAGCCGCTGCCCAGTAGTATGTCAGGACATCCACCAGCTTGCGACACGCGCATCCCGCAATACCTACTGAATGGGTTCTCAGGCACCTGCTGCCTTCTCAAAGCTACGCAGATTTAGCTACCGGACAAGTGACCCCTGGCTCATCATTGTCTCGGCTTTCCAATTTCGACAATACTACTCTCCTTTCATCAAGAAACACACACACACACACACACACACACACACACA
>JAJIZL010019220.1:117127-159967 GCA_023969395.1 Amblyomma maculatum | reverse complement strand
ACACACACACACACACACACACACACACACACACACACACACCTCTGTCTGCGCACACGTGCTCTTATCTCTCCGTGTGCGGTAACCCTCCCCCGCGGCCTCACCAGTGCTGAGGATGTCGCGCTTTGGAGTATCCGGGCCGCGGTTGCTCTCGCTCCAGCCGCCACTTGAGCATGTTATCATTTCCGACGTTTATATCTCCGCTCAAGATGTCCGATATGCAAATCCGAAAATATTGAGGTCGAGATTCAGCACTTGCCGCTGGACTGCCCAGCACTGAAACCTACGAGAATCCGACACCATGCGGCAGCAGATCTTTTACCGAGAAATCCTCATTCATATATTGCCTCAAGAAAGGTATACCACACCATCGGTTACTCCCGTATTTCATAAAAGCAGTATACCTTTTTCGAAGAATTTAATTATTTCTTCATCCCTCCTTTCGTACCGCTCTGATACCCTGAAGCAATAAATCTCGTTTAAATAAGCGTCATTATAGAATAAAAACCCCTCGCCCTTGACAACAACGGTCCTATAAGTGGAATAAATATCTGGTTGGCTTCAATTATCGATTTCCATTTTTACCTATCTACGAATTGAAAATACTAAAAAATATGAGGGAAAATGTATCAGACAGTCTGAATGAAGCTACTCGTGGGATAACTTACTCTTCGTCATACTAAGGCGGCAGTCATAATTACCAGATTACCAGCATTATTTTGGTGCTTTTCCAATATTACAAATATGTTTTTGCGTAGACCCCGGCAAACGCAGTCACATTCAATAACTAATCACGTGTGTCTGATACGGCCCGTACAGCAGCGATGGGCTTCTATCATATTCACAGTCTTTTGTAGCGGAGTTAACATTGCACTGGCCGGTCACACCTATGTCATGAGCGGAGCCGATGTTCTGAAAATTAACCGCGCACGTTCTGTGGACTCACCTACATTCCCGCAAGTTCTTTCGACAGCAAAACGTTCAGCTGCTCTTGTGCGCAGCTGCGCCGTACTATGCTCTGCGGATATTCCGGTTTACGCAACCGGTGCAGCTATTGCATCACAAGCTGACATATAGCCAATGATACCACCAACTAAAAAGTACAAACGACTCTTCGTGCCTTCAGTGCTCTTCAGTGGGCTCTGCAGCATTTCATTATAGACCCCCTACACTCTATCCTGCGTTGTCAGCGTTGCCGAGCCCAGACTGTCGTTCATGCACTGGGTAAGACAGCGCCGAAGTTTTTATATCGGGATTTTTACCGGGCGGTGATGAACGCAATCTTGGGTCTAATATTTGAGAGTTTTAGCTTACCGTGATCCGCGATCCGCTACTAGAATCCGCCACCGCGCGTTCCACTGCGCATGCCCGACCCCCTTTGACGCCGACAGATGGCGCCACATACCGGATATCGGCAGACACATCTGTGCCTCCTAGGGCTTATGTGCAGCGCAGTTAAGTCGGGTCTAATAATTTTCAACGGCTCAACTGACCAGGGTCTTAAAATACAAGGCCATAAAATATCTAGAGTAGCAGAATATAAATATCTGGGGGTATGGGTAACGAAGGATTGGCATACATTGGAAAGCATGAGCAATCACTTAAGGCCAAAGGGCGAAGGAATGCCGGGATAATGAAGCATAAGGCATTGTATGAGGTTTTAAAACCTCATACAATAGGTATGAGGTTTTGAGGGGTATTTGGAAAGGAATTATGGTGCCCGGACTTTCGGAAATGCGGTTTTGTGTCTAAAATCAGAGGTACAGTCGACATTAGAAATAAATCAGAGATCCGTTGGACGATTAGCACTAGGTGCCCACGGCAAAACAACAAATGAAGCGGTACAGGGAGATATGGGCTGGGCATCTTTCGAAGCACGGGAAGCTCAGAGTAAAATATTATGAGGAACGCCTGAGGAAATTGGACAGTAACAGATGGGCAGCTAATGTATTTAATTACCTGTACTTAAAGAGCGTTGACTCACAATGGAGGAAAAGAACTAGGAAACCAACTAGTAAGTATGCTAGTCACAAGGACGGAAAAATAAAGAGCATTAAGCAACAGGTGAAAAACACAAAAGGTAAAAATTGGATAAATTCGATGGAAAAGAAACAGAGTGTGGAATTATACCGAAAGTGGAAAATGCAGATCAGGGAGGAAGATTTCTTTGATAACTCAAGAGGCAGTGCCCTACTTTTTGAAGCTAGATCAGGGTGCCTTAGAACACGCAGCTGCAAAAAGAAATTTAACAATGGAGAGGACGCATGTGCTGTATGTGGAAACTCCAGTGAAACAGTTGACCATAATATACTCGAATGTAATGGTATCCATCTGGAAGTCGATGCAAGCGCAGTCACTCTTCCTGAAGCTCTGGGGTTTAGAGATAACAGTGGCCGGGTGAATAAACCGGCGGTGGAAACTAGCAAAAAAAGACTGGAAGATTGGTGGCTTAAAATATAGGAACAAAAATTTAATAAATAGAATGATGGTTTATAGTTACCCATTCGAGATCAATAATTAAGATATAGGGAGGAATATGAGCATGATAGCTACTTCTACCACCCCGTTTCAAAGGGGACGCTCCTATATTCCATCCTTCCATCCGGCACACAGACCTGCCGCGTCGAGACCAATCAGCTTGACCGCCCCGCCCACGCGCGGTAGAGAGCCACTGTGGCGGATCGCGGATCACGGTAAGCTAAATCTCTCTATTCTCTCCGCTTAAAGTAAAAATACTGGCGACATAATGCCTGCACTCGATGAAAGCAGAGATGGACAGTTACGATAACAAAATAAGACCAGTCCGCACAAAATCGCACAGCACACGGGCGCCTTTCTTTTCGCCTCCATAGAAAAGCGGCCGCCGAGGCCGGGATTCGATCCCGCGCCCCTTGGGAACAATAGTCGAGCGCCGTAACCACTGCGCCATCCCGGCGGGGTGGCGCAGTGGTTCTCACCCAAGATAGCGGTGATCTCACCCAAGATAGCGGTGGTGATCTCAGCCAAGATAGCGGCCACCTTAAGCCCACAGTAGGCGCATGCCCCACCCCTCAAAAAAGGGGACGTATTGTGAGCCGTTACTACGGCAATATAAGCAATGCATACATGAAGTCGACAGAGTCGGGTCGTTTAAGGCTGGCGAGTAAAAAAGCTAGTAAGAGTAAAAAACAGCTCTCGATAGCAAAAGGCAACGGAATCAAACACGAGTAGGAAGGTCGCAAAATAACGTCTATTCTCAACGCTAGGCGCCGCATTTATACTTACTCGCTAGAGCGAGTTCACGTAGATACTAAGAGGTTCAGAAGGGTGATTTTGCTTACTTGACACTGACTCGACGCGGTGATGGTGATCCCATGTATACAAGGGTCTACCAAAGTATCTGTTCCGCTGTGTAAATATATATATATTATCGTACGCAGTCACGGAGACGATGACGAAGTGCTGGGCAGTGAAGAAAGACGACGCTGCAGCTGGCTTTGGTTGTCCTGCGAGTGTGTCCCTGACAGCGAACTGTCGCGGATACGACGTAACATTGCCACGTAACATCTCGACTTGCCTCGTAACATCTTGGTGGAGCATGCATGGTACGACACGAATACCGCACAATCTGGATCTCCGCACTGGACGCCAGCTTGGTGCTAGCACTATGCAGTCCGACGTAGCCACTTCTATAGCGACACAACCAGCGCCCACTGTCGTGGTGGTGCAGCCTCGTGATCCGCGCACCTTTTGCGGCACCGATGATGTGGACATCGAAGACTGGCTCGCTATGTGCGAGCGAGTCAGTAAGCACAACCGATGGGGTGCAACATTGATGCATGCGAACGTAATTTTCTGCCTGGCTGGTACGGCACGCGTCTGGTTTGAGACGCACGAAAAGATCTGACAGCCTGGTAATGTCCAAAGAGAAGTTTCGGGATCTTTTGGCAGTCCGATCGGACGCAAGCTCGGCGCTTAAAAGAACCTAGCATCGCGAGCACAATCGTCGACCGAATCATATCTGTCGTACGTACAAGTCGTACTAGCTCTATGCCGCAAAGTGAAAAGCGCCATGCCCGATGTGATAAGGTGGGCCACATCTTAAAGGGAATTGCTGACGACGATTTTAACCTTCTCTTTTGCAAAGACTGTACGACTGTCGACTCCGTCCTCGAGGTATGTCGGCGGTTTGAGCAAGCTAAACATCGTTGCATTGCTCCCCGCTTCGAGCACTTGCCAACCACGGTTGCTATGTCTTCGTGCGAAGATCTGCCAACACTGCAGCAGCCGTCCCATCAGCTAAATTTGACCAGGATCATTCGCAGACGGCTGGAGGCAATGACCCCTGTCACATTCACACCTCAGCCAGCGGACGCTACTATAGCACTGATCCAAGCTATCGTTCGCCAAGAATTCGCGAGTGTGGGCCTTACTGCAAACGTAAGCCTCAACTCTGGTCAGCCGTCCGCACAGCCATCTGTCCAGCCCACCGTTTCGGTGGTAACTGCTGCGGCTCCGACTGCGCCATTCCCGACGCGATACCGCTACCGCAACCCGGAAGAATGGCGGACCTTGGACAACCGACCGATCTGATTCAACTCCTAACCGATCGCGGTCGTTGCTTTCTTTCTAAAGTTGTTCATGACCTTCTCCGCTCATGCGCTATGCGCCACAACTTCATAACGGCCTACCATCTACAAACGAATGGTCTTACTGAGCGCCTTAATCGTACACTGGCCGACATGATGTCAATGTATGTTTCGGACCCTCACCGTGACTGGGACGTCTCTTTACCCTTCATACCATTCGCGTATAGCTACTCAAGGCATGATACCGCCGGATACTCTCCCTTTTATCTACTCTTCGGCCGCGACCCTCTACTTCCATTCGACACCCTACTGCCTCTGGACGATTCCTCCTGCAGTTACGCTTCTGATGCCATCGCCCGCGCTGATGCCGCCCGTCATACTGCTCGAGACTGGCTTGGCGCCTCTCAGCGTTCTCAAAAGCACCGTTACGATCTCCAGCACCGTGACGCCTACTACGCTTCTAGCTCCCTCGTACTCCTCTGGCTCTCAGCCCGACGTGTAGGAACGTGCGAGAAGCATCTGTCCCGCTACGTGACCGCGTCTTGCGGCAACTTATCGACGTTACGTACGAGATTATGCCTGTGAACCGCAAGTCTCCTACAAACTGTCTTCCAGAAGTCGTGCATGTTGCCCGTCTCAAACCTTATATCTCGCGCTGATCTTTGTAGTATACACACCGGGACTGTGTGTATACTTCAGCGGGGGGGAGGGGGGGTATTTTTACAGTACGCAGTCACGGAGACGGTGACGAAGTGCTGGGCAGTGAAGAAAGACGACGCTGCAGCTAGGCTCTGGTTGTCCTGCCAGTGTGTCGCTGACAGCGAACTGTTGCGGCTACGACGTATACCATCGCCTCGTAGCAATATCATCAGCCTGGCTATACCCACTGCAGGGCAAAGGCCTCTCCCTTATTGCTCCAATTAACCCGGTCCTGTGCTAGCTGCAGCCACTTGACCCCTGCAAACGTTTTAACCTCATCTGGCCACCTAACTTTCTGACGCCCCCTGCTACGCTTTCATGTCCTTAAATCCAGTTTGTTATCCTAAGCGACCATCAGTTGTCCTCTCTTTTCACTACATGTCCTGCCCATGCCCATTTCTTCATCATTTCTACTAGAATGTCTGTAACTCGAGTTAATTCTCTGACCCACTCTGCACTTTTCCTATCACTTAATGTTAACCTAATCATTATCCGCTCCATAGCCCTCTGCACTGTCCTCAACTTAAGTAGAATTCTCTTTGTTAGCCTCGACGTTTCACACCCATAGGTGAGTACAGGTAAGATGCAACTGTTGTATACTTTCCTCCTGAGCGATACTGGTAAGCGGCTGGTCATAATCTGCGAGTGCTTGCCAAATGCGCTCAATTACAATCTGATTCCCCTTGTAATGCCCTTTTATGATACGGAACTGCAGTTACTACCTGTCCTAAGTGAGGCATATTCGCCTAATACATCCAGTTCTTCGCTACCCAATGTAAACTGCTGTTCCTTTCAGAGGCTGTTGAACATTACCTTAGTCTTCCGCATATTAATTTTCAAGCCTATCTACCTTCCCTGTCTAGGTCATCAATCAGTCTTTGCAGTTCATCCCCCGAGTTGTTTAGCAAGGCACTGCCATCAGCAAATCGCAGAATACTGAGGTATTCTCCATCTACTCTTATCCCTAACTGCTTCCATTTCAAGTCTCTGAGCACTACGTCTAAGCTTGTTACTAGTACTGGGGGGGGGGGGGGGGAGAGAACGTGTCTCCTTGCCTAACACCTTGCTTTATAGGAAGTTACTTTCTTTATGCAGAACTATGGTTGTTCTGCAGTCACGAGGGCTGGGGAAGATACTTTATCAAAGTATCTTCGATACCGATACTCGTTACCCTGGAATATTGTATTTCCGATGCCGATACAAGATACAGAATCGAAATAGAGTTTCGATACAGATACTCCGTACTGTCGATACCACGATACAACACTGAAAGCCTAACATAATAAAGGTAGTAATATGATTAGCGACATTAAGAAGCTTTACCGCGCTTTTTGGAATGTTTAGAGCATTCCTATGGCGTAATTTTTCAGAAAGGGCTTAACGAAGACGCCAGCACGGAGTTATTGTTTGGGTAGCTGTCCTTGTCAGAGCTGTATATTGAATTGAAGCCATAGTTAAATTAAGCTATTGCTTCCACAAGCAGCCTAGCGAAATATTTTTTTAAACTAATGCTCTTCATGCGATGAGCATTTGGTTATACATACTGTGGAAGAAGGCCAGGTCGAGACGGCAAGGTCGAGACGGCAAGGCAGGGGATGCCGTGTCTGGCGTTTATTCCGATGGACAAAACCCAAGCACGTGCCGGAGCCGGCGTCGCGGGACGATGATGATGGTATGTACAAGAGGAAGAAGAAGATCATGTACAAATGATCATTTGTACAAATGTATGTACAAATGAAAGAAGATCCGTGGAGGGCTCACAATACAAATACAAAGGTGCAACCTGCGTGCGTTTGGAGAACTGAGCAGAGGGCGTCATTGCACCCGCCACCGCTTAGGTGGCGGACGACGGCTGTTGTGGCACGCGTCTTTCTCTCCCTTTTGTTTTCCTTTCCTTCTCTACTTTCTCGCATCTGTCCGCACGAGGCAACGGAGGTGGCTCAGCTGCAGATCCAGTGCATTTTCTTTTCCTTCCTCCTACAGCCACAACAACAACAGTAACAACTGAGCAGTTATATTGCCATTAGTGCGATAAGCAAACTTTTGAAGCTCTACATATTGTTAAAAGTTAGACGGAAAACAAGAAAACTAAAATGGCTGAATGTTATTTAGTCCAGAATGAGCGCGATGTGGGCGTGCTAAAAGCGACGCAAATGAGAAAAGCCTCTACATACGCACACGAGCACGCCGCAGTGTTGTATTAGGTGAAGATGCCTTTTATCAGCATGTAAGAGTGAACTATAGCCGCGTTGACTCAAGCATCCTGGAGATAGTTAGGAAACTCGAGGTTCACTAGCGTCGTTGGTGAACTACGGTTGGTTGTAGATAAAAGACAGAAGTATCTTTTTTTTAACAGAAAGTGGCTAATATGGTGTCACTCAATTCGCATTGAGCAAAATCCCGCAGCGGTTCGCGAACACGTCAGACGCGATTGATTGACTGGAGCACTAGCTTTTTTAAAGGCCCGACGATGCATGTTAGACAAGGAGTGATAAATATTTCTCTGTTTACGCATCTTCAGATGCATCATTTAACGGCGGAGCTTTTGCTGTTATTTTTATAAGCTTGCAAGCATTAGAATCAGCGGTCTTAGAAATCCCTGTCTTTGGCTGCTATTGAAATAAACGCAGTTGATATAAGATATACTGAGATCTGTGCACATTTTTTCAGAAGCCAGCAACTGCTATCTTCAATGCTTGGTGGGTCTTTATCTTTTTTTACGGAATATCTTATTTATGTTTTATGAAAAATCAGCCGTACCTTCTTCCTTATTTTGGTGTCACATGCATTCATTTTTAACGTCGTCTATCCAGCTTACAACTTATTTTTATTTCAAGGCTCATAAAATCAGAATATACCTTACAAAAAACGCTTTCTGACCTCAGTGATCACGATGAAAATGTATTTTATGCTGTTCTTAAGGGTTTTATGATTTTTTTTGTTGTGAGACACTGGCATGTTTAAGAGCTCAAAGAACTCCATCATATTTCTAGGGAAAGGGATTTGTTTCCACATTGCCATTGCAAAACAAGGGATTAACAACACAAGTGAGCACAAAGAGAAGTCTATTTCAAAGGAAGAAATTATAACAGCCTCCCCAATATTGCTATACACGTCATATCATTCTCCTCAACAAAAAGTCTAGCTGTGTTCACTATGTAAACAAGACCCATCGGAGCAGAACACATACAGTATCGTCAACAGTCCATAACAATTTCCGGAAATGTACGCAAAAACTAACGATATGCAGACACTAGGACCCTCACTCATCTACCAAGGATAATGGGCAGGTGTGAGTGCATACATTCTGCCCGAAAATCCCGATGAAGCACGAGGTAGGGACGCTTCATTTAGCGCTCGTTAAGGAGAGGTCCGCCATAGGGTTCGCGTAATAGAAGGCGACGTGCAACACAGAGCGCCGACGACTATTCCGCCTAGCCTCGACAAATGCTGCCACCGTCCCCAAGCTGTTTCAATCACACATATGCGTTGGCCGAGCATCCTGTGCGCAAAA
This sequence comes from Amblyomma maculatum, assembly GCA_023969395.1. Lineage (NCBI taxonomy): Eukaryota > Metazoa > Arthropoda > Arachnida > Ixodida > Ixodidae > Amblyomma > Amblyomma maculatum. The sequence goes on along the minus strand of JAJIZL010019220.1, from coordinate 151,186 downwards.
TGACAGGCAGGTGCAACGGCCGTTGTGTAGACTGGAATGCGAGCATAGCTAGATATTTCACTGACAACAAAAAGGTCTGTAAGCCAACGCGTAACGTAAATAGGCTTGCTCGACATACATCCGATGCTGCGCTGTCGTATCGCAGGTGAAGTTATTAACGGGGAAGCCACCCGTGATATTTGGCCCTGTTTGTGACATCTAGTTGCAACGCTGTATATCCGAGGTGTTCTAAAAATCAGGCACAAATTAAAACTGCACAAGTTTATGTCCATCTAGTACCTGAGAGATCCAAGTTTAAAGATGCAGCGACCTCTGGCCACTTGCAACCATCCTTGCAGAGGAAAGCCGGCAGCAGCAGTGTTTGAGAGTACGCAAAGAAAGTGTTAATTGGCTTCTCAGGAACACGAGCAGAAAGTGACGGGTTCAGTGTGCGTGCAGAAAACTTAAAAGCGATACCATAGACTTTCGAGTGTTATATTTTCGTGAAAAAGTAGCGTTCTGATGTCTTTTATGCGAAATGGCGAAATGCCCAATTGTTTACCAGCTATCGTACAAAAACATCTGCATGAAACCAAGTTAGGAACTGTCGACGCAGAAAACCGGTTTCGGAATTTCAGCAGGTAACAGTAGCAGTTTGTAGTTATTGAAATAAGGTACGACGGTCGTTCATCGTCTTTAGTACAGCAATATTACTTGAATTTTGTCAACTGTATAGGTGCTTCAGGAAACGATGGGTGCATCACCGATTTCGGGTACCCCTGGAGAAGAGCTGCACGCACCAGATGCTGGCTATGACTTTCTACGCAGTCCTCGTGTCCTGAAATCTTTTGCATATATCGTTTGCATAATTACGTAAGCAGCATCTTCTGTCAATACACTGTGATCCAGCAGCTCCAGCGTATGAAGACATCTCCAGCAATAGTACGGTAACCGACACAGTCAAAGCAGCCAAGATTGGTCTACTCAGACGTCGGGGAACGCGCGCCAGGTAGCAGTGGGCTCGAGTGATCTTTTTTTTTTTCATGACCAGTGTAAAATGAGAGGCCGAATGTCAAGCAATGTAGTCCGGCCGCGTAACGGCGCCACAAGAACTGTTAGGAACGCGGCAATATTTAATTGCATAAATGTTGAAATGTTCGCAAAGTGCGCAGTGCATAACCTTTGTTTATCGTCAGCTCAACAAGCAACAAGCCCCGCAGTGCACTGTTTGATGTCAAAAGAGGAAGAATAATCACATATTCCTACATGTATAGCTTGTGCAGGACTAGCTTTTATATGAAAGTATTTTTACAATCATTGGCGCATTCTCAAAGAACTGTCAGATGTTCTCTGACCTTCTCGTTTAGAAATAGGCAGCATATAGGCTGATAAACGATTTAACTTGTGCAGTGTAATATTGTTACATTCTTAGCGCTTAACGTTTGTAGTTATTCTGAATGGTCTTGAGTGCGAAGTAAATATAGGGCGGAGGGGAGTGATGTGCTAGGCCTATTGAATAAAGAGCGGTGGTCCCAGCTCGCGGTACATTAATTTAACGCGCTTTGTGGTGTTTGTTGAGAGCCGTTGGACAAATTAATTTGTGTTTGGAGCAGAGAGCGGTCTTTATGAAGCGTAAAGTTTATTGAAGGCGAACTGGGTTGAATTTCATCCATTTACAAATGACACGTTATTAAATATGTCATCAGCACGACCTTGTACGACGAAGTGGTTATGCGGTGGCGGTTGCCTAGTAGTGCTGCAATATGCCAAAAGCAGTTCTAACGAATTCGGATGATGTAGTGATATGTGAAATGACGGTACTCGCAGTCCGCCTAAAATGGCCCACTTAGACGAGGCGTCGCTCTGCGCGTAGCTGTTAGAGGCTTCCAGTGCAAAGTCATGATTAAAAAACTTGGCAGAAGCTTGTGCCCTAAGAGGTGATGCGCTAACGAAGTCTTGTTACTTATTTCGTGCTAACTTTTGCTTTTTCTAATTTCGTTTAGCATTGTTTCATTGTAGATACACTGCAAAGCGTTCACTAGGTGAAACTCTAATACGCTTCGAACCAACGACCCTTCGTGGTCAATGCGTTCTTTGTCCGCCTGGCATGCGTAGGCCGGCCATGTTTGCTACACATCACAGGGGCTCGACCTTCAATGGCGGTAAATTTGTTTGATTCAGTTACTTCGTTTTTCTGAATACCCGCATTATTAAACGAAACTTCGCATCAATATTTTGGCTTCATTATGACCGCCCACAAAAAAAGCCTGCTTTTTTATTTGAATGCAGTTGTGGGAAACTCTGACGCCAAGTCAGGTAGTTGTATCTAATACTTATAGATCCTTGATAAAAGCTGGTTAAGAAGTCATCGCCTTGCCGACCAATCAATATTTTTTCCTACACGTTTTTCGACTGTTGGTGCGATGAAAGGCTATGGGGTCGTCTTATCGGTGCAACGAGCCTAGTACCTTGCCTCGTAATAAAAATAAAGTTACGACAGTCAGTCTGGTGAAATAATTGGTTACTCGGTGACCCAAACAACACATTGAGGCTGGCCTGTGCATTGAAACTGGCTATGTAGCGCTCGTTTTCTGGAAGCACCTGGCTCGTATTTGCATTATCTTAAAACCAATCAAAAGGCACGACCCAAAAGATGAGCACCAGACTAGGCTAGATCAGCAACTAAATTTGTTAAAAGAAGCAAGTCAGCGAATAATTTTATTCGCGTGTACGCGCACCAAATCCTCAAGCAATGCAAGGTCAGGAAATATAGATATTATGGTCGTACTAGCCAGTTATCGAAGACAACCAATTTCTTATTGTGAAGGTTAACAGAAGGCTTTATCGCACGCGTGTTCTTAGACTTGGCGATGCAATAAGCCTCAACTATCACGCGAAAAATTTCTTAATCCTTTCCAAAACCACAGAAGTGTCGCTGAAGCCTCTCTCGCCGAAATAGGAGTCGTCCTCCTATTTGCATTCGCGAGATTGCGCGTGGAGTGCCATAGCTGTGGTTGTTTTCTCTTCTAAAGACTGCCTGTCTGCCCAAGTAGCTTCGGCCACATGGCAGCTGAACGCGATGAACCACTTTCTTTTTGCAAGTAGTGAGCTTTGCCTAATGCGACACTACAGATTGAAAACGATTTTATCGAACAGATTTCAATGCTGTCCCAAAGGCCTCCTATTTTGTTCTTAGCTGTGAAGGCGACATCAACATTATACTTGCCAGAAATTTCTTGAGTCGGTTGGAAGCACCATGGAGGTAAAAAATGGCGGCCACCTTTTGCGCTGTGCCACCACAGGCCCCGTGTCGCTTGTCCTCAAATAGCCAAAACACGCTCTGAAAGTCTGGCGAAATAAGAAATTGGAGACCCAGATGTAATAGCTCCGAAAACGGCTTTGAGATTGCGTCCTCAGCACAATAATGGCACGACTTACGTGAAGTGGACGTGCAGCATGCTACTGCCTACACCACTAACCTGGAGTGGTGTGACTTGTAGCTACGGAAGGGTTGTCTTCAAACCAAATGTACAAATCGAGAAACTGCAAATAGTTTTCTTCAGGAGGTTCAGAAGTAAAAACAGACTTTGACCATGCGCCTGGAAGAATTCTTATCTGGGCCATTCTTGCCCTAGAAAAGTAAGTAGTTATCAACGTTCCTAATCGCTACTATACCGAGGGCTTCTGAAAAGGGCTGTGAAACAGTATTAGCTTCAGATATAAAAATGTCGCTGAGCCAAGGTGCGACCTGAGGCCCTATGCATACGCCTGACTTCTGGATGTACTGCTACTATTCCAATAGACAAAAGTGGAGTTGAGGGAAAAGGACAGCTTCATGAAGCTAGCGACGAAAATTCCGCATGCGTATTCAAAAGCTTGCTCATTATTACCCACCCTGATGGAGTCTTGCAAACACCTCAGATGTCTATCCTGTGACGAATAATATAACAAGTCCTCCAAATTGACGCTCATTGCATAGCACCTGTCCGGGTTTATGTAACCGTAGAAAAACTGGATTACTGTAGAAGGACTTGGAATAAAAAAACGAGTCCTGAACGTTCTGCGTATTTAGGTGTTTCTGCGGAAATCCAGAAATATCATACTGCCAGGTGCGACTATCTGAAACAATAGTCCTCATTAGAATACCCACCTGATCTTTCTTCACTAGCAGCAATTTCTGGCGTCTTGTAGGAACACCTGAAGATGCAGAAAGTTCAGAACCCGTTTTTCATGCCAAGCTTTTTTACGGTTATTCAGTCTCTTAAGGATAAAACCCAGACTGATACTGGTACTCTGCAATGATCGTCAATGTAGAGGACCTGTTCTACTCATTGCCCATGGGTAGACTGATGAGGTGTGTGCAAGACTGCATCACAGCGGATAATAATGATCAGGCTTTTACAGATGCGTACAAAATACCGGTTGCTAGCTTCGTTGGGGCTGTTGTCCTTTTAACTCGACTACACTTTTGTCAATTGGCAGTATTTACGTCCAGAAGTGAGGTCCCAGATCGCACCATTGCTCAGTGGCATTTTACTGTCTAAAGTTGACACTGGTTCAGACACCTGTCTGGAAGACCTCGGCATAGTAACGTTTCGTTACGTTGATGACTACTTCATTGTGTTTGAAGAACGATGGCTCAGATAAGTTGGCTCACGATTGTTTAGGATTATTCAAGGCATGTTGTTAACGTCTGTGCTTTACGTCTGAATTTGGGGTTATACTGTTGTGGTTACAGCCCCAGATCAAGGAAGCCTCTTAGCTAAGAGTCCGACCATTCGAGGTTGGTTAAGGACGATTTACCAAGATACTTTGTTGGGCGAGTTGGTGCTTATTCATTATTAATATAAACAGCGTGAACACGAAGACAAAGGACAAGATAAAAGAAAGCCACAGTACAAGCGCTGACTCACAACTATGCCTAAGCCCTTTACTCCAAGGCCCAGAAAAAACAAACATGAAGAAAACGAAACAGTCACGTGAAACAACTCCTGGTATCACATTGCCATTCATGTGAAATAATGAAGAAGGAGAAGAAGTGCACTCCTAAGTTTGACAAGGTTAGGATTTTGTATCGTCACAAAGAGAAGATGACGAGAGAGATAGTGGAATCATATTTTGATTCAACGGACAATAAGTGTGTCAGCAAGACTTCTCTTGCTCTTTCAAGCAAAGAGGTGTCTTTTTTAAGTGATTTTTTTGTGCAGCAGGTGAACCCAGGGGTTGTGTCACGTGACTGTTTTGTTTTCTTCATGTTTATTTTTTCTGGGCCTTGGAGTAAAGGGCTCAGGCATAGTTGTGAGTCAGCGCTTGTACTGTGGCTTTCTTTTATCTTGTCCCTTGTCTTCGTGTTCGCGCTGTTTATATTAATAATGGTTAAGGACGGGATGGCAGTAGCAAGCATCGCGTCACCTTTACGTAAGTTAAACATCACCTTGCCGAGCAAGAATGTTTGTAGCACGTTTTGGAGCTCATGGGAGCTGGATTTCAAATTGTCAGTACGCCTGCCTGTCAGAGCGTCTTCTTCGCTCGAGAAAGAGGAACACGGACCTGATGATGCTGGTGTGATGGCACGGCTCAAAAAGGTGGTTGCTATACCTTACCTCTGCGTTGTTTCGCACCGACCCAGAAAACTTGCGGCGAAGTATAATTCTGCTGTTGTCTTCACAGCTTCGAACAGCTTTGCGGCCACGTCGAAAGGGGGGCTCGATAAAACAATGAGTAATCGTTCTCAGTGATTAGTGTCGCATAAAACAGAGCTATCCGCTTGCAAATATAACGTCATTTATTGTGTTCTGTTGGATTGTGTAGTCAAAACTACTACGGGCAGACTGAGCCCTCTAACGTTTTATGGGGGAAGGTGAACTCTATTCTTTGCATTACATGATGAACCTTGAGAGTGCAAATCACGGGAAAACCCTTTTCTGAACAGTTGCCTTCAGCGAAACTTATGCAGTTTATTAAAATAAAAAAAAAAAACAATTTTGTCGGGAGGTTGTTTAGTCTTGTTACATCGCCAAGGCTAAGGCCCCGTCTGTGGCTGAGCCGCTGGCTAGCCTTCATAGTAAGGAATTTGCTTTTGTAGGTAACTCACCGGTACGACCATAATTTTTTTATTGTTTTCGACCATTTGCTTTGGTTTTTTTTTTGCTTTTTCTTTCTTTCACTACAGTTTTAGTTGCTAGTCAAGCCTCGTCTTGTTCATCTCTTCATTGTGCTGTGTCTTTTGACTGGATTTCGGATGAACTAATAACAACTCGCCAAGTCGTCAGCCTTGTTCCATACGCATTACTTTCCCCAGTTGGCTACAGCGTCATCACTTATGCACAAAGCACATTTTTCTGAACAAGCCGGACTCAAGAAAACTGGTAGCTCACCTCCATCACTTCTCTATTGTGGGTCGGACTTGACATCCTCAAACGACGCACGGGCTAAAACAGACAAGGAGCGAGAACATCACCATCGCGAGCGAACATTACATGCTCACAGAACAGCAGTAAAAGAGCGCACATGTGGACTATCCACATCATCATCGATAACAGTAGCGTGTCTACACCCATTGCAGTGCGAAGGCCTCACCCAGTATCTGTTCCCACCACCGGGCTACCTGCAGCCACTGAATCCCAGCAAGTTTTCTAACCTCATCCGAAGAGGCTTCATTCTGCTGCCGTCTGATACGGCCGCTACCATCGGTTAGCTTCCCAGCGCATTATATGCCTTGCGCATGTTCATTTCGTCTTCTTTATTTCAATTAGAATTGTGGTAATAGGCGTTTGTTTCCTGGCTAACTCTGGTCGCTTCCTCTGTCTCAACGTCTCTGTCTCGCTTCCTCTGTCTGCTTTCTATAGCTCCTTGCCTTGTCGTCAAAATAAGTTGAACTCTGCGTCAGTCGCCAGAGCTCTGCAATAAAATTATTTACCGGTAATGTAGTGCTGTTGTATACGTTTTGTTTTAGGGATACTGGAAAACTGCAGCGAATGACCTTAGAGTACTTGCCAAGTGCAGGTGTTTGATTATCGTGGTTCAGACGTGAGGTCACTATGTGTCCTAGACAGACACATTCGCTTGACTCCCCGGGATCTGTACCTATTGTCGTGACGCTGGGACTAAGTCGACCCGGCCTTCACTTGGTAGCGTGCAGAGACTCGGGGTTGATGAAGGATTGAATCTTCGAAGTTGGTAAAATAAATACAAGCAGGTTTAATGGCACTTTGAGAAAACGTATTTACATGAAAAAGAAAAGTACATCAGCAAAATGGCAAGCGTTAAGAGTTCATAGCGAGAAGCGTCTGGATGAGCCATTTACCCAGGGCTCAGAGCGTCATTTCGCGTTCTGCAACGTCCTTAAAACCCCCTATGTCCAGCCCCTCTCTGAGGATGCTGACCAACCAGTTCCAGGGCACGCCCCTCAGATATCGGCATCCAATCGAACACATCACTGCATTGATGGTCTGATGCACTGACTGATCCGGTATTGTTTCGTTGGGCGTGGTAACTTGTTGGCGGGTAGAGCTTGGGAACGGCGAGGAGGTACATTTCTATTCTTCTGCAAATATCCGATACGGTGGTTCCGGCAAGTGGATTTCCTTCTCAGAAACCCAAGTGCACGTGCGCACCACATACTGCTCCCAGCATTGTCCCTTTCCGGCAATTGCAAATCTTTCCTGCATTCCCGGGAATTCCTCTAATGGCCGTATTCGTCATGCTCATTTCTTGTCCTGTACGTCAGCGGACGTGTCACTCTGTCGTCTCCTTTGGACAATAGGCATTCCTCACTTGACAATAGCGCTTCTCGACGGGAAGGGTGAACAATTGAACAAAAGCACATCCGGCTATTTCTCACAGGGCGACGTTTCTTTGTATTTTCTTGACGTTCCCTTGACAGGGCCAATTTGGCATTTGCAGGGTCTCGACAAAGCAAAGCAGGCTCACACAAAAAGATTCATGGAAACAGGCTCACTTAGAGCCCTTGCACCAACAGCACATATCCACAGCACATATCCATGCCCACAGGCGAACAATAGTGCGCGAAAGAGCGGACCGTGCACGGTCATAACACTATCCAAACCTGCAATATCTCTCCCATGCTGTTGGACACCTATGTCGGCATCCTAATCCCAGACCCACTCTTCTGCATGCCGTGTATATGCAGTTCATCCCATTAGTTACCAAGATAAAGTCATGAGCAATATTAAATAATAATTAATATTATTTAAACATTTGTGCTGCTTTTAAGGTAGGAGGGTAGCAAGAAAAGTATGTTAAATGCATGGTCGTGATCGTTATTACTTCACCTGCTCTGGTGGCGACTGACAGGAATAAAAGTAGCACTTAGTTCTAAGTTGCGTGATGTGTTGCGAAGAGTCTGCAGAGTACAGACTGAGCAGCGAATAGTGCGAGAAGCGATCCAAGAGAATCACTGGCGATGCACAATGCACAGACTCCTGCCGGTGTGGGAGCCGGGGAATCATTCATGTACACACTGAAAAAAAGTAAACAATTACTCCCAAAAATCGTTCAAATAAAATGAAACTGACTTCAGCTGCTCCCGCGATACTGACTGAAACGTGGAGTCCTCTATTGGACAGATACACTGATTTCAATGGCTAACTTAATCAGTAGGAAGTAAGTGAAGGATTGTAAAATAATAATTTACATCACTGTGATTATGTTTGTAATTTAATTATTTTATTTCAAATATGCTCAAAATACAGTGACCCGGTAGGTCTCATTGATGTGCACTCTGTTGGATGCTTACGGTGATGATTTCAGCCGCTGTTGTTTTCGGAGGTTTAATCGGAATTTCTTCATCGTGTCCTTGTGAAGAAAACATCAGTAGCGACTTTCGAGTGAAGTCTCGTCTTAAGTGCACAGGGGAAAAGCGTACCTTTAACACACAAACGCCTTGCGGCCTGCCTTCATTCAACGGAAATCTTTTGGTTGTTTGGTTTTGGTCTTTTAGTTGTGCTCGCTCCGACGAGGAAAATGTGCAGGGTGGTTAAACATAACAATCAGTTGTGCCCAGCAGGTGATGAGATTTCTATGCTTTAGTAGGCTCTCTAAAGGTCACCCGGGCTCCGGTTAAACATTTAAGAAGCATTATATTATGTTACGTTCCTTTAAATCTTGAGTTGGTGATCAGCGCACTTTCTACCTGTTCATTTCACTACATTCGTGTTGGTCTAGTTACTTGGGTTTTGAGTGAAATTACCTGGTGCGAATCAAATATTTGGTATTCTGCCCTCACAAATTTATACGCGCAGAATACCAGCCGGAAAAGGCCGTTTTCTTAGGATACCGCAAAACCTTTATTAAATATTTTGCTCCGTTACGACAATCACGTCGCGTAAAAGTTTTACATTGTGGGAATGTTTTCCCGACGTGTGTCATTGGAATTACGTTCTCCAGCTGGTAGATCATAGATATGGAACTTGATTTATTTCATCCTACGGTCCTGATATTGGCGTCAACGTCAAGAGTGACCAGCCTATGATCGAAGCAGCACAACGGGAAACGTATCACTATCATAGACTACCCAATGGCAATATTCTGTTTTGATCTCTTGAGCATTGTATTGCATACCAAGGCTGATATATACCAACGGTAACGCCTAGCACGGTAACCTTGCTTGCTTTGAAAAAGGCAGTTCATGTCCGGTGCCATATTTTTCTAATTTATGTTGGGACAAAAATCCTCGCGTCCTTTCTTGATACCCCAATATTGCATCCCGAGTGCCTGACCAGGAGTGTGGTCCCTGGAGCCTGTATTGATAGATCAGGACAGGCGAGGTCATGAGTGTGTAATAGAGCTTCGGATCGGTGAGAAAGATCTTCAGATAATTAGGGTTAACACCAATGGCTATGGCAAGCTCCTCAATGTAAGACGTTTTGTCGATCATGAGGTAGTGCCGCGTCGTATTAATATAGCAGGATGAGATTTTCCGTTGCGTCGCAGTTACTGCATCCTCCATAGCCTATTTGGAGGGCAAAGTCAGCTTGCCAGAGAAAACTCGCGCCATGTAGCGAGCCTGCATCTCGAACACCGGCAGAAAACCACCGTTGTTGTCGACGAAACCCAGGAATGCGACATTTGGGTTCGCCGGTGGGATCATCATTCTATACAAATAAAGCCGCTCTCCTTCTTGGGGCAGAGTGTCCGTTTCAAACGACAAGACAGTCGTAAAGCCGGTGGCGAATATAACAGCATCCACTTCCTACTCCGTGTCGTTCATGACAAGGCCTTTCTCTGTGAATCTTTGCGGTGGTCCACGGATTCTGACTGCCCCGTCGGTGATCTTGCCTTCGATGTATTGGTTTCCAACCAGTCGCTGTGTCGTAACGTCGTGACCAGCTGCAAGACCCAATACTTTGTGGTCTCAGATATCGTTGACTGCCCTCATCAGTGAACGACTTGTGCCCCACTGAGGCAGCCAACTGTTCAACCAGATACGCGCTTGGTTGTTAAGGTACACATCTGTAGGGACAGACTTGTACAGAAGAGGAATGACCCAGTTGATTCGCCTGGCGCTCACAAAAACCTGCGCATGAAGAAGCACATAACTGAATGCTGAAAGTGGGCGTGAAATTGAAATTCACTGTGGTTGGCGCATTTAAGCTCTTAAGAACTGTTTCAATAAACAATGTCCCGCAAGGGCACCTTGTGTAAACTAGGTGTTGGTGCTTGGTGCCACCACGGACCCTGAGCCCCCATACCGAAGCTGTAATCCGTACCGTGGCGATAGGTTGAGAGGTGAAGGGAAGAAACCTTGAACGGTGGCGGTCGAGGCCATGGTCAAGCCTCGGCCGATGGGCTCCTCGCCTGTCACCAGGCGAGGGGCTCCGGGACCTTCCTCTGCGTATAAGGGTGAACCAGAGGCGACATATATTAGGACCCCTTAAAACAATCCATACTGCATGGAAAAACTACCTTTAAAAAAACCTGATCGACCCCCGAAAAGGAGTCGCACCGAAGTGACGCAAAAAATCAGTACACCAACTGAGAACTTTCCAAAATTTCTTGTCTTGCACTCTGTAACCGAATCTCAACCAGTAAGTGAACTGTCAGTCTTTCTGATTGCCAACTCTCTGAAGGCCATCATTGGGGCAAACTACAAAGCGAAAAAACTAGGATCTGGTGACCTGCTAATAGAGGTATCAGACAAAAGCCAATCTGACAACCTTCTCATAACAAAAACGTTTGCTCACCTTGACGTTCAGGTATCACCCCACCGCAGTCTTAGCAGCTGCCAGGGAGTTGTCTCTGAGCGAGACCTCCTAAACGAAACAGAATCAGATCTCCTTGAGGGCCTACAGAACCAAGGTGTAACAGCAGTACGAAGAATAACAATCAGGCGAAAGAACGAAGAAATAAAAACGAAACATATTGTTCTCACCTTCAACCAGAGCACACTTCCTGAATTTGTCAATGTGGAATTTATCCGATGCAAAGTTAGCCCGTACATACCAAGCCCCCGCAGGTGCTTCAAGTGTCAGCGGTACGGGCATGGTAGCCAGACATGTCGAGGACGCCTTACCTGTGCAAAATGCAGCGCGCATTACCATGCAACCGATAAATGCAGTGCAACTGACTACAAATGTGTGAACTGTGAGGGCACCCACCCTGCATACTCACGGTCCTGTGCAGCCTTTCAGGCCGAAAAAGAAGTAATCAATATACAGATAACTGAGAAGATAACATACGGAGAGGCCCGAAAAAAGCACAGAATGCTTTCCTCCGCTCCCTATGCTAACGCAGCCCGCAGAGGGGCCAGGCCGCGTCTAGTAACGGTGGGCACGCAGTGCAATGCTGCTGACGTGCTCCCACCACGGCTCCTCACTAAGCAGCCACCGGCTGCACCAATCTTTGCAATCCCGGAGGTCACTTTCCCCCAGACGTCCGGGACACCAAAGACATCTGAGAGGGACTTTGTTCCTCTTGAAAAACCTCCTGCCTCCATGCCTCCACCAGAGGCGATGGAGGTGAGCACGGACTCCGCAGCGTCAGCGGCGCCTAGGGAGTCCGCCAATGAGAGGCGGGGCCTGCTGGACCGTCTCAAATAAAAAAAACATACACCAGTTAAGCCCCCTGATAAGGGCGGCGAGTCCTAACCCTGCTCTATATTCCTTCCACACCTACCAAAATGGCTACCGAGAGTATCATTTATTGGAACTGTCGAGGACTCCTAAAAAATCTGGATGACGTATATGAAATCCTCGCCGAACACCAACCAAACATAGTTTGTCTGCAAGAAACGCATCTGAAACCAACAGACACAAGTTTTCTCAGGCAGTATCGTATATTCAGGAAAGATAGGCAAGGCAGTACTCACCCCTCCGGTGGCGTTGCCATTATAACACAAAAGTCAATCGCTTGTCGAAACATCTCGATTAACACAGACTTAGAGGCAGTGGCAATACAAGCCTTAATATTCGGTAAAATAGCAACGGTATGTTCGCTGTATATTCCGGCTATGCAACAAAAATTTTGAAAAGCTGATTGACCAACTCCCAGAACCATGGCTGCTGGTCGGAGACTTTAATGCCCACCACCCATTATGGGGATGTACAAGAACGGACTTCCGAGGTGCACTAATTGAAAAGTTCTTGTTGTCCTCAGGATCATGTTTACTCAACTCAAAACAGCCAACATACTACAGCTCAGCTCATAATACGTACACAGCCATTGACTTAGCCATTGGCTCTCCGATGCTCTTGGCAGCTACAGAGTGGGTTGTTATTGACAATCTATATGGAAGCGACCATTTTCCCATCTCTGTGAAGTACACAGGCAATAAAAATGTAAATGCATCTAGTCCCAGGAAATTTAAAGAATATGCGGCCAACTGGGAGATGTTCAGGGAACACTCAGCTCTGCCCTGTTCATCAGTTACTGGCTTAGGCGTTGACGAATCTCAACTCTTGATCACGCTGCACATTATAGATGCTGCAGAAAAACACATTCCACAAACATCAAGTAAGCCACGAAACAAACGAAGGCCCTGGTGGAATGCAGAATGTAAAACTGCCCGTGAAACACAAAACAAGGCATGGTCGCAGTTACGCCGATACCCCACGGCTGAAAACCTAATAGAATTTAGGCGCGCAAAGGCAAATGGCAAACGTGTTCGACGCATCTCCAAGCGAGAAAGCTGGTCATCATTCCTTTCTTCTGTGAACTCTTATTCTGATTCTCACAAAGTATACAACAGAATAAGAGCACTCAAAGGAAATAACACTCTCCCAACACCCCTTGTCAGCACTAGTGGTGACTCTCTTGAACACCAAGCAGACACACTAGGGCAACACTTCGAATATGTATTCAGCTCAGCGCACTATACAGATTCTTTTTTGCGGCACAAGGTAACTGAGGAGAGGAAGCCTATATGTGATAAAAGACCGTGCACAGGAGGGTACAATAGCCCTTTCACCATGCAGGAGCTGAAGATTGCACTTGGCACATGTGGGAACACAGCACCAGGTCCTGACAGGGTCACATATGGAATGCTCAAACACCTGCATACGGGCACGCGTGAAACCCTACTTTGCCTGTATAATAAAGTATGGGCCACAGGACGCTTTCCTAAAGCATGGAAGGAAGCAGTCATCATCCCAATATTAAAACCCGGAAAAGAACCCACACTTGCTGCTAGTTATCGGCCTATCGCACTAACCAGCTGTCTATGCAAGCTTTTTGAGAAAATGGTAAATCGTCGCCTTCTTCATTTCCTTGAATACCATGGTCTTCTTCATCAAAACCAAGCTGGTTTTAGAGCTGGGCGATCAACAGCTGATCAGCTCATTGCCTTTGAGTCTTATGCAAGGGATGCTTTTGTACATAAACAACATTGTTTATCTGTCTTTTTCGATCTTGAAAAAGCATATGATACCACTTGGCGCTATGGTATCATCCGCGACCTCTTCTCTCTTGGCATCACAGGAAACATGTTGAACACAATTCGAAGTTACTTGTCTGAACGGACCTTCAAAGTTCGTGTTGGCAATGCATATTCAAAGCAGTACATTCAGGAAAATGGTGTCCCTCAAGGTGGTGTTCTCAGTTGCACACTTTTCGTAGTCAAAATGAACTCTTTAAAAAGCGTGCTGCCAAAAACTATTTATTGTTCTGTATATGTTGATGACGTCCAGATAAGCTTCAAATCTTGCAACTTGGCCATCTGTGAACGACATATTCAGCTTGGTGTAAACAAATTGTCCAGGTGGGCTGATGACAATGGGTTTAAATTTAACTCTGGAAAGAGTGTTTGTGTACTTTTCTCTAAGCAGCGTGGCATCAGGCCTGACCTCAACATTACACTGAATGGTCAGAGCCTTGCCTTTAAAAAAGAACATAAATTTCTTGGCGTAGTTGTTGACGAAAAACTTTCCTTCATTCCCCACATAAAACAGTTGCGACTTAAGTGTCTGAAAGCAATGAATTTGCTAAAAATTCTCTCTCACCGGTCATGGGGCACAGACCGCGACTGCCTTCTGAACCTTCTGAATAGTGTAGTTCTATCACGCATTGACTATTGCTCGATGGTTTATGGGCCAGCATCATCCTCTGCGCTAAAATTGCTCGATCCCGTGCACCACCTCGGCCTTCGCCTCGCTACGGGCGCTTTCCGAACTAGCCCAATTGCTAGCCTCTATGTCGAGGCGAACCGATGGTCACTGCAACGAAGGAGACAATTTACTTCTCTAACTTATGCTATGAAGGTACTATGCCAACTGGACCATCCATGTCGTCGGCTCCTGCTTGACAAAACTGGCGCAGCACTTTTCTCAAAAAAACCATCTCTAACACCACCATATCCAATCAGAGTTGCCACGCATATTGAATATCTGAATGTTTCGGTTACCAGTCTTCATACAACTTCCATAAAAGACCTAATTGCTCCTTGGAAAATGCACGGTGTTAATTGTGACCTGTCGTTTCTTGAAGTGGGCAAACATGCATCCCCTATTGCCATACAGCAGCACTTCATGTCACTTCAGGAGAAGTACACTTGTGATGAATATTACACTGATGCTTCGAAGTCTGCTCAAGTCTCCTGTGCAGCACATGGACCACAGTTTTTACAGTCAAAAACCCTGAACAGTTATACTAGTATATTTACCGCTGAATGCCATGGTATCCTTTTAGCTGTGAGACACATTATAGAAAATAAAATACAGACATCAGTCATCTACACAGACTCCCTCAGTGTTTTAACGTCCCTATCCTTTTGGAAATTGCATAATAAGAACCCAGTCCTGAACTCTCTTTATAACACCCTTATGTTTGCCCATGAACTAGAAATTAAAATTACACTGTGTTGGGTGCCAGGCCACCGCTGTATACCGGGTAATGAGGCAGCTGATAGGCTAGCTGCGTCAGCTGCCCTTCGAAATGGCACAGACATTGATAAGATAACTTATCATGACCTCAAAGCACACATAAAAACATGTTTCGACAACAATGGCAAGAGGAATGGGATGCAGCATCAGAAAATAAACTACACACAATAAAGCCAAGGATAGGCAGATACACCACAGAAAAACAAGACAGATTTAAAGAAGTAGCCCTGTGCAGGCTGAGAATTGGTCACACATACATAACCCATACATATCTTTTAACCAACTCTCCTGCACCGCACTGCTCGAGATGTGGTGATCGGCTCACTGTTATTCATGTTTTAATCATATGTGTACAACTGGAACAAGAAAGAAGACGTCATTTTCCCTCCTTGTTCACTCATCAAATACCTGCACACCCATCGATTTTTATTGGCGACAACCCAATGTTACCTTTAAAACAGGTGCTTAAATTCTTATCACAAGTAGGCTTTTTACATGAAATTTCTTATCGACGTGGGTCTCAGCCCGCTCCTCCTTGAGAGGACGGATGAGATCCTTTAAAACATCTACTTATACATTGCACATCCATTATATATCGCAAATGAATTTTAGGCCCTATACACCATTGTTTTTAGCAATTTTACAGAGCGAATACATTTTTAGGCCCTATACACCACTGTTTTTTATTCCTTCATGAAAAATCACAACTATTCCATTATATAAACTTGAGTACACCGTTAACCTTGAGTCTGGCGCTCTTTGGCCTGAGTCGCCCTTGCGCCATTAAAATCCATCATCATCATCATCATCATTTCAATAAACAATGTAGAATGCAGCAGTTACACGGGCGCTAGACGTCTTGAGAATTTGTCGAACGTGGTATCCACCACATATTGACAAACGACAATAAAATGACCCGTACGTTTGCATTCGGATCAAATAATGTTATTTAAACACACTTGTGCTAACATATCTTTTCCGAATTCGGCGATGAATCCGGATTGTAGCCACTGTTATCGAGAGTAGATTAGTTCAATTCTGTGGCACAAAAACACTGACTATAACAAACATTTCGAAAAGACGCATACTGCTTTTTTCCGATCGAATTAAGTGACTGTGGCCGGCAACTATAAATTCCCACCGTGAAACTCTAGATGCTCGAAAACCCAAATGCTGTTTTGGCTGCAAATAGTTCGAAGGCAACGCGGCTGCTTCAAAAAAGATGTAAACGCGATTTATTTAAAAATAAAACATATTTAAGCTACAGGTGCAACCAAGAGCCTGGTTAAGTGTCAAGCTCTAGCTCTTCTGGAAGTCTCTTCATTGGGAGCACTATACAGACCCCGCATTGACAAAATGCGAACGCCTGAGTGGTGCTGCTGCTGTTGCGGTCTTTTTTAGGGTGCCTCGATGTCAGCGCCGCCGTTCACTAGGTCTTTTTCTCTTCTGTCCACCACCTGGTGGACTCGCCCTAGACTACGCTCTTGGACCTCGCCCGCACGCGTCCAGATGGCGTATGTGTTCAGTTACCTAGGTTAAATGAAGGAGCAGAGTTCACTGTACAGCACACTGCACTATCCGTTGCAGTTGGAAGTTAATGAAGAATGGAAGGTGTTTGTTCGGGCTCTACACAGCATGTACTGCTAAAATGAACTTGCGCCACAAAAGGAGAGTCTGTTGCAGTTGGAAGTTAATGAAGATTATATGGTGTTTGTTCGGGCTTTACACAGCGTATACCGCCAAGATGAACTTTCGGTATAGGTAGATGAGGCAGAACATCACCAGAAAACGAGCGTTCGCACTACCGGCGGTGGACACTCAAGGCAGAGTGCTAGTCTCCGGCACTACCAAAACGAGATCCTCGGAAACAACAGAAAAGGCGACAATCGCCTTGGCCATCTTTAACACCGAAGCTGCTACTATACTCAGTGACTCTAAAATCGCCATAGGCAGTTACGCGAAGACAGAATTGCCCATGCAGAAATGAGCCTATTGAGTCAAACCAAGCACTTAGATAAAATTATTCAATTGATATGGCTCCCGGCTCACTCGAGGAACCCTGGTAACGAAGCGGCACACATTAAAGCTCAAAGTAAAGCTCTTCGAGGACTAGACTAATTGACAGAAAGTTGCTCAATTTTCTCGAGGAGAGATCGGAGGAGGTCCCGGTTTTTAAGACGTAGATGACAAAGAGAGATAAATGGGTTAGCGATGACGTGTGGAATGAGCTTAAGATTATGCACACTGTTAAATGAGAAATCTTGGAGGATGTGAAGTCTAGTCTTTTGGATGGTCTCATCTCTGAACAACCTTTTGTATGCGATGGGTAAATATCAAGACCCCCGAAGTTCGAGGAGAGTATCTCGGCCTGTATAAAGTGCCTGGCAGCAGATGTCAGACCCCATAGCTGACCATCAAAGACAAGGTTTTACGGCTCAAATTTGGCGTTCACTGCGCAAGTGGCCACTGCTTTAATGTGGCGGTGAATATGTCCTGCCTGTCTTCAGGTGTGCAAGAAGACAGCGTCTGTTAGTCACAGTCTTTTTATGTCCACTGCAGTAATCATGTGCACTGTTTAGAACTGTACTTTTGGAGCCTAACAATAGCTGCGAATGAATTGGAGATGCTGTTACCACAGGTTAAGACATTTCCAATGCAATCCTTACTCCAAGAAGCGCAAGATTGTTTATGCGAACATAATATTTACCCGACGTGAGGCGGCTGTTAAAAGCAAATCTATGCCAAATAACGTACTGCTGCTTTGCCCGACGTGCTAGTAAAGTTCCTGCAAAGGTTCGCAGAGAATTACGCCAGAGTCGAAGATACACTCAAGGATCTCTTGAAAACATCATGTTCAGTGACCGACAGCAGCAAGGCTATTTTTAGAGGTTACGATCGGCTTCTGAAGGAATTTGAAACCTTGATAGGTATCTACATTTCCGTAGCCTTTATTGTGTCGTGTGAAGAAGTCAACATATGGCGCTGCAGATGTGAAAAAGGTAGCAGAGGCTCTCCTCTCTGCCAGACGCTCTCTTAGTGGCGCGGTGATCCTGTGTTTTAGAAGCTGTGGCAGCGCACGAGCCCTACCGCAGCGCAACTAGGCCTTAATGAGCCTCGTATTATCAAGGCCGACAAACCACCTGCGTGGAATGAGTCGACTGAGAGACTTGTCGAGCTAGTTGCACTTCGCGCTAAAACCGTTATTATCGCACTGCGCGAGTTATATTTCGCTGCTGCCGAACGAATTATAATAAACAAAATTGCGCAGGCGGGCATAAAAAGCTCTTAAAACGGGAAGATGTCTTAAGCAGCGACGCTGGGGGAAGTCGGTTCAAAGCAGATAAACTAGAAAAAGCTTTGGAAGTGCATGCAGTTGATTTTGACTTGTGCAAACTTTCGGAAGTGTTTATGCTGTGTTTATCGTTAGTATTGTGTAACGTTTAGTTTCATCTCTTGCTCCCAATTCATCGTCCTTCGTCTCCTCACGTAAAATACACGTCACCCGTCAAGACGGGCACCTGGAAGAATAAAGGTGCCCAAGCGAGATCCTGCTGATTATAGTACATATTTCGAGAACTTGGTGGCGGCGTGCAAAATGTGTGCAATTAGGAGCCGTCAGCCAATAATCCTGACCTTTAACGTGTACCACTGCTAACAAAACATGTTACTGTAAAGATTCACAAATGTTGCACACATGAAATAACTGATACAAAGAGGATCGCAATGTTGGTAAAAGATCGGTTTATTTAATTCTTGAGCGGTCAGGGATCAAGGAAATAGCCCGTTGAGATGATAATTTTGCTAGTTTGAGTCATTTCAGCTCTGATGCTTCACAGTGGCATTTTAGCGTAAATGCCACCGTGTCCTGTATGAGATACACCACTACTGGAAGCCAGCTCTATGTAACTGTGCCCTGTCTTTGCCTGGTCTCCGTATGCTTTCAGAACCGAGAGATAGCTAATAAGAAAGGCATGGGAGTCTGGTTGATCACATTATTATGCGTGCTTAGAACATGATAAACATATATGGCGCTTTCATGCCTCCAAAGGTGGACTCTGCGTTTTAGAAGGAATTAGAAAAACTTGGACTGGCTTATCCATGATGCATAGATGCAAGAAATGAAAGCTGAACGCAGATAATGTTTTGTGGGCACTTTTTATCTTTTCTCGAAAAGCAAAACGCAGATGTTTCACAGGGCAATACGAGCGGATGGCTGTTGGACACGCGCAGCATGCAACGTATCAGTATTTGCGCTTGTTTTATTCATGTGTAATATATAGCTAGAACAGCAGGCTAGAGGGAACTTGCTATAATTGCTTACGAGAAAACATGACTGTGCCGGCTGGGAGTGCGGGCGCTCGCCGAACTGCCGTGGCGCGAATTTTCCACATGCAGTGTCACTCACACAACGCTCAAAGTGGGCTGCCTTTAGGAGCGTCACGCGTGGCCATATTCTCAATTACAAACCTTACGACTGGATATGATGTTATAAAATTCTGCCTACAGCGTAACACCTTTGTTTATCCCTGATGTAAAAAGTGTTTTTTTGTTTTTTATTCGAGAGGTTTGCCATCAGCCATAGCGAAAAGGGAGCGGGGAGTATATAGGAGGAAGCTAGAAGAAGGAGTCTAAACAGGTCTTCCTTAAATAATCGCATAAGTTGCCAATAAACTGATTGTTTAGCGTCCACTTCCTAAAGTAGGCCCACCTCTGGCCTACTTTCCGTAGGTAGCGCTGTCGCACGGATGGCGTAGCTGGGCAGGCCCACAATATATAGATGCTTAACATCGCACAGTTCCGGTGAGACACCAATATGCGAGCACTTTTCGGTCACTTGTAAGCGTTCGTCACGCTACCTATGACGCACAGAAGGGGTCAAAGCCGCTCCTGCCTGAATCCAGCACACAGATACCTCCTCTTCCCGAGTGAGATTACGGGGGAGAGGGTACGAACTCGGAGGAATTAGAGTGCGTGGGAGAAGGGGAAGGTGGCGGGATGTCTGATGTTTCAAGGTGTGTCATTTTGTCCACATGGATATTGTGTAGATCGTGATCATGGCCGCGAATCCAGTGTATACTCACAGGACAGGGGTATTTTTTGCAGAGCGGTGGAATGGATTGTGTAATTTTGAATGTGCGCCGAACTGCCTTAAGCTGCTTAAGGGCGTCAGTGTAAATATAAACAGTATCAAATGTGGGTTCTAGTGGGAGGAACCTAATTGCGTTGTTTACCGCCTTAAGCTCCAATGCAAGGGAGGTGCATGTATCCATGTTACACGTTGCGCGAGAGTGAAGATGAGGATGGGAGGGACTGTACACAGCGGTAACTCCCTGCAGAGCTGTGAGTCATGCATCGGTGTATATTATGCTCCTTGGAGGCAAATGCGCGGCTGATAGCGGCGGCGAAGCAGTGGAGCGATTGTCAGTAAGTTGACAGTACGGCCAAGGAGGACGACTGTGTAACCGATGGAGCTGAAGCGACATTTTCTGTTCTCTGCTCGCCTCATGCTGGTCGATGAGTTCAGCTAATGTATTGAGGTCAGTGTACTCTCGCAGAACTGGTATGGGTGTAAGACGAGGGAGGTAGGTTACGGTGCGCATCGCCTCACGATTGAAAGTTTCAAGGGAGTCCCATTGACGACGGGTGAGGCACTGGAATTGTGCCTTGTACACTATCCGCGGCTGAAGGATGGAGCGCGCGATCTGATGAGCAGTATCAAAACGCACTCCGCCTGAGCGCATAGCTATGCGATGAATGAATTTAGAGGTAGCGTTTAGCCAAGGTGCTTCAGTCCCAGATGTATGAAGGAGACATAGCACACGAACACTTTCCACGTGATGAATTTGAGAATTATCTACCATAAAAGTGATAGGGTTGGTTTTCATATGTTCAGTAAAAAACATGCCTTGAATGTAAGTTTTGTTTTTTCAAGACGGAATTTGGGAGGCTCAAGTTATTTCTTGTGCCGTTGACTCAAGCGCCCGGTAGCTGCACTGTAGTCAGATACTGCGCCCATTGGTAGTTCGGCGGAAGGCATGGGCCGAGCTGACGCATTCTCCTTTGCCTGTCTAGAACTGGGAATCGATCATTTGCGTCATACACAGAGACAAGACGCCCTTTCCCTACACGGCTTGATCGGATCCTGGAAACAAGATCGCGTGTTTCGAGACCGGCAGCGACTAAACAACTTCTTCAACTAGGCTGAATTGCGCGTAAAAGTGGGAGGAGACAGGACGCGTGTTGCAATAGATGGACCGCATCAGCTCGGCACTGCATGAGCCGAGGGCAACTCCTGCATTTTATAATTTATTTCATTTTTCGCTTCGCCGCACTTCATCTGTGTTCTGTCGAAACTCCTGAATGTGATTACCTTGCTTGTAATACATTGATTTCACCTGACAGCCAGTACTTAAAATGTGCCGAATTATAACCATTCGCTAACTATGCTGTTCTTATTTATTTTGTTGTAGTGATCTATCGAGGGTCCCGGCGCAGTCTTCTGACTATGGGATGCTTGTCTGTATTTTTAAGCACAGTGCAAATATGTTCAAGCTAATAAATTTTCATTTTCACTATTAAGCACGCTTATTAATTTGGAAATTACTCCATGGCATGTCTAAAACACACTTCAAACAGAACAATCTTTATAAACTGCTGTCGTGTTTGTGCGAAAGGTGTGTGCGACTGCGACGAGCGATAAAAGCGTCGATGCAAACAGTAATAACAGAGCAAGACTGACGGAGTATTCTTTGTCAAGCATAATGACTAAGTAGGTAACCTCCTTGATGACATTGACGCGCGAAAAAAAACAACAGCAGGGAGAAGCACTGGTGAAACACGAGGCTACGAACAGTTGACTTGCAGCGCGAGGGGTAACAATTTTAGAAAATTTTTCTTCCTTTGAAAGCTGCCACCAAACAAAACACTTTGCTGGGTTAATTAATGAAGCATCTTTCCTTAACAGGTTATCCAGCGCTACATAAAGACGAAGCGACAGAAATACGCAGGACCAGGCGGTGACTACAACAAATTTTATTGTAGCAAACACATTTTATATTTATGCATGATAAATGACCGAGTGCATGCTTGTAGAAAAGTTTGTGGTAGTTGGGGAAAGATGATTACATTTATCTCCCATTTAATAATCTGTCACTGGCTCACAGGGAGGCTATTGTGGTGCTGACACACGTTACGCCGTTTTTTGATAAAAAAACGCTTCAGAGAATTCGCGTGCTAGTCGGTCCTTACTTCTATTTTGAATTTTGATATGCTGAAGTGTTGCTCACAGTGCTGATTTTTGTCATCTTTGGAAGGGCGGCAGTGGGCGGGTAGATTCTCACACGAATGTTCGAGTCTGATACGTTATCATGTGAACGTCCATATTTCCTGTCACGTTCGTTCACACAGCGGCCAGTTTGCCAGACACATACTTTGCTAGATTTGTGGGCGATTTCATATACCACGCCCATGGCACAGCACATGCATGTACGACTATGCGTGCTTTATCCCACAGGCTGACATTTTAAGGCCGTCGCTGCTGATCTTGGTTCACATCTCAACCCATTTACTCGGTGCCGATAAGACCAGCGGCACACCGTACTTGTTGCCAACCTTGTTCAGGTTGTGGGATACCGTATGGATGTAAGGGATCACTACTGGCTTGGGGTTGCTACGTCGTTGCCTTCGTGTTTTCATTAGTCTCCTTTTGATTTTCTGCGAAATAGTCTCAATTACTGCTGTCTATATTTGGTGCGGGAATCCTGCTTTTTGCAGTCTAGCAATCTGAAAGCTCACCGCCACCATGCGAGGATACGAATGCGGTGGGCGGATTGAAGAGAAAGGGTCACAGCTAGTGCCTCTCTTTACATGTATTGGGTGGCTTGAAGCAAAGGGTTTACCTCTTGGTTCGGATGTTTCTTGGCAAATCTGCCTCCCAGCTTGATGTTGATGTCTGCCTTGTTCAGCAACTCAAACGTAAAATTATAGTTTCTTACACTCTTAACTAGAGGGAAAGCTGAGGGCGCTGCACTTCAGCCACCACGGGCGCGCTAAGGATCATAGGCCGATGTGCTACTTGGTGCGGGACTGTCGGTTTTTCTCGGGTGCGCTGAGTAGCGCTACTATTATGTTTCTTTTTCATCATCATCATCATCATCACCTCGAGGTGCTTTCAGTTCAGTCGTTCAGTCGTGTCCGACTCTTCGTGACCCTATGGACCATATCACGCCACGCTTTCCGGTCTCTCACTATCTTCCTAACATCACATAACTTCATCTTCAGCGCCTCGAGGATGCCACCTAACCATCGCGTTCGCTGCCTACCCCTTCTCCGGTGACCCTCAATCTTTCCCAACGTCAAATCTTTCTCCAGCGACTCCTCTCTTCTCATCAGATGACCAAAGTAGCTGAGCTTTAACTTTAGAATTTGACCCTCCAATGAGCAGTCAGGGTTTATGGTCGACAATATCGACTGATTTGATCTTCTGGCAGTCCAAGGAACTCTCCACAATTCCGCCAGCACCACAATTCAAACGCGTCAATTCTTCGGCGGTCAACCTTCTTCACAGTCCAACTCTCGCATCCATACATAACAACTGGAAATACCATAGCACGAGTTATACGGATCTTGATTGGCAGACGAATGTCTTTGCTCTTTACTAGGCGGTCAAGGCTAGCCATGGCTCTCTGTCCCAGAAGCAGGCGTCTCCTAATTTCATGGCTGCAGTCTCCTTCCGAGGTAATCTTGGAGCCCAAGAAGAGAAGATCTGTCACAGCTTCCACTTCTTGTCCATTGATGCCCCAGGACTTAATAGGGCAAGACGCCATGATCTTTGTCTTTTTAATATTCAGTTTAAGCCCAAATTTCTCACTCTCTTCTTGTACGCGCATCAAAAGTCTCGAGTTCCACTTCACTTTCTGCCATTAAACTGGTATCATCCACATATCTAAGGTTGTTGATACGTTTTCCAGCAATCTTCACTCCAGCTGAAGACTCGTCCAGACCGGCCTTCCTCATGATGCACTCAGTATATAGGTTAAATAGGTAGAGCTACAGTATGCAGCCTTGTCTCATTCCTTTCTCAATCGGAAACCAGTCAGTAAGACCATGCCCCGTTCTGTCTGTGGCCTCTTGCCCTTCATACAGGTTCCTGAAGAGACATACGAGGTGAATTGGAACTCCCATCTCTTGGAGAGCTTGTCACAATATACTGTGACCTACGCAGTCAAACGCTTTCGCAAAATCAATAAAGCAGAAGAATTTCGAGGTGCGTGCATAGACCGCAAAAGCCATAGTAGCGAAGGCGCAAAAGCAAACGTCGCCAATAAAAGGTTTCTGTTCCCGAAATGCCACTAAAATCTTCCTTAAGTGATTGCGCAACCATAAGTATTTCCAAAACGTTTCTTTCCTTTCAAAGTTTGCCTATTAAGCCGGAAATATTGTTATCTGTGCTGCTCAAAACTAAGCCAATAGGAGAAAGAGCCATCGCTTATATTGAATAAATTTCACACTAAATGCCGTTTCTCTCTCTTTTTGCAATTTATAGCCACAAAATTGAATGTTAGAACATTGTTTATGGTAGAACACCGCTTATCTTTGCATTAGTTTTGGCCAAAAGTTGTAGTTCTGCACTCGGTAGTTCTCCGGCGCATGATGCTTTGAGCGCCCATGGTTGCTGAACCGGTCGTCAGGAAACTCCGTGTAAACTTCCATAGATGGCAGCACAGCTTTCCCTCTAGATAAGAGTAAGAAACTCTATGCGTAAAAGGAGACCGTTACCATGTTGCCGGAACTTTTGTAATATTTCTTCCGCCGCTTCCTGATAACCACCTGTATTGCGCCTATTTAAAATCGCAAAACGTCATCAACGTGCCTAGAAATCTTTAGGCCTGTCTTGTCATTGATAAGGGTAGCTAAAGTATTCTCAATTGGTGCAAGAAAAATGTGCCTCAAAACCAGAGTGACACATGAACCGATGCGGATGCTGTGATGCTTTAAAGCTTTCTTTTCTCAAACGTCAAAAGTGGCGTTAATACAAAACTCTAGAAGTGACAAATTTTCACCACTTAAACCGGCTGCGTTATAAAAGGCAATAAGGCCATTTTTCTGAATGTAATCTTTAACAGCAATAAACAAGGAAATATTTCTTATTGAAAAAAATAGACCCTCAACATGATTAGAAAAAGCGTATCCAATATGCTGCTCTTTAACGTGCTAGCAACATCCAATGAACTTTTTGTAGCAAAACGATTAGAAATTTCCGGTCTACATATGTTCTTCAGCAAGGACAGACTGTTATGCTGCCTAGTGCCTTCTTCGCTAACTATTGTCCTAAATGGTGCATCAGGTTTATGGGTTTGTACATAAATAAAAAGACTAGCGCAAATAACACAGACACAGACATAGGAGAAGACAGGACGAGGTTTGTACAGCGATGAAAACTGACAGGTTATTCACACTGGAGTTCACAATAGCTCTTGCCAGGGTCGCAGATCAATGGATCTACAGAGGCCCAGTGCATTGCCCTTAGTGCGAATCGCAGGTAGTTTTACGGTAACAAACTTCTTCGATATTGCTTGCATAGCTTCGTAACAAGATTATCATTTCAAGCTTAGGATGTGGCCTTTATACCCTATCTGCAATTGTTAAAAACTGAGGACGAGAGCAAAAAATGTTTCTGTAAATTAACACCCGTAAGACGATGCCTGCTTTCGAAGTAAGAAGGGTTACTACTGCATTAGAGACAAGTCATTGTCTGTAGTTCTTTAAATCTCGTTTTGCGTTGAATTCTCTCTGGTGGTTGGTCGTTTTCTCATGCAGCGTTGGTTTGAAGACAACGGGTTCTTTTTACTTTAACCCTTAACTAGAGATCTACTACAGTATCACTAAATATTTGCCCGAACAATCAAAAATGTGCTTCCGTGCAACATTCGCACATCCTTACCTGACGTGCAACGGTGCTTAGATTCACGGCAATATCCAGGGCCGAGTTTCCAAATCCCACGACGACCACCTTCTTGTCCTTAAACGTGTCGTCGGCGTACTTGTAGTCGCGCGAGTGCATTACCCTCCCGATATACTGCTCTCGTCCAGGGACATCGGGCATCGAGGGGAACGCGTGGTGGCCAGTGCAGACCAGAACACCGTCGAAGACCTCCTCCCACTCTCGAGTGGTGCATAAGTCCCGTACCCTAACAGTACCGTCCTTCCCTACCCAGATGACCTCGTGGTTGAAGTGGATTTTTTGGAGTCACACCAAAGTGGTCGGCGTAGGACCGAATGTAACGGAGAGTCTGCTAATGGGTCATGAACCAGGGAGCATTCTTGTCGGGTGGGAAGTCGCTGAAGCTTGACATCTCCTTGCTGGTGTTGGACACTGTGAAGTGCATCACGGTTCCGGTTCCGGGCTCGGGCCCTTCCTCCCTGTACCACCATAGTCCGCCGGAGTTGGAGGCCTTCTCGAAGCAGACAACGTCGAGTCCTTCTTCGAGACACGCCTTGACGGCCGTTATACCGCAGCATCCGGCGCCGATGACCGCCACTCTCTTTGCACCTCTGCTCAGGTTTCGTGGGCACTGCAGCAGTTAGGAAAAGGAGCAGCAATCATCACGGAGGGGGGGGGGGGGGGGGGCAAACAAGCAAGCGACTTCAGCGGAACCGAAACAGTGGCGCGAACAAATAGGAGTGTTGAATGCCAGAAAACTGCGCCCTTTGCGCTATAAAAATGTTTGTTTGATGCCCCTCTTTCTCTTTCGCTCCTTCAGTCTATATCCCCTTCTATACCTACCTATACTGATCAGCCAGGTATTTGAATGGCTACAATGACGCTAAGTGCAGATAATGGAAGCTTTGATTACTTGCTATCGTCGCTATTAGATGCCGCGGAAAATAAAATTATCACAATGAGAAATGATCAATATAAGCTTCTTAAAGTTCTTTTCAAATTTGGTCTTTTAGGAGTTGAATTCATTGGAAGGTGAGAGGAAATCACTTTTGCTGCTCGCGTATCTAGCGCCCAGGAAGATAATTTGTTTCCGTCGGTGATAGATGCTGTTATTGTTTCCTTATTTTAGGAAATTCATTTGAACGCATCGATCACGTATAGCTGAGTACTGGCTTGGAAGACAGCTGCTACGAACCCACCTTCGTACAAAAAATTAACTGGAGCAGTATTTGTCATCTTTCTGCGTTGCCAACAGACTTTTAGAATATTCACAGGCAGGACTACAAGATTGGAGTGTTGCCTGCTGCACGTATTTTCTTTCTTCTCTGGGTGAGAGGCTGAATGATACATCGCTTAAAAACATGCCGTTCGTGGGCCCAACGATGCCACAGTAGTGTACCTAACTTTTATTGCGAAAGCAATACTACTCCCATTTTCAGCCCTTCGCGTAGCCACGGTGGGTACGCACGTTTCACTTTTATATAGCCCCAGATGGCTGTGACGTCATACCAGCTGCGAAAGATGGGCTACCAAGTCGAGTCGTCGGGTGGCGGCGGTTGGTAGGCATGGCGCGCTGCTGCCGAGTGGAGGCCCTGTTGTCACCTCTTCTCTCGCAGTTGAGAGGAGGAGGAGGAAAACGATGGGTATGTAAATTTTCGCGCTTGCTCAGCTGAGGCACTCGCTATGCATCCTGATAAACAGAACGAAAAGTCACGCCGTCTTGATGAAGCCAGGAAACGACAGCGGTATTATAACAGCGGGCTACAGAGACAGATGAAGAATGGGAACAGCGTCTCGCTCGACGGCGCGCTCAAGATGCAGATAGACGAGCGCGTCGCGCTTCTCTTGAATCGTGCTCAGCCGGTGACGACTCGGAATGGAATGTAATGAACGCTGTCCATTACATTAATTACATTAATCGCATCACGTTAATTACAATAATGTCATTACATTACATGTGTGTCCTGTGTTGATCATACGTACGGTCAAGATGGTATAGCACAACTGGCTACACTACGAGCTGAACTATAGCGTAGCCATGCTATTATTGCTTTAGCTACCTACTGGACCTAACTAAAGCTAAGCCTTAGCTAATTTTCTTTTCATGCTGCCCCTGGTCAAGCCAAAATTATGTGGTGTCAGTGAAGCTCAAATTTTATTTTCGGATGGAGGTGTAGTAGAGTTCTCGATCTCGTTTTTCGGCTAGCCTCATTCTTTTTTTCATGTTGCTCACTAGCCTTACAGCCTATGCGACGGGCAGAGTGAATGCGTGCTTAGCTACGTATTCTCTATACGCCTTGCGCTGGGCTGTTAGTATTCGAAACGTCGATTAGTAATGATCGCTTTCCATGGGTACAACTTTTGGATGAATTGCCTACGTATGAACATGCGATGTTTTCATAGGCCTTCTCCTTCCAGAGGTTGTTTCTGTGTATTCCTGTAGGTAGTCCGTAACCGCACGCAGTTTATCCTTCGCTACGGGTGCTCACATATCTAAAACCCGACATTGGTTCTCACTCATGATTGCGGGAAAGAAGTAGTAGGTTTAAACAGAACAAGGGTCAATCCGGCGGAGCACCTGTTGCCTCTTCGGCCACTACGGAGTGACATCTGAACTTTGTTATTGTAGTCATCTCAGTGTTTATTTACATTTTTTTAAAATACACAGCGCAACAAACATAGGACAAACGAGTAGACGGGGACAGCGCTGACTATCAACGGCATGATTTATTGAAACAACACGAATATATACAAAAATTCTCTGACAACTAAGTGCGCATGTTCGCAGATAAAACATTTCACTTTAACCAGTTTCGTCAAGATATGAGATTTCTCGGGGATGAATGATAACAGATGGGGTGCTTACGCATGTGTCAGAAT
This sequence comes from Amblyomma maculatum, assembly GCA_023969395.1. Classification (NCBI taxonomy): domain Eukaryota; kingdom Metazoa; phylum Arthropoda; class Arachnida; order Ixodida; family Ixodidae; genus Amblyomma; species Amblyomma maculatum. The sequence continues at coordinate 122,050 of JAJIZL010019220.1, read as the reverse complement.
TCTTGTGAATGAGATAGGCCTCTTTTAATACTCGTGTTAATTTCTCTCTGTGTTTGTACAACACTGTAGTTTCTTTGAACAAGGGAGTGCAAGGAGGGTGCAAAGTGGGCTTTTGGCTACATTCCTTGTGGTGTAGTGCCAGGTTCGATGATGGGGCTTTTTCTAGAGAGTTTTCATGTTCTCTTAGCCTTATGTTAAGACACCTTCCTGACTGACCAATGTAATCTTTTCCGCAAGTAAAAGGCACTCTGTATACCACTCCTTCTGTGCACGGAAGAAAAGCTACACTATGTTTTACCTGGCATCCCCCACGGCCTGCACGTCGTTTTTTGTCATTTATTTTTCGGTCTACTTTAGCGCAAATGCTGCCAAGTTTTATGGGCGCAGAAAACATGACCTGTACTCCATACCTATGTCCAACCTGCCTTAGGCGATGCGAAATTCCAAGCACATACGGTATGACGGCAATATTTTTCTTTTTACGGGGTGTCTCAGGATCCTGTCGTGTTCTAGAGGCCTTTACTTTTTTCAGGACCTTGTTGCAAGCAAGCAAGCAAGATTACGTCATCGGGGCAGCCTGCTGATCTCAATCTGTCTATCTGATCTTTGAAGCTATACTTGATGGCATGGTGGCAGGATTTTACAATTGATGACCCTATGCATGACGCAGCTATACCACACTTCACTAATTTCGAATGACCAGTTTTAAAATTGAGCAAAGGCTTTTTCGATTTTGGTGCGAACGCCCAGCAGACGTGATTTTGCCCTAAATTTAACCTTAAATCAAGAAAGGGAAGAATATCACAAGACGGGGTTTTGAATGTGAAGTTTAGGCCATTACCGCAGTCTTGAAAAACTTTTAGAATGTCTTCGACGCACTTTGAAAGGTCGTGCGCTTCTACAAACAGAAGGTAATTGTCCACGTATCTGAACACTTTTTTCACAAGGGAAGGAACATTATTATTGATGGCTTTGTCAACATAACTTAGATAAATTTCACTTAAAATTGGTGCCACACTCGACCCAATGCATACGCCTGTTTTCTGTAAATACAATTGGCCCTCAAACTGAAAAAAGGTGGATTGCAGGTATAATGACAACAATCATGCAGTTGATAGTCAGCGCTGTCCCCGTCTACTCGCTTGTCCTATGTTTGTTGCGCTGTGTATTTAAAAAAAATGATGCACCAACTAGCTCAACTCACAGTACTTTTGCAGTTTATTTACATGTTGTCATAGGTCTTGATGACATAAAACATTTACTTTGTTTTCTGTCGTCATGTGCTTAGTGAAGAAATCTGCTCACTATTGAGATGTAGGAAAAGCATAAAAAATGTTCGTTTTATAAGTGTTGTCACTTTAAAAAAAGTGACAACACCCACTATTCTTATGAAGCAGACCAACATGTTGGCGAGGGCAAGCAAAGCGTAGGAATGCTTTTTTATCAATCAATCAATCAATAAATAAATAAATCAATCAATCAATCAATCAATCAATCAATCAATCAATCAATCAATCAATCAATCAATCATTTTACTTCAATAAATATAGAAATTGCAAAAAAATGTTGGGCCAATAGCCGAAGCTAGTTTAGGCCCGTACATACATCCATACATACATATACACAGCAGTGGAGACACGCTAAAGGACATTTAACAAATGTTTTCAGGCTTATACACAAGCAAACGTAACAATCAATGAGCACATAACAGCAAAGAAATGAAAAGCAGGCATGCACATACACAAATTATTTTAGGCGACTTGCATAATTGAGAGATCACGGAATACAGTTCCCTATGTGAAGAAAATGAATACAACCAAGAAATACACATTTGGTAGCGCCAGAAATGTAAGCATTTCTTATCTCTTTTATTTAGTGTTATAATAATATAATTCTGTCAAAATAAAGTCTTTTGATGGAAAATAAAAAGTTAGTTGTCATTTTAATTTCAAGTGGAATATTGTTCCATATTTTTACACCGACATATTGTATTAGGCGCTGGCCGTAAAGTTTCTTGTGATAGGAAGGTTAAAGTTTATATTGCTTGCATTTCTGGTGTTCCTGTTGGGTGTAACAAATATTGTAATTGGTAAAGGGTGAGTATTCAGGAGAACGGCATTTACTACACAGCAAACTTTCATTTCCGACGCAAGAGTAAAAGGGAGTATATGTAGCTCTGAGAACAATAAAGGTGTAGATGAGTGCCAGTGCGAGAAGGTCATTATGCGTACGGCTCTTTTTTGAAGACGAATGATGGGATCTAAGTATGTCTTAAATGTGAATGCCCAAGACTCGCTGCAATAGATAAGGTGAGAATGAAATATGGCAAAGTAAACCATTTTTAATATACGGGTAAAGAAATATAATCGTGTTCGAAAAAGAATACAACAAGCTGAAGCAAGTTTCGAACACAGATTTGTAATGTGTTCTTTAAAGTTCAACTGGTTGTCAATTGTAATACCTAAATATAAATAAAGGTTTCCTTTTCACACGCTTAGTACTGAAAGGGAGAAACGTTATTAAACCCGAAGTTGGAAAAGAAGAACCAACACGCCGATTGCGGCATCCGAAATGATGACGTCTGAGTACCGTGCCCGGTGCCCGTACCAAATGAGCCCCAGTGACGGCTGTTCAACCTTCTACTGTCTAAGGTATTAATCTTGCTTGAGAGTGTTCACTAATGCTGTCCTCGTCCACGCATATTGCTGAGGGTGGCAACTTGACTAAGCCAGGGTTACGGTTGAGGCACTCACAATTGAAGTGAAAGAAGGGCCTCAGTTTAAAACAACAGGTGAAAAAATGGGAACATTCATTGAAATCCAAAGTTCAATTCAGTTACTTTACTTTAGATATTACATTGTCATGTAACCCGGCATCTACTTAAGGTGGCACAGATTCGCGCCCGCTGCATCGCTATCGGGAACGGTTGCTGAAGCTGTGTAGAGACAAGACAAGGCGCGGAATAATTGATTTAGAAGAATACAGAAGGAGAAACCATCTAGAAATCTGAGGCCACCTAGCCAGCCCGGCTGAAGATTTAATTCTTTTATGCGCGACCTGGCAGAGCAACTAGAGTTTCAAGACACTCACGAAAATGCAATTGCTGTAATACATCGCCTACCAAGCCCGTAGAATTCAACTCCGCCGATTCTTCTGCAGTGTTGGACGCTGCATCCAAAGCGAAAATAGAATTGACTACAGAAAAACTGTGTCACTTGTCAACAGATGATAAGCTCTCTGGCCTGTCGTGAATATAAATTTCACCCAGATGAACAAGGATCCTTTTCAATTGTCGCAATCTAAATGCAAAAAAAAAAAAGGAGTTCAAGTTGATACGCACTATAAACTGCAAGAGGGCAGAAGGAGCGACTGTCATTACATTGAGAAAATGTCAGACCTTCATGTGATTAACTCAAGTTTTTAGAGCTTAAGGTTTTGGTTCTACGTCCTCTGAAGTCTTGAAATGTTTTCACTAATTAAAGAGGATTTTTTTTTCGTGCTGCCCGCATGAACATCTGAAACTACTGCAGCCCTTACGGGCTACCCACCCGTTCATCGACAGCGCCTCAGATGCTCCCCGACCATATCTGCAAGCATGGCGCCTTTCCCAAAACCGACTCAGCCCTGGAACCGCCCTTGTAAATTCTGCGCATGCGTGAATTAGGTTTAAAAGGAAACTCTGGGCAGAGAGCGCTTCAGTGAGCTCGGCTGCTAGCCTGCGATGATGACATACTTTCTATGCTTTTTCCTGGTGCAGGTAACAGAGCTTTTACGTTAAGCGGAACAGCTGTCATGCGTAATTTATGCTGCCGAGGCCACACCGTTCTTGCTCACTTGTGTGTGACAGTACTCATATGTCGTTCACGCTTCGCATGCTATTGAAGATATCGAATTTAAACCCCGCCTGATACTGCAGATATTCTTAGCGTTCTAAAAGAGCTGAAATTCGGGCAAACGGTAAAATAAAAGCAGCTAGTCTGTTCAAATGAAATTGCCTAATCATGAAAAAACATTGACGAAACTAAAACGCTGCTGGATAAAATTTTGACCGTCTGTGCTATCATCGATGACAGGCAGGCCGAAATAAAGAAAAGGCTACATGAAATAACCACCGAACACATATCGCGCGTAAATGTACTGCCTACCCGGATCATCGATTAATGAAAAGCATTATTTTCTCTGTCGTCGATAGTAAAGGGAAAAAGGAGCATGGCTGGATTCAGAAAAGGACATCATTGCGCACTGTGACTGGTATTATATATGTGTATGCATAGCCGCGTGAGATAGATCATGCACTTTGTATCTAGTCTTTCGAAACTGAAACTTGCTTAATTTAAAGGCGAAGCACAAGTGTTGTCTTTTTACCGGGAATTTACCTATAACGTCTATCCTCTTGCTCACTATGTTCTAAGCGCGCGCCTAGCTCAGGAACGCATAATTGAACTTAGAAATGCCCGAAAACTGCTGCACAAGTTTCGACATGATAGACTCATCGCAAATTACAAACAAAAACGACAATTTCTGTCGCACTCGTACTCAAGTCGTTGAGGAATGTTCATAGCTGTCTCCAAGACGTAATGATAAGCCGGATTCAGCTCCGCCATGGTGGTGCAGTGGTTAGGTCGCTAGACGTCTGTGTGCAGCCGTGCTGTAGTGGTGGTGGTGAAAGTTTAATCTCCAACACATACAGGAGAGGCGTTAGCCTATCCGCCTACACGGCGGCCTGGAGTTTTGGGCGGCGTCTTCGGCTAGTCAGATAGCACCAAGCTGAGTGTCAGATTTTGAGCTCGGCAGTAGGCTCCCAAAACCCCTAGTCGAAAAAAAAACTACAAAAGAGTTTCAAAAATACAACAAAATATTCTGTAGTTTAGTCGTAAACGTCACATTTTTATGTAGAGTGTAGTACTTTATTGTAGTTCTGTA
>JAJIZL010019220.1:94814-116727 GCA_023969395.1 Amblyomma maculatum | reverse complement strand
GTGTGTGTGTGTGTGTGTGTGTGTGTGTGTGTGTGTGTGTGTTGTCTGTAGTTCTGTAGCATTTTTCTGTTGTTAGTAGAGAAATTTCTGATGTTACTACAGAACTTTATGTTGGCACAACAGGTTTCCCGTCAAAATCTGCACAGAAAATCTGTCGTAAGAACAGAAAATTTTTAGTAGTTTTTTCCAGCTGGAAATTCTTGTTGTTATCCTTTGCTTTTTATTTTATATTTACGTAATTATTTTTATTTATATTATATTGATTGCATAATCAAATTCTGGCCTCGGCACTGCTTTCCGATGGAGGCGAAAAGCAAGGCGCCCGTGTGCTGTGTGATGTCTGTGCATGTTAAAGGATCCAAGGTGGTTGAAATTTCCGCTGATCTCTACAGCGTCTCTGATAGCGTGTGTTGCTTTAGGATATTAAACCCCAGAAACCAAATCAAACCTGATTCACAAGATCATGCAAGATAACAATCGAAGTGTCATTCCAAAGCATGGTTCATTGTGCAGTATGTTAGGCAGACCTTAATTTATTCTCATTTTCATGCGATGTCTTGCTGCTGACTTAAACCTGGCTTAACACACAACTTCGTGATACTTAGATTCTTCCGTTCTTTTGAGATATTGACATATTTCGAAAGGATGGGCATTATAATGCATGTGGGGATGACGTACTTGCTCACTATACTGAGCTATAAAAGCATACTGTGCTTCTGTAATGAGGTGGTGTTTCCTGCTGAAAGATGTTAACTAATTGTAATAGCCTTCATAGATTTCTATATCAGCGAATCTTCTTCAGTAATGCTAACTATCTCCTGATTTCAATAATAGGCTTATATTCTAAATAATCGTACATAGTTTATATTCTCAGATTGCTTAGGTCTAAAATTTGTAACGCTTTCATACAAATGAGCATGGTTTCTGAAAAAAAAAATCATTCTCGTGACGTCTAAATTACTGTTTTACTGCGCGACGTATATTTAAGCCTAGATAACAGCATTTAAAATGCAGAACAGTTTTTAACTATTGAAAAAAGAGTTTGACAAGGTCCCCATCGTTGTCTCTTCTTAAAGTTTTTACGTCTTAAAATTCTTCCGTGTGGTCTGAGGTGGATGCATAGATTTCTAACTAACCATCAGCAGTTCGTGCATGCTATCTCTTGCTCTTCGTTCTTAACATCGCTGCTTTCAGGCGTACCGCATGTTACCGTGCTTGCCCCCCCCCCCCCCCCCCTCCTTTTCACGAGAGCCATCAATGACTTGTCATGACCTGTCAAAGATTTGTCCCACTGCTTCCAGATACTTTATTTATTTAATTCAGCCGCAGCAATGTAGATACTATTGACGCCTCAGTCATGAACAACGTACGTGCGCGAGAGTAACTCCAGCTTAAGATCCCTGGACCCTGACCTGAAACTCCGGCTTCAACGCGGCCTATCCCGACGTGAAGCAAATTTGCTGGACCGCCTGTCGGTTGGTGTAGCGTTCACCAACTATTATTATTCATTTATGATAGGTATGGCTACAGCCCTGTATGTGCAGTTTGCGCGTGCGACGAGACTATTGCCCACATTCTTTGTGACTGCCCCCCATAGAATGCCAAAAGTCTGTCTGTCGTGCGCTGGAGTGTCTAGGTGGACGCCCGCTGACAGAAATTAAGATTCTGCGGCATTGGCTGCGGCGATCGTCGGCGGGAAAGGCCTTCCAGGCACTCCTCCGCTTCTTGAGAACCAGAGTCCTGCCCGATAGGCTGTCATTTACTCACTTCAATGATTTACTAACTATACTATACTGACTTCGTATAACAGTAACTCCATTTTTTTTCTCCACTTTTATATCCACTCAACCCCTTCGTCCAGTGCACAGTAGCAAACCGATTTCTTCTTCCGGTTAACCTCCTGCCTTTCTTCCTAATACTCCTTTTCCTCCTTCGAAGTACTGCTAGCGTTAGCCGTCACACAAAGTTAATAAATTCGGTCTTCACTATATAAAAGTGCGTGTGTGTGTACACACACACACGCATATAATTGTTTCTTTTCTCAGCATTTCTCTATCACCTTGCTGACAGTGCAGATGGTGCTATGAGATTACATTTAGGTGGTAAAACTGCGCCCGGCGGTGCAACGAGATTTTGTTGCCCGCTTCAGGTGATTTTGAATGTGAAGAGGGCTGTTAAGTCCTTGTGCTGCGGTATCGCTACTGCAGGCTTGAGGGGTGGTTGGGTGCCATGGACGTTAAGTGAGCTGGTGGTTCTAGTCTGCTGCGTCCGAAGTACTGACAGGTTACGAAGTACTGCATGGCACAGAATAGTTGATCTGCTGGTTACACTGAGGGATTTCCCGATACTTCGTGGTCAATGTACTTTAACTGCATGTTTGGGCAAAAAAACAACGAAATCTCGGCCTTGTGGTTTTTCCGAGCCCAAAGTCGATATGCATATAGTGCAAGCTTTCCTGGTTAATTTGCATGAAAGCTTAGTCCAAGGCTCAGTATAGCGCCTCTTGACGATAAACGTCAGTTTATGCGCGCAGGCTTCCACAGTGAGGGCTACGTGTGCGTCCAAATATTGCTAGAGCAGCACAACGCGTCGACACTCAGTAAGGATGGGACCTGCCTTACACTGAACAGAACAAAATTAGGCCTAAACGGGCTTTTTATTGTCCACAGGATTCTCTAGGATGGCTTCCTAATTGAGCCTGCTTTAGGAATACTTCCCCGTAGCTTTGATCAAGCTCGAACTCTCAGCTGGCCAGCAGAGCAGCTAGGCTGCAATAAGAGTTAGCGCCGGGACCGAAAGAACCCAAAAGGTCATAATCTACGTTTTAATGGAGAGTGCAGTGCACTTCGCGCTATGCGACTCAATGATGGCTCGTGACAGTGCCGATTACATTTCTCCCGCCAAGCTGATATTTTGCACCGACATCCACGAGTCTGTGTGGCGAACCCTCTCAAGGGAAGGCTGAAGTCACGATTAAATACGCGGTTGCAAATTGGACATTGTAGATTTCGGAACAATTGCTGTTGGCTTGCAAAAGTAACTGTGTTTCCCTGAAGGGGGTTCAATAAATATTCTCGACTGCGCATTTCAAAGCTACGTGAAAGATAGAGCTTTGGCGAAATTTCTTTACGTCAGTTTATCGACGCGCTTTCTCAACTTCAAAACACCGTTTCCACTGGCATCTTCTTTTCTTCCTGAAGCTGGTGTGAGCTGCAGGAAGGAATAAATAGCCCATCAAAATAATTTGTAGTGCGTGGTATCATTTGGAAAGTCGCGTGCCTACTATGGTTCTTGAAGTTTAAAACGTTATTTACACTACAAGGGAGGGCACAGATCATCATGAGTAGCGCAAATTATTTCGACCACTAGTTCGTTGTAATTAAGATTTTAGGACCTGGCAGTAACTCAGTGGCTTTTTTGTAATCGCTATGGACCAGAGGACGCGTGCATAATTCCGGCTGTGGAAGCAACGTGCGCATGAGGTGAAATGCAAAACGCGCTCACACAACACAATCTAGACTATGAGAAGGCCAGCGCAAGTCCCCCTTTCCACTAGTCCTACGTCACGACAGTGAGATCTGGGGATAGATCGGCGGTGCCGAGCGCAAGCGTACGCTAGCAAGGCGATCTGGAACGAACTCGGCTTGAGTGTGCATGTTTTCAGCCTGTGTTTGCTGTGTTCCTAATACGGGCTGCATAGGCGCTTGCGAGCAAGGTATCTGCAGTATCTGGGTGCTGTTGAGCGGAAAACTGTCGCTCTAACTATGACAATAGATCCAAAGCGCAAGTGTACAAGGTTCCGTCGGACTCGGCTCAAAATGCAGCGTGGACAAAGGCTGTGCAGTGAAAAAGCGTATTACCGATGAAGTTCACTGTGGTAAGAAAGCGTTCTTGTTTGCTTCCTAATACCCGTGCTACTGTTCACCACTATTTGATTTAGGACAGTGTATTAAAGCGTGGGAGTGCCCTTATTGAGCACAAAATTTGGAAAGCACAGCTACTAATAATCGAGTAGCACTCGCCCTGTTTTGAGTGCGGAACAAAATTGTTTTGCAACCTAAATTATTTTCTTATGGAAACAAGCTTATGTCCCTAGTGGCCACCTGATAGTAGTTGCCGTAGTAAATGACTGGTTTAAAGCCGAGTTAGCTGCTCGGCGCGTTAACAGACTCATGGCAATCGCTGCTTCCAGCTTAAGCAGCATTTTTTATATTCACGTTCCAGCTCTGTGACTAGCACTTCCGTGAAAGCGACCTCGTATTCACGACAAGCTACACCGAGCGTCGTCAAGGTCACCGTTCTGAATAATATCTCTGCCTACCGTTCTTAGCTTTATCTAGCCATCTAACAATAAATGTGCTCTCAGATGAATTTTGTGCCCGTTTTAATGTTTATTCAAGCAACTTTGACGGTGAAAATTTTCTCGCAACTTCATTTCTGTCATTGAAATAAATGCCAGGTGGATTGTGTCAGACTTCTCATATACTTCAAAAGACTGGCAATATTAGATAACACAGGTAATACAAGTATAACCCTCTTCATCACTAGCACTAAAAAATTCAAGAAGTAGCTCCAGAGCAGCGTTGAATAAAAACAAAAAACAAAAACGCAACTGCGTAGGGTGAAGCTTACTTTCAGTACGATCTCGCTACGATGACGTCACATAAGCTTGCGCATACCTTGTAGTAGTCTAGGTGGTGTTGGCTCACACGTTGCGTGTTGCCAGCGCTGAAGAAAGAATCTAAAATGTTCCAAGATAACTCGAAGCTTTTCAATGCGGCGTTCCTTGTCGCGCAAGTGTCACTTCAGGCTGTCAAACTGCACTATTTATATTTATTGTAACACTGCCGCCTGCTTAGCCATTCTGTGTAACAAACAAATCGCAGATGGGATTGCTGAAAGGCGTTATTTTATGTGTTAACAAAATATGCACAAAACGCTTTTTATCTTAGTTTTTGTCTCCCATAATTAAGTACTGATTTTCGGGACCCAGGTGTCCCCCAAAGAAAAGCAAGGGCTCAAGTATACCAATTATGGCGAGAGAATTAACTTGTGCTGCAAAGATGCGAAACCCCAATTCCTCGATATCAATATCCTCCTGATGGAAATAGCTTATCCGCATTCAAACTGTATCTCAGGGCAGACAGAATCATGACATACTCCGGCACATACTCCGTGGATTCAATATATCGAGATGATTCGCGGTAGAAAAGCACTGAGCAGAATGCAGGCACCCGGACTTTGACTTACCCTTGATTGACTAATAATAGGTGTGAGGTAGTGCATGCGTTCTTGCCGGATATCCAGAAGCTACGCGCGGCACAGGAGCCTTGTGCAGGTTTCGCCCTTCTGAGATCAGCGATGCATCCTAGCGACCTACAGCTAACGTAGAGCACGTGGCGCCGGTCAGTGCTCTTCCAGATATCGAGGTAGGCACATCACTGCCCCATGCACAATCGGTTGAAGTCGCCTAGGTGCTTTGGCCGAGCGTCATCTAGGCTAAATGAGAGACATGTGCGACTGCTGTCATGTGTGGAACGCGAGCACATATTTTCCGCCGATAAAGAGAAGGCCGACTGGGCGGCGCTCAGCGGACATCGACTACCTCAACAATGCAGCAGATGCTGAACTGTTGTATTCTTAACAAAGGCCCTAACAAGCAGTGTATTCACGATAATTGCCCAATGACTGGGCTGTTTAGTAGTATCAGTGCGCACGTGAAGTTTCTAGAAATCATGCCCGAAGGACTATCGTAGAAAGCAGTGACCGCAGACAGTCGCTGGCGTAGAGAGTCAAGTTGACATGTTCTTACTTGAAACATCATTACGACGTTTTTGGCACTGCATTTACAGCAATACCAGGCTTTGTGCGTGTGAAAAGGTCATGAGGTGGCTAGGAAGGAAACAGCTTAAAGGATGGGACTCAGGACACGGGTATAGAACTCTGAATGTCTTCGAAAATTTTCCACTTTCTGTACTTTCATGAAAGTCCAGTGCTGGATACCGCCCAGGCTTCGCAAAATAGCAACAATACTACTTCTTATCCTCCAATCGTCTTAAATATATCCATGAAAGCTTTAAAACCGGCAGCTGACAAAGAAGATTTTCCGTATGTACCTGTTGCAGTTGAGAATTACAGTAGGTAGCGATTAGGCATCGCTGATCGCAGTGGATACAGTAATATTACTGCAATATTCGTAGCTGAATAGACAGCCTGAAAAACTACGACCGTGCAATAGTTGTGAGTTAGCAAAGCACATCTAGAAGTGGAACCTGATGCTCTGGCTGCTAGCCATTTACTTAGTTGCGGGGTCGTGAATGTCTTTTCTCATTGCATTTGTATCTTAATAGACGCCACATCTCTTCCCACTGCTATATGATACGAGATTTCAGGTATCTAGAGCGATGATGTTTCAAGGTGTAAATGTTACTACGTTCAGGAAACGCCCCTGAGCTAAGATTTGGGTATCCCCTGTTCTGCAAGTAATATGACCGAAAGGCCTGTGTTTGATTTCGTTCAGATTGAACAGTTCGCTTGGTATTCCTATCTTTAATTGTTCTATAACAGTATTGTGCATCAAGCGACGCTTTGTCATTATTATTCAACATTTCGCTACTTCTCATTCTCAACAAACTGGCTACGAAATGGGTTTGTTACTTGAAAATACTCTTGTTAGAAATATTCTGTATATCTTTGTTTGTCTTAGCTAACGGTGATTAAGTTTAATAGTACGGTTTGCATCTGTAGTACTCTGATGCAGTGATTGGAGGCGTTGAATGGTTTCATTTATTTTTTTGGGTAGAATACCAGGTAAACGTGGGTTAGATGGAGGTGAGCTAAAAGGCTTGGATATTAGAGCACAGGGCACCATGAGCCTGGATGGATCCATTTGAATGCGTGTACGACGCTTGTTGTGAGTCTCTGCAATAACTAATATTAGGTGTGGATTAATCCGCGTAGCCTCCTAAAGCGCAGAATTATCAAAACGCGAAGAGCTCCACTCTGCTTTCTATTTCGTCTCTTTACGACTGTGCATGCTGTGGCTGCAGCCTCGTGAGAGCGCCCGCCATTACAGCATGGCTAAGGATCTAGGCCTGTATGCTACGAAGTTTTTTTTCGCCCAGCTGCATTTTTCGCTTTTACTAAACCATACGCCGAAGCCCCCTCTACCACCTGGACGGCTAGCACAGGAACGAAGCATAATTTCTATTGTCCTGCGCACTCACTGATTGAACTGCGACCGATCTTCAGCCAGCCCTTAATCTGCATGAAAAAAAATCAACCCTGCCTGCATTTTATTATGTGTACTGATATTCCGGCGTATTTGCTGACATTTTCATTGGACGTGTGAGCAACTATAGCGAAAGCAACACTGAATTTCTCGCCTCCTAAGTTCCGCACAGGTGAAAAAACGTTTTGTGCTTCCATGCATGAGGCTTTTTTTGTGAAGTACTACGCGACTGCTCTAATGCTTAGCTGCTCCTTCTTTGTTGCGTTAATTTTGAGTCTAACTCAGGGTCAATATTGCGCTCACATTCTGCGCATACCCTGTTAGCGTCTAGTCAAATCCAGTTGACAGCATCGCTGCATTCGATAAAAGACACTAGCGAGCCTGTTAAACAGGTTTCGAAAGATTTGTCATAAGGGGAAGCTGAAACCGCATGTGACGTAATAGAAACTAAAGCAGGCTTAGCAACTCTATACGGCTTAGCAACTCTATTCCTTGACATGTCTCACTGTTTTAACGCACTCAAAGAGAAGAGAAATGAATTGAGCTACATCCACAATGACTCTTCTGCGATGCACGTTGCTACAAAGCATGTCACCTTCCAGCAAGCTGATCTGGAGGCACGCGCAGAAAATCCGAAGACAGGTCGTGATTTATTTGACTTAATAAACAAAATAAAAAGGATCCTGATGAAAAGTATCTGGGGAGAAGCTCAAAACGCTTGCTCGCTGACGTAAGCACGAGCCTCTGAAATTCAACCACCTGAATTGGAGCGCGCGCATCTTTTCTGCTCAATCCGGGATGAAAGAACAATGCTACTGCTTATCAGATTTTCGACTTTTCAAATGTAAAAACAAAATGCCTCACCAGGGTCAAAAATAACACAATATCAGTTTCTGAATATTTTTGCCCTGTCACACGCAACATTAGTATCAACCTAGTTGACCTTGCCAAAGTAAAATTTGCGCTGAAATTTAACAGCGTTGTTCTAAACAAACATCAGCGTGCCCAGCTTTTGGTGCCGTTTTAGGCTTTATTTTATACTTCCAGAGCACATCACAAAGCGTCCCAGATTGGTTTTCTGCTTCTCCACTAGTGGGCGCTTGTGACCGCACAAACTTTTCTGAAACTAAATTTCTGTGCGCCGGTTTCGTTGCAGCTACGGTAATATTTGTGCAAACACCCGAGTTGGCATGAGCCGAGAAGTCCGAATACTTCCTCTAAGCAAGCGGTGAATCATACTTGATAGATCATATCTCCTTGCTGAACACATTGGTTATAGGAGCTTTATTACTTTCTTTATTGAGAACTACGGCTGCTGTAAAGTCGGCGTAGGTATTTCTTTATTATTGTGAAAGCAATGCTACTCGCACTTTCAAGCCTTGGCGTGACCCGGCAGCAGTTACGTCTTATCCCGTGACGCTGTGACGTCACACCCCACGTGACACACAGGTTGGCAGGAGCTGCCAACTTGGGTCTTTCGTTTCACATGGGACGGCTATGTCAAAATCAGCCTGCTAGGACCCTGGCATTCACGTTACCCCCCACTAAGGCACGTTCATACGGGTTGGATAAAGCGGGGCTTCATATGTGGGCTGAGGAAGAAGAAAAAGAGAAGAAGAACGCTCGGTCACCCGCAGCTAATGCTTTCGGTCAGTATTTGGTCAAGCAGCGTTGAACCCTTGTAATTTTATTGTTTATTCAGAGATTACCCCGCAGCGCTTAAAGGCGTTACAGCAGGGGGGTTACAAGAAAAAAAAAAAAGACATCTTCATTCAAACAGCACACTTGCATTTCATTTAAGCGATTCCACTCTCCAATAAATGTAACATACAAGGAATTTTTGTAACTACCAGTCCGGGCATGGTTTCCGGAATTTTAAAAGTGTGGTCTATGCGCCTAGAGGTAGAGTGACATGGTCGTCGCACACTCGGAAAACTGGCCTGTCTGTGTAGTCGTCGTTGTGCTGTCTGTACTCGTCGGAAATTGCGCGGTGAGTGGAAAATGTCACCATGAAGTCACGGAGGTCGATGATTGCTTCGTTTTCTCTAAGAAAATCAAGGCCGAGAATCAGGTCCTTGGAGCACTCTGCTAGCACAACAAAGCAGCACGAGAAAGTTACGTGGTGAATCTCGACGCGAGCGGTGCACACTCCGAGCGGCGTTACCACGTGCCCTCCGGCTGTCTTTATCGGGGCTCCGTGCCAAGGAGTCAGGACTTTTCGCAGAATGGTAGCAAGGCCATGACTCATAACGCAAAAATCAGCGCCGGTATCTACAAGGGCAGTCGTGTTGTGGTTATCAACGACGATCGGTATTTCGGCGGAATGTAGCTCACCGTCGACAAAGTGCGGCGTGTCAGGGATCGTCGGGCTGGCGGGTCGTTCGTTGCGTCGAATTACGGCGTCGAAGGTAAGCTTCTGTGATCGTCGGGAGGTCGTCGGACTCGTTGGTCGTGCGGTGCGTCGATTGGGGGCGTCGGAGGAAAACTTCGGCGATCGTCGAAAAGTGGTCGGACTGTTGGTCGGAGCGAAGGGTCGGAGGTCGGTCTGTGTGATCGAATCGGTGAGCGGAGGATGTTGGTCGTAGTGTCCATCGACGGCGGCCCTACCCCCGAGGGTCGCCGTCTTCAGTTTTCCCGGTGCGGACTTGGGGACTGCCTGAGGAAAGAACGGCGGCTGGTGGAAAACTGTCTCGGCGGTGGTGACCTGGACTGGCGTCGCTGGAGGGACGCACGTGGGGCGTGGTCGCTGAGGTATTGGTCGATATCCCGAGGTCGTTCGCCATAGCGCGGCCGAGGGGCATCCGGGGAAAATCCGCGCAAGCCCATCCGACGGTACGGGCAGTGGCGCAGAACGTGACCGGCTTCGCCGCAGTGGAAGCACAAAGGCAGATTGTTCGGCGTGCGCCACGCGTGTGCTTTGCGAACGGGTGGTCGAGGTTCAGGCACACCAGTCGAAACTGGATATTGCGGTGGAGGACGTGCGAGAGGAGCAGGGTTGCTGGGTGCCAATTGTTCAGGCGCAGGGGTACGCAACACGTCGCTGTACGTCATGATCTGTGGCGCAGGCGGCTGGGGTGATGGTACTGATGGCACTGATGGCACTGCTTGGCGGAGCTCTTCGCGCACAATATCCGAGATGACCCCAACACGTGGATGTTGTCCGAGAGAGGGCAGCTTTTGCAGCTTTTGCAGCTCTTCGCGCACGATGCTTCGGATAAGCTCGCGAAGGGCTTCCCTGTCGTTTCCGGCCACTGGCAAGCGGAAGTCTACAGCAGCAATGTTCGCAGAGCGATCGAAATGTACAAATCGCTGATTCAAGGCACGCTCGATGCTTGTTGCTTCTCTCGTAAAATCAGCAACAGTACGTGGAGGATCACGTACAAGGCCAACGAACAGCTGCTCCTTGACGCCTTGCATAAGGTAGCGCACCTTCTTTACCTCCGACATGGACGGGTCCGCCCGGTTGAAAAGCCGAGTCATTTCTTCCACAAACATGGCGACGCTTTCATTAGGCCGCTGTGCTCGGGACTGTAGAGCGAGTTCGGCCATCTCTTTTCTTGCATCGTTGCCGAATGTTGCGAGCAGCTGCCGCCGGAAATCCTGCCAGGTGGAAATGGTAGCCTCATGGTTTTCGAACCACATCTTGGCGGCGTCTTCTAGTGCGAAATAAACATTCTGCAATTTTCGCTCCTCGTCCCACGCATTAAACACAGCGACCCGGTCGTAGCTGGTCAGCCAGTCCTCAACGTCTTCGAACTTGTCGCCATGAAACGGCGTGGGCATGCGTGGAGTATGGCAGATCAGCTGTTGGGCACTCACGGGAAGTTGAGTGGTGGTCTGAATTGCCGCTGTAGTCATCGTGGTTCGCGGTGGAGAAACAAGAGGACCACACTCGGGTGCTAAGCCTCTCAAGCGACGGCTCGCCTTGTGCACAGGTGTCGTGTCCACGGTGTGTAGATGGGCGTAGGGGGCAGCCAGAGGCTCTTCGTACATGGGATCCACCCAGCACCTCCACCAAAAATGTCACAGAAGCCAGTGAAACTGGTTCAGCACGTTTACTTAGGATTAAGTAAAAGCACCGGCAAGATCAGGCACGGAACCGACTGGCGGGCGAGCACCGAGAGCGAAGAAGACGAGCGCGTGCCAGTCTCCCGAGCTCGCCACATGGCGGCGCCAGTACGATAACATTGCGGCATTATTGTGGGTCTTTAAAACAGGCGTCTTTGTTAATACCGGTTTTATTGTTGTAAATCATAAACAACGGTCTAAGCCTTAATTTTCTTCGGCGGGACTGAAGCAGTTACCACTTGAATTCATCCTTCATGCCACTTACGCGGTCCTTTCTTCCAAATTGCCTGAAGACGAATCTGACTGCGTGGTTTTGAATTTTTTTAACGTGCTCAATGAGCGTCTGGTTGGTTGATTTGTTTGTTTGTGGGGTTTAACGCCCCAAAGCAACTCCGGCTATGAGAGACGCCGTAGTGGAGGACTCCGGAAATTTCGACCACCTGGGGTTCTTTAACGTAACCTGTCATCGCACAGCACACGGGCGCCTTGCTTTTCGCCGCCATCGAAAAGCTGCCGCCGAGGCCGGGATTCGATCCCGCGTCCTTGGGAACAGTAGTTGAGCGTCGTAACCACTGCGCCACCCCGGCGGGTTCGTCTTTTTGGAAGGGTCCCAAACCGCACATCCATATTCCAAAATAAGTCTTACTCAACTCATACAGGCCACATTTTTAAATTGATGTGAGGACATCTCAAATTCCTTTAAATAAAATTTAGTGCTCTATTAGCCCTACGGACTAAGTCGTCAACATGTGCATTCCATGGACAATTCGATGACAGCGTTCTTACGTATTAGATCGTTAATAATCATATACCGGCAATGACTAGGCTTTTTCTTTTTCTTTTCGGTAAAACAGATATGAACACACTTTTTGACAGTTAAATATATCTTCAAAGTGGAACTTCAGGACTGAATTCGTGATAAATCTGTTTGCAATCATAAAACATCATCATGGGTTAAAATTTTCCGATAAAATTCCTGAAGAGATATTGTTGATATAAACCCAGAAAAGGAGTGGTCCCAAAATCGAACTTTGCGGAACGCGACGTACACTGGGCTTTCCCATTTAATAAAACGCTCTGCCGCCGCTGAAACAATTTTCTACCCATTTATTACAGGGAAGTGAATGCTGATTACTCGGAGCTTGTTAACAAAGAGTGAGTGTGAAACTTCATCGAAGGGTTTTGAAAACAAAAAAAAGTGCAGACAATTTGTTCTCCTTCATCGACACCTGATGGCAAGTCATGATAAAATTCTACAATTTGGGTGGTGCAAAAAAGCCCCTTGCGCAATCCGTGCAGTTCTCTAAATAACAATTTGTTCTCAATTATGTGCCTCAATATCGCTGCATACAAAATATGCTCAATGATTTCACATGCCATTTATTTTAATGGTATGGGTCTATAATAACTGGCATCGTTTTTGGGACCACCCTTGTGAACAGGAGCAACATGTGCAATTTTCCAGTCATCCGACAAAGTGTCATCTTCTAAAGAACTGCTATAAATCAAATGTAGAAAACGAGCAATCGGCAATAAGGTAATTGGCACCTCTTCCAGTACTTTCACATATGGCTGATCCTCACACACATTTTATAATGTATGACATTTAATGCACTCATTTTGTCTGTAGTTGCCGTATTAACTTCTTTAAAAATACTTTGCAGAGGTTCATGCTGTGGCGCAGTCTTCTCTCACAAATATGTTTAGACATTGTATGCAACAAGGAATAAAGGCCAGAATAGCTTTTCTATTATCATTACGCTTCGTGTGAACTCCAGAAAGTTTATGGCCTTGCTAACAAAGATGTATGCAAGTTTCTTTAAACGGGCCTTTTTCATTCTTCCTATATCAGGTGCCGATTACCGATATTTCGGCTCTCTCGATAGAGCCGCAACTTAAAATTTTCGAGGCGTACTATCAGCAGAGCGTTCAATTAGTGACTACAGTTTTCTCTTGGCATAGCTTTTATGACGCATCTAATGTGGATAGTTTGGAAACACAGGTAACGGGAGCATAGACAGAGGATGAATCTTTAGTTTCTCTGCTGCTTGCAGCCGCCGTAACACTAGGTGGTAGCAGGCAGGTGACGTATGTTATGGCACTGATTGACCAGTGGGCTGTGGGGAGTTACAACACCAGTTCAGATGGCCGAGTTGGCAGGATCGACCAACCCGTGCCACTATTCTGACGCTTGACGGTGAGATGACAGTGCAACAATGCCTTGGGACTCTTGGATTCCATGTCAGACCCGCTTATCCTAGACCACGCAGGCCCGTTCGAATAGCTTGTTTGCAACGCCACTTGACATCATTGTCGGGGAGTGTATCAAACAATGCAGTAGCATGTTACTCTATCCTAATGTGTAAGTGTGACATAACAGAGGCACGCGTTAAGAAAATACGTTGATAAGGCAAGTTGAGAAGTGCATCCCTGCGAGCAAGAATCTGCGAGGCAGGCCGCAGGCGAGAGCCAATAACACTCTCACGTCGTACTCTTGGAGTATGATGTGAGTTTGAGCCGGAGGTAAGCGCACTTGAGCCGGAGCTCAAGTGCGCTCCCAAGTTTTCGAACCACCCTACCCGACGTTGTGATTCTCACGGGCAATTATGGCTATGAATTATCCTATCTTTCCATGCTTTGATGTTGTATTGAAGCCTTGTGGTATGGTGCAGCATGCGCACAGAACACTGTTGAAACATGCAGCATGCGCACAAGGGCGTATAACTATACCTGAACTAGGAGGCCAGGTAGAGTAGTTAAACGAATACAGATGACAAAGCTACGGACGCACCACTTCAGCGGCATCTGACCATCCATCTACCGGCACCGACGGTAATTCGTCGCAGATACGCTACTCCCAGAGAAGTGGCGCCCCCGCGGAGAATGCCGACGTAAACTGTGACCTCTCCTATCACGCCCTTTCTATAAGATATTGAGACGTGACTCGGCGGGCCGCTCCAAATACCCCTACATTGAGCGCTCGTGATTCTGGAATACAAGAGTTTGCGAATGGCGTGGATTGCTGGCATAGAGACGGTAGATATTGCTATACGATTTGAAGGCTTAAATTCGAAGATGAGATATGAGAACCGATCTGTACTCAAGCTTAGAGCACCTGAGCCCCACAAGGACGTTCGTATTGCTTGTTTAAAGCGGCGTTTGGTATTTGGTTCCGCCTGTTTTTCACTTGTAGCAGATCCCGACTCTGTGGTACATAGTTGTAAAGTAATAGGGTGCACAATATTAATTATAAGCGCGCCACAAAATCTATCTAGTACGCTAACGTGGACTTAAAAAAAAAGAGCCGCAGTTGGGAGGCGCTAATCAGTTAACGACATAATGTCAAAGGCGGTGCAAAAGTACCGCCCAATTTTGTAGCTCCGAAATATGCCTGTAGAGAGATGCGCAATGTAGCCTGCGCGCCACTCGAGGAGAGGACGTCGGCGTTGGACTGGGCCATGCAGGTCTTTTCTTTATAACAATAACAAGAAACTGGGAAATATTTAAGAGTCAGTTGGAGCATGACAATGTGGGAACATATAGAGCAGCCTTTTCCTGCACATGTATAAAAGCATGTCTCGCTAAAAGGTTTCACCACAGCATATCGCACGAGTAAAATATCCAAACAGCTGCGTTCAAATGTCGCATTGCCTAGTACCGTTATTGTTGGTAACTTTTTTTCGGATAGTTTCTGCGTTTCGGGATTTTACGGGGGTAACGTTCTTCTGCAGCATTATACACTTTTGGCGCTAGAGCGATAAAGTGTTCATTCGCAGTAAAATGCTTTGGTCGACGTTGTCGGCGTCGGGAGAGAACAATTAAGTGCCTATGGCTCGTGCAAGTTCACAGATGACAGGGTCAGTCATGCATTGATCTCTGACTGTGTACGTCACGAGGGGACCTGAGGTGTCCGAGATGGCAAGCGATGGCAAGAGCTGCCAACTTGTGAGACGCGTTTGAGAAAGAAGGTTGAGATGGGAGCTATAGCCTCCGAGACCCTAGAATCCCGAATCACACTTGATGTGTGCGGCCTGGGGAACGCCGGATGCGCCACGGACTTTCCACCAGGGACGTGTTTGACGGCTGTGGTGCAGTAGAAAATCTCGGAACACCTTCTACTGCATTGCGCCGCGTTAGCCGAACTGCGACGTGAGTTGCTGGCGGCTTACAGAGCGCAGGGGGTAATCCCGGACAACGTAGCTGTGCTCTTGTGGCCGCCGAGCAGTGCGCGCGTCCGCGAGCGAACACACGTGAGCATGTGTGAATATATGGAACAGGCAGGCGCTTGATGACCCGCCTGATAGTGCGCACACAGATGCTGCATAGCTGAGAATGAATTTAAAACGGTTTTAATAAGACATTTCCTTCAGTAAGCACCTCTTATTGTAGAGGCTTGCTAGCGTGGATTACGAGAACGTAGTGTTCCCCCAATGCTCTTCCGCCGGGCTTCTTCCTGAAATTTTTCACGAAGTCTTCGGTGAAGGAACGCAGTTCCGCCTTTTCTTCCTTGTTCAGTAAAGGGTAGACTGGGTTCAAGATGCTGATAAAGTCTGGAAACAAGATGCATGAGCATGTTAGGTGATTTTATAGGGTGCCAACAGATGGCGTCATCTTATTTGGCGGTACTAGTGTTAACTGATTTATTTATTTTTCACTGGCATTGCAAATAAATGACTGAATGAATAAAGCCTTCAATGGAACGGAAGGGTGGACGTTCGTGGGATTAGAAAGTGGCACATCAAAAATGTATAGCAGTTTTTTCTTGACAAATGCTTAAATAATTTTTTTTTAGACGTTACAAACAGTGCAAAAGAACCTATACAGAGTTACTTAGCATCTAATGATGGCAGAGAACCTGGACTGGAGGAGACATGTAGTGGCAGTTATTTTGTTTTAGGAGGTGAATCTATGTTTGCCTTTTCTGCGAGAATGGGAATTTCTCAGTGAACTCAACGTTCATTAACAGATGGACTTTGGACCCGTTACGCAAGCGCGGATTTGCTAAGAATCAAACCGCGCCTACAAAAGCTACCTTGCTAGCGATTGTATTGCAGAACGTAACTTCTTAATCTGCTGTAATTAGCGAAGGGTGGCTGATGATACCCAACACTTATATATAGCTCAGGCTCAGTCCCAACATAGGTAACTACAACGATCTCACGCGCACAGTGTCATCTGCCTAGCACTAACAACGTGACAAGTAACATTCTCACATGAAGCTTAATCTGTAGCCGTTGTGTGACCAGCTAGATAACAAGATACGGCCGATCTACGCTCTAAATCTCCGCCGTACAATTTCGTATATAACAACTCTCGCGGTAGTAGAAAAGGGTTCTTGCCAAGAGCCATCTCCTGGCTAAGTCCATGGCCTGCAGTTATACGGAAGACTTCACAAGCCAGCGGAAGTAATTTTGTCGCTCGTACGACGTTTACGAGATGAGAGCGCAAAGTAGCGACGTCCTCCATGTCCCTTGTCTCCGGAAGTACGCGGAGCAACATCTGCAGAAAAGTCAAGAAGCGCGGCGCTTAAACCATGCAACACATGTTTCTTGAAAGCGCATGCGTGGGCTTCGTGCACTACATTACCTGCGCGTTGCACGTCATTAATGTTGAGTCACGTGCGAGGATTCTCCGAAACGGATGTTGTACCCATGTGAGGGAGTTGGACTAGGTATTCAGGGGGGACTTAGCCATTTCCCAAAAGGAAATCTGCTAGCTACATTTCAAAATAGGACCGAATTAAGAGCTGGTGCAGCGAAAATGGTAAAATTTCTGCCCTTGTTCGATTCATGGCCACTGGTAAGAATGTATTGTTACATTTTTAAAAACTGCAGTAAGCATAGTTGGAGCTTCTCCTCAAAAGATTGTTTAGCCTGTACTGCCCCAGGAATTGACAGCCGTGCTTTGACCATGCTTTAGGGCATGGTAGGGCAACCCACGTGTTTAAGCAAATAATAAGGTTGGAGGGTGTTGAACATCTTGCATCTAAAGACAGACGCGGTGCCGTTGACATCTGATCGGCTAACCGCTCATTGAGAGAAATCACGTACGTGCTAATATGTACCCATCATTTTCAAGGAAGAATTAAGAATAGAATCTGGTTTTCACCTACAGGGTATTGCGCTCTAGCCTGAAAAAGCCCCTTCAAGACGACAATTGAAATTTGGTAAACTTTAAATATGCGAACAATCTCACGCTTGCTGGTGCGTAACGCGAGAACGGGCGACGGCTCTCCAGGTATATATGTTTATAGATATATAGCGGCGCACAATTTGCCAACGATATCATGTCTCTATATTTACAGACTACCCTTTTTAATTACCTGCATAACTCGTGCTTCGACTAAATTCTGCTGCTGCAGACTTAACCATCCTCTCAATACTCTGGCTACTATAGCTACTATATGTATAAAGTGCTAACACAAGTAGTACTGTTCATAACGCTACAACTATTTGCCCGGGATATTTTATAGAATGAATGCTGTCTCTCGTAGGTCACGAACGATGCTAACCCAGCTGCAAATACTGAAAGGCAGTCACACAATAACCAAAAACGCGTGCTTAACAGGTATCGCTGTAGTTTTGAGGACTAATACTGCCGTAGAATGGCCTGGGTAGATTCCAATTCCACACAATCATTTGCCTAAGTGGAAAATAAAGTATTTAACGATGAGCATCGCCATAATAATTAGGCTGGCTCTGCACGCTTTAGGGCAATGTACTCTTCTAAACCGTCCATATAAAACCTGCCTTGGACAGCGGCGACCAATGCATCCCCGTTGACTTCCTAATCTAATCTGCCACCTCTCTATCTGCCACCCCTGCTATTTTTGCCTTTTCGTGGGAGCCGATCAATCACACTTACCGATCATCGGTTAACATTCGATAGCATTAAATTTCGTGGTCATTGCCATTTATTCTTCCTGAGGTTGGTGAGGATGTAATTAACTTGCGTTTGTTCTCTGACTTGCCGTGTTCTTTTATTCGCTCTTAAAATTACAGCCATTACGTTTCTTCCTGTGCCTCGCTATGAGGGGGGAGGCAGCTGTTAAATTAAGTTAAACCCTGTTTACGAGACTCCATGTTTCTGTTTCTTAGGTGGGTGCCGGAAAAATGCAGTTGTTATGAACGTTTCTTTTGAGTAATTATCGAGAACTCCCGATACTGGATACCACGTTCTATTTACCTTGTTGTAATTCTAGGTATTCCCCTTTCCTTTCGTAGACCAAATAGGCAGCTACTCGTTGCGCTAAGAAGGCAGATTTGTGTTACTTTTCCTAGTGTTTCGCTACCTACCGTAAACTGCTTGCGTCGTTTAGGTTCTTGAACATTATTTTAGCCTTCTGCATTACATTTACGTCTACCATTCAGCTCAGTTTATATAAAGTACTTATCATTATTTGCACCGTGAACTCTCAGGAGCATAAACTTATCTCCATCGCCGCACTTATCGGTGATCACCGCTTTATCAAGAAGGCAACTTGTGTAATTATCAAAGGCTTCAATATTACGCGGATAATTGTATTTCTTTCCGCTCATCTGTGGCCAAAAGGTGCCCAGGGAATTAAGATAAAGAAACCAATAAACGAATAACGACACGGAAAGCACACGTTCTGCCATTTATATCATCATATACAAATAAACCACATATGTAACACGAGCTTTTATGCTAATAAAACTGCCTTCTTAGAGTATTTTTGGAATGCAACCTGCCTGCAGCAGTAACTGCCAAAGCAAGTACAATGGTTCTGTAGTATTCGCAGGCTCTCTTAATTACAAAAAAGTGGCTTGTGGTTACCGCGTTTACTTCGCAGAACGACCGAAAACCTTTGTCCATGAAAGACAAAAACATTTAAGTCCTCAAGACTCCGCTTTTTGAATGAAGTAATAACCGCTCAATTCGAGCATTTATCCCCCCCCCTCCCCCTCCTCACCGCAGCCGCTTCCGGGAGACACTCACGTCAGAATACTTGCTCCAACGAGAAGATTTAGCCATAGCGGCGAACACGTCAAACACGAGCATGTTGCTAGAGAAGAGGAGGAAGCATTCTCCGCCCGGGGCCAAGAGCGCCTCGATGTTCCTCATAGCATGGCGGTGGTCGGTGATCCAATGCAGCGCCAGGAACGAGTAGACTCTCTGGAAGCTTCCTTGTGCTCGCACGAATCTCGCCACGTCTTCATCCACGAGCAGGTCGAGTTCTCGGTAGTGGACCTTTGGGTGCGAACGGTTCTCTCGGGCGAACGTCAGCATCGACGGGGAGTTGTCCGCGGCCACGAGCTTCCCACACCATGAAGGCAGTCGTGGAAGCAGATGTTTCAGTGTAAAACTGCGTGAGAGACACTTTTCGCATCAGAACCTGTTTTATCTTTAGAGTAATCTAAACAGTGTTTATACTCCACCGAACTCCAAGAGCCCTGTTTGCTCACTCCAATCGCTTTTCAATTCCGCGCCTAAGCGGATCATGCTGTTATTCGCTCGGTATCTCTCGATTACGCTCCTGTCTAACAAAAAAACATTTTCTGTAATTTTTAAATCTAATATGGTGATTTTATTAGGATAGATTACGTCGCTGCAGTGAAGTTGCAGTTCAGAGTTTTCACACCTGCTCTTACAATGATCCCATGTTGTTGTAGTTTTCAAGTTAAATAAAGGATTCGAGCAAACGAGCTAAAGTGTGAATAAGGCGGCAGTTTTGACTATATCATTCTATCGGTTTTTTGCCACGAGCTGTTTGTGTCGAATATTTCTCATCATATTTCCAGCAGTCATGCAAGACCTTTTCACAAAAGTCTTTTGAGGGGCACAATCTTCCTTTCGTAGTAAACGGCTAGTGAGATACCGCATCATTTTTCACTTTTACTTAACCATTGAAGTCTACACTACAAAATGAAAAAAAAAAAAACTGCTTCGAACTTCATGTTTGATGCTGCATATGTTTTATCCTCATTAAGTAGTGGGCTTTTCTTGCCGTTCGTGCCTTAAGACATCATAAGAAAAAACCATCATTGTTTTGCAAGGAATAGTATGATGCAAAAATAAAAGCAAAACACAATTCTTCTAAGTTGATTGTACTGTACAGGTTGTTTGAGTTAAACGTGCTAGCACGCAGGTGCATTTGTCTTGGTCGCAGCATGCTCTTCGAGCACAAAGCGAAAACGAAATTGATCCATATCTGCATTATTCACATCTGCATATATGCATTTTTTTTTAATTGTGCATATATAAATTTTTATTGAATGTATCACGCTTCAAATGGGTGTTCTTTTCGTCTTGTCCTGTCAATACTTGCGGTTACATAGAAATGTATAATGCTACCTTGCCTCTTTGCTCTTCATTTCACTGTATAATCATATGACCACTTACTCGCTTTGCTCGTTACCCCCTCCCCCCTATGTAATGCCCGACCTAGGGCCCCTGAGGGACAATAAATGATGATGATGATGATGAACAGTAGCTGATAATGTGCCCTCATCTTTTTAATTTAAATTGATACTCAACACAGCTTCCCGTATAGCTGAATCTTCCATGCATCTAACACAGTGCTTGATGTGGGATTTATGCCTCAACCACGTTTTTCTAAATTAAGAAAATGAAAAAAAAAATCAAGTTTTAATTGCGACGCTTGCGTCAGTCTCAACGCGAAGCAAATTGGTGAAAATCAGCCTAACGGCCTAACGCATTAGTTAGCGCGTCGGCATCTGTGACAGAATAGCCTGGAGTGTTTTTCTCGTTGCAGCAAAGCTGTAACTGTAACGGGGCGCGCAACCACACGGGGAACCTCCAAGTGGGGAGGAAAGTGCTCAATGCTTGGCCAGGTGTGTACCTTGGAACCGCCGGCGGTCATATAGTTACTCCAAAAGAGATGTGCACGGCTCGCATTCAGATTAACGGATGTACGTTCGTCGTCAGTTGCGTCGTTTTTAGCGACTGTTCACGCGACCTTATTCCCAGCATTGACTTTCTGCGAGAGTACGAAGCAGTTATCGACCTGCGAAATAGATTCGTCCTATTTTCGATTGGACAATCTGCGGAACATGATAGAAGAGGTCCAGAACTTCGCGTTTCCCATGAGATCGTCTCGCTGCCGCCACGAAGCAGTGTCCTCGTGAAAGTTACCTGCGACGATTTGCGTGCCGGCAAAGTTACCTGCGACGATTTCCGTGCCGGCAAAGCTGTAGCGGAGGCGAACCATTTAATCCTGCTTGCTCAAGGCATCTGCGCTGCTCGGAGTTTATTGTCGCTTTGCTATTGCCGGGCTGCACTCCTTGTCACAAATTTCGCTACTGAGCACCGGTACTTGTTTCCGGGAACCGCTATCGCTTTCGCTGATCCTGTTGCGTCTGATTCGGTCTGTTTTGCATCCACGGCAGTCGAACATAACGAACCATCTCTTGGCAACATTGATTTTAACTGCCACTTGTTCAAGAAGAAACGGCGGGCCTTAGAGCAACTGTTACTGGACTTAAAGTACTGCTTTGATTCTTACTCAAAGGTTCCTCAAACGCCCGTCACACAACATCGAAGCATTACTTATGAAGACGCTCGCCCTATACAACAGCCTTATCGCGTGTCTGCCAAAGAACGGGAAGTGATCCAGACTTTTGTCTGGATCGA
>JAJIZL010019220.1:77635-94414 GCA_023969395.1 Amblyomma maculatum | reverse complement strand
ATATAATGAAAATAGGGCTAGACGTGCCTAAAAGACAGTGCTAAGCTGTACCAGCAGCCAGAGTTCCGCACAGGGCGCGAGCATCTTTTTTATTCAAGGCGCCACATAACAACCTCGGGAACACCAGGGGCATTACTCCCCCTCTTAAAAAAAAAAGAAAGCAGAGCCTGAGCCCAAGCGATTGGCGATGCAAGCGAAAACATAAGTATCAGCAGAGAAACCAAATAGGAAACGGAAGCGGGGTAAAGTGCACTACACGACAAAAAACATGCGCATAGTACACTGCACATTACCGCGTGAAAGCGTGATTGCCGACGCGAGGGCTGCACAGTACCCGCTGGAAGAACTTCGTATGTGACTTCAGTAACACGGCGCAGAACTTCGTAAGGTCTAAAGTAACACGACATAACTTTTTCAGACAAGCCGGGCCGGCGCACTAGTGTCCACACCCAAACTTGCTCTCCAGGTTGGTATGCGACGTGTCGATGACGGAGGTTGTGGCGACGCGTATCCTTGCCCTACTGTTGCTGAATTTGAATGCGGGCAAGGTGACGTGTTTCCTCGGCGCGCTGTGCAAACTGTTCGGCGTCTGGCGTAAGATGATCATCAGTGTAGCATGGAAGCATGGCATCCAGCATCGTCTGAACGTCGCGTCCGTAGAGCAGGCAAAATGGCGTAAAACGCGTCGTCTCTTGGATGGCAGTGCTGTAGGCTTATGTGACGTAGGGGCGAATCTCGTCCCAGGTCTTGCGCTCGGAGTCTATGCCCATTCAAATCATGTCGGTGATCGTTTAATAGAGCCTCTCCGTGAGGCCATTCGTCTGTGCATGATAGGCAGTGATTTTGCGATGGCTTGTGTGACTGAGCTCAAATACGTCGTGCATTAGTTGTGCCGTAAACGCCGTGCCTCGATCGGTATTGACTTGGGACGGTGAGCCATGGGGCAACTGTGCGTTTCTCCGTAGATTACCTCTATAGCCTCTCGAGAAAACAGATGACCCAGGCTCTCACTGAGTCTTTGTTGCCTATACCGTTGTATCACCAGCCTTATCTGGGGTTTTTGGACATCACTGTTCTAAAGGGTGTTAAACAAATATGCATTTAGGCCGCTGCAAAAACGTTCTTTTTTAAATTACACACGGCGACGTTGCCTGTCAAGACAATTCTTCATGATTTGGAGATGTTTTCGCACTGGTAACGTGCCTCCCTCTCTGTAACGTGCCTGAGACAAATGATCATTGCTTTATTTTGGGCCGTGATGCTGTGTTCTTTTGGGATATACTACAAAGAACGCCTAAAAAGGACATTGAAATTACACCAATTACAATTAGATTTTGGCCTCCTGACAAAACCTCTGTCGTGCCTTACGATCTATTTGTGTTGATGGAACTGTTCAGTCTTTGGAAAAGCCGCATGATGGACAGGCATGCAGAGCCACCAAGATCGTCCAAATCCGTGTTTCGGGAGCAGTGTGCTTTGGTGAGAAGTGTGTGTGCTGCACGTGAAGAACCTCCAAACTGGATGCCGTATCTAGATGCATGTGTTTGCCTCCCTATTTAACCTATATGCTGAGTGCATCATGAGGAAGGTCGGTCTGTACGAGTCTTCAGCTGGAGTGAAGATTGCTCGAAAACGTATTAACAACCTTAGATATGCGGATGATACCACTTTAATTACAGAAAGTGAAGTGGAACTCAAGAGACTTCTGATGCTCGTACAAGAAGAGAGTGAGAAGTTTGGGCTTAAATTGAACATTAAAAAGACAAAGATTATGGCGGCTTGCCCTATCAAGTCCTGGAGCATCAAGGGACAAGAAGTGGAAGCCGTGACAGATTTTCTCTTCTTTGGCTCCAATATTACCCCGGAAGGTGACTGCAGCCATGAAGTTAGGAGACACCTGCTTTTGGGAAAGAGAGCCATGGCTAGTCTTGACCGCCTAGTAAAGAACAGAGGCATCAGACTGCCAACCAAGATCCGTATAACTCGTGCTATGGTCTTTCCAGTTGTGATGTATGGATGCGAGAGCTGGACTGTGAAGAAGGCTGCCCGCCGAAGAATTGACGCATTTGAACTGTGGTGCTGGCGGAGACTCTTGAGAGTTCCTTGGACTGCCAGAAGATCAAATGAGTTGATATTGTGGACCATAAACCCTGACTGCTCATTGGAGGGTCAAATTCTAAAGTTAAAGCTTAGCTACTTTGGTCATCTGATCAGAAAAGAGGAGACGCCGGAGAAAGGTTTGATGTTGGGAAAGGTTGAGGGTTTCCGGAGAAGGGGTAGGCAGCGAACGCGATGGGTAGGCGGCATCCTCGAGGCGCTGCAGATGAAGTTATGTGATGTTAGGAAGATAGTGAGAGACCGGAAAGCGTGGCGTGATATGGTCCTTCGGGTCACGAAGAGTCGGACACGACTGAACTGAACTGTTTGCCTTCCAGAATTTTGATGTTTTGATGATGGTGCATTGTCGGGCTAGGGTTATCTCGGGCTCGTATTAAGCAGCCCGGCAACTTCAGACATGGACAAGTTTAATTCAGTGGAGTTTTTCATTTTTTTGCCGCAAGTTTTTTCATGCAATAAAGAAAAACAAACCTCGGCTTAGCCGAGTGGTTAACGCAGAGTGCTAGGGACCCAGTGGTGGTGATTTCGAATCGCGTTAGGGGTATCTTTTTTTTCTATAAATTGTTTTTTTCTGCTTTTTAAAATTATTTGAGGTACTTCGTTACCTTTTAGGTTCTCCTTTTTTCCAAATCCCCTTTTCTCCGGGCCACCAGCACAATAGGGAAGGGTGCAGTAGGGGAGGAATGACATTTGGAATAAGATCGACGGCGTTCTTGTTATGAGCGGCAAATATGCCCCGTTTGTTTATGATGCCTGCAAATAGCACGTTGAAGCTCTTGTTGCCACATTACGTGGGTCATATGTGTCATGATTTTGTGAAGAATTGAATGATAATGCGTTTTTCCTTCGCCACTTAGCATAGCTGTATGCTTTCCGTGATATACATAGCTTCAGTTGAAGCGGCGATGGCGGCGACATGTTGGCTCAGAAGTGTGAACGAAGGAGCGTGTCAGCTGCAGCGAATTTCGCTGGTTCGCTTCGCCGAATGCTCAAGTGTAAACGAGGCATATAAAAATGCCAGCTGCAAAGCGTCGGCGTTCGGCGAGGGGAAAGCATTGCTCAGGTGCTGTATGCATGTTTCAGAGTCACTGCTGGCGTCGAAAGGGCCAAAGGAGGCAGATCGCCACGCTGTGAGAACAAAGGCAAAAAAAAAACAAGCGGTTTTACTCGGAGCGTTCGCTTGTCCTCGGGTTGCAACAGCCACAGCTGCGGGCTGGTGGAGAATGCTGGGGAGAGAAGTGCGGTCGCATAGTCGTGGCGCACTGCTCTCGACACGCAGAGAACGTTCCCGTGGGAGGACAGTTGCACACTCGCTCGGCGTGCTCCTGTACTGCTCTGTACTGCTCGGCGCCTCTGCTCTTGTCCCCCTAACCGAATGCGTCATAAGATGGATTCTGCCCAGAGGCACAAACACCATGAATGCTACTGAAGAGAATCCTTCCGGCATCGGGGGGTGCACAGAACCTTTCGGAGTGCTCTTTAGATCAACCTTCAAACCCCTGCATAATTTACAGACCATGCAGAGTTCGGCCCGCGCAAGTTCTGGAGAAGCATTTAAAAGCAGCAGATAGAAAACCTTAGTGTAACATAGTGTCATCACATAGATCTCAGTAAGCATCTTGTATTTTTTACTGTAAGAAAACTAATCAAAAAGAGTTTATAAAATCTATAGGCGAACTTAGAGCCGTCATGCTGCATCAACACCACTTCTTAATAATGCCTGCTGCTGTTCTTTAGTCAAGTTTACTTACAGTAATAACCTATTCCTTTTTCAACACTATCAGGCTGAGTATACTCTTTCTGCAGTTATCTCCTGTGTGCATAAGTACTACTGCTCCCGCTGAGCCCTGCCATACAGCACAACAACTAGTAAGGTGAAACCCCATAAAAGCTCCCGTTTAGAGCTTATAGTCAGCAGCTGGAATCAAAACGCTTCAATTTCGTCAGCATCTGGTTTTCGTCCACGTCGTACGTGTGTGCTTTTCTTTGTCGTCCGCACGAATGATGCAAGCAACTCGGGCGTGCTTAATAAATGCATAAAAATATCTCGTATAAAAAAGGAAACTCCCTTCTTTCAATGCAAAAGGAAGCACTAAAACAGTAATAAATTCATCACATCACCCGCCAGAACCACATCCAATATCCAGGAACTGCCGTTGGTGTCTGGCGCCATTATCCGCAGCCGCCTCATCGACGACCACGTCGAAGAAGGCTGGCTGAAACGAATCCAGTATGGCTGCAATGGCAGGTGCAACGGGAGCGAGAGCAGCATCGTACAGCTCCACACACTGCGCGACGCCGTAGGTGTCGCTGCGCTCGTCAGCAATAGCGCTGCCAACTCTATTCTTAACCTCGGAGGCACTCATCCTGGAAAGACCGAAAACAGCATTGTCCACACCTTAACATTTGTGGCTATGCGAATTTCGGCAACTTGTGGCTCGGCACAGGATCTCGACACCCGTCGAAGGATTTTGTCATAATGGTAGGAAACACGTATAGTTACCGACATAAATAAAGGAAGCAAGATGTTTCGCTCAAATTTACAATCACGCCTTTTGCATCAGATATAAGAAAACATTATTTATTCAAGTGAAAGTTTGCTGGCGTCTACTACTGGTTTGCACATTGTACGATTGCCAACTTGAGTTATAGAACGTGTGAAAAATTTTAGGATGAAATAGAATTCTCCATTTACTTCTATCCGCACTGGCACTTTCGTTTGTATATCGATTCAAAAAAATGTAGATGAACCCATCCATGCCGGAAATAAGGTGTTACGGGTGACAAAATGTATTCTTTCCAGTCAGCGAGAGATTGGAACTATGCCCAAGCTTTGTGATGTGTTCAGGTGTAGTCATACGTGGTATACTTCTGCCCTATTACTGTGCATAGTTGCACACGATATGTTCCCTCTACGCTAGAGCCGACGTCACATAAATGGAAAAAGTGCCTTGATGCTTATTGCTATAATTTAATTGACAACTCTTATCATATCTTGATATGTGCGCAGGATAGAGCGTGCTCTTTACAGCTATGCGTATATGCCACACGTGAATTCAGAATTGATTATATTAAGTAGAAGAAGCAGGACGTGCGCAGAGAGAAAGGAGCATACAGAGGAGCATTATCAAGAATTTTCAGATGTTTTCAAGGAGAGAATTCATGTTTGAGTATATTGTAACAAGCCAGGAATTAGCGGCCTGCGCCCGCACAAAGTTATTGGCAAATAAACGAATAACTAAAAGTTTCAGGGATATAACGTGAAACCCTATGCTTTCACTAGAAATAGCGTTCTAATTTCAGACATGCTGCCTAAATAGCAAGCTGTTTTTTTAGGCAGAATACAAAATAAGCACACCTTTATGTCTGAGTGCCCTCACGGGCAACTGCTTGACAGGTTAGTTTGTTCGCTGAAACAAAAACACCACTTTATTTTGACATAGGCCGACCGCATCCTGACAACACGCCAAATACCAGACATCGTACTTCGAACAGGCATCTGTCACGTCGGTACAGCGGGTAGGGCTCTCTGCTATTGAGCAGGAGCGTCCGGGTTCGGACCCGACCGCGGCGGCTGCGTTCCCATGGCAACAATACGCGAAAAATTGTCGTGTGCAGTGCGATGGCAGATAGACAGATGGGTTTATTGATAGCAAAAGCAGAGAGGTTGGCCGGACTGATCAAAATCTGGCCATGCTACTCAGCACTGAGGAAGGGGCTGTGATGTCAGTGAACATTAAAATACCCCCAGGGGGTGGAAATTATCGGGGATCTCTCCACAACCGTTTTTATTTTATGGCACTATTAACTTCATGTATATCTTAACTGCAGAGTTGAGGCGTCTGCCTAGGTGAGACGGTTACTGGCCTTTCATCTTATAACCAGGTTTATTTGTAGTACGAAAACATTATCTCCATATGAGAAAAGTCTGCGGTGTTCGCAAAATGATAATGAAAGCACGAGCGTGCAGGCAATGTTTGGATGGCAACACAAACTGTTGGCTGAAAGGTGGCATATCTGCATATCTGTGTCTCTGCCTCTACAGTCGTTCTCACGTTCATGCCTCTAAAAGTTGGCCAGTGCACTGATTGGTCACCTGTTTGCGTGAAGTTACGCGATGACGTGTCACGGCAAAGCTCGCTCGTGCTGCCAACATGGTAAGCCCATTTTAGATAGAAATAGAACGCACCAGGACCCTTGGATCCCATTTTAGACGAGCTTCGCCTATGCCATGCAGGGAGGTTCGCACAGTTTATATGCCTTTCCCACCAACTTCAGCAGCATACATCGCGCTCCTCACAAGCACGCGTATAGCAGGTGGCATGAGCTGGCAGAGACTATTAGTCGGTGGTGGTGTCCATGGCACTAACTTCGGATGGCGTCATCACGACGGGTTGGGGATATAGTCAAGAGTCCTTTTACGTAACGTTCAATGAGTTTCACTCATTACTCATATACATTGTGCAACTCTGCATTACTCAGCGCTTTAGTAATATTACTGTAAGATTCAAAGTATGTAAAATCATTACGCATATTCAAGAATAATAGTCGTAGCCATCGCTCAGTCGTTGTAATGCTTCATATTCTCACACCTAACGAGTCTTAAGTGTCACTGCGTGGGTTTGCTTTCTGGGGGCAACCGTACTGAAAACAATGACTGCGCTTTTGCTTGGCTAAGCCCGAATATGCAAGAGAAAAATTCTTTGTTCATTTACTCTGTGTTGCAAGGCTACGTTAGGCTCACATAGACCGGAACCTAACTTTGAGAGTTTAAGCTCACTTAGACATAGTCAGGCACTGTTTTCTTTGATTTCACTCCTCCGTGGCTGTCTCCGAACGTCAAGCAAACGCAGGAGAAATAATGCTTCCGGCACGCGACTCTTCTATGGCTGTCAACTAACCTCAAAGGCACCACAGACTGGTCTAGACGAAACGAAGATGTCGAGGGAATTTTGAAGTGGAACATCCCAGGAGGCGAGCCAAATAGGCAGCGGTGGCAGCAGAGGGAAATGGTAGTCAGGGAAGTGGGAGGCTGTGTGCAATGTGTCAGGCAGTCTGTTATAATTGTGGAGATATGTGCCGGTGCAAATAAAGTTTGCCTGGTATGTGAAGAAGACGCAACAGGTGGGCAAAGTAGAAGAATCGAGGGCTGCCGGCTCCGCGCGCCACACATGAAGTCAAATGTCCTTGCCCCGATGCCTTTGACTCAGCGAGACTAGTAAAGCTTTCCCTCTAAAGTTAATAAACAAGCAGCGAAGAGAAAAATCGTCCCCAGTTAAGATCAGTTTACTTTAGAGTAATTATAGGATGCCTTCATCTCCAGAACTACAGGATAGAGCATCAATAGGCTTACTGATACAAACCCAATAAATGAGTAATCCAAAGGACCCAGAAATGACAATGCTGAGGTAATGTTGAAGAAGGCCCAGATATCTGCTAGTTGTAGATGCACTACAAGATAACATTCGCACCGCTCACTTCAGGCGCGCTGGAGGAATCTATCGCTATACAGCAAAAATATTCCTCGAAAAGTGTAAGATGCCTTCGTAGACTATAACTCAATTAAAAGGAATATAGCAAGTACATTGATAGCTCGGAAACAGCGTGTGACATCTCTAGGTCATGGCTGACGGGCGCTGAACAATCCTGATGCCGATATAGTTTAGGTTCCTTCTCCATCAGGCTTTGGCCTGATGGGGAACGAACCGTGAATGAGGCTTTGGATTTCTGGTGGGCTATTTCCTGCAAGTTGTATGATGGTCTGAGCGCGAAAAAATAAATGACTTGTGTCTGTATCAATGTTCCACCAATCCTGCACTCATTATTTATGGAATACTTGTGCATGCCAGTTATCTTCCTTCTCTTTTGTTACGTCGCTGCCTACTAATGCTTATTATATTCTGCACATATCTCAAACCCTCAACACCGATTCGGCTGGTGTCTATTTACCCTTCCAGGTGACCAGCCTTTTATCGATTGTGATAAGTTCTTTTAGTAAGCAGTTCTAGACGCAACGAGTCTGTGGAGGGGCGTGCTGATTGTTTCTGTTCTATAACACTTAAAAGTTTTCCTTTTCAGTGTGCTTTATAAACATTTCGGCAAA
Organism: Amblyomma maculatum; assembly: GCA_023969395.1. NCBI lineage: Eukaryota > Metazoa > Arthropoda > Arachnida > Ixodida > Ixodidae > Amblyomma > Amblyomma maculatum. Next base: position 86,193 of record JAJIZL010019220.1, on the reverse strand, counting down.
ATCGGCCAATTAAAACGTTCTTAGAAAGCTGGGAAACAAAAAAGCATGAATATTAAAATCAGATTTTTGAGTGATAACCAGTCATGGCCAAGTTTGAGACTTCCACGTTGTACAGGCGGCCACAACCGCCGCAGATATTCTATGATGTGCTTACCTTGTAGAGGCAGTTCGAAGCCAGTCTCTTTTTACTAGGTTCAGGGGCTGTTTCAACTCTTAGAACCGCACTTTGGCCTGCCTTAACGATTGGTTGGTTAGGACCTCCTATAAGTAATGACGTTCTGTTCAACTACATGCAAAGCAATCGGGTTCATATAAAACAGCGACACCTTTCGCCAAACAGGATGCCGAGCAGCTGCAGAGGACCTCGACACGGTTGCGACGACTCATTTGTATGTAGGCTTTTGGCACGTGCAGGATGTTTTCGTAAGCCTGAGTTCAAGAGAAGGGGGAAAGGATGGAACAATCAATCACATTCACCCTGTACTAGAGGCAGAGGTACTAGATGTAGGATAGCTACTCTGAATGGAATAAAACACAGCATTCATAAAGAATGCTCTTGAGCCGATCCATCATTTAACCTGGTACATACGCCATACATTTGCGCCATCCGGTCGAGTGTGGCCGATGTCCGCTAGAGTAGTGTAGGGCGAGTAGAGGAGGCGGCGTCACAGAACTCACAATGCTTTCGTATACCTGCACTTAAGAAGGCTCAATGCCACCCCTGGAATGCACCAGCAGAAAACTCGAAACTGTTCTCTCAACTGATATCCGCCAAGGCTGGCGTATGTTCTTACATTTCATGTTTTAGTCTTTCTTCAAGGATAGTAATTGCTCTATATTGAGGGTCGGGGCAAAAGGCGAGCTAGAGGAGAGGAACCTTAGGGGCGTTCTTCTAGCCATTATCGAATTGCATACCTAAAAGCATACTGTTCTAGCAATCAAAACGCAGAAAAGACACGCTTCGTTTACTTGAGGTCTAGGCGCTCACGGGTATATCGGTCGGAGGTGTCGTTTTACACTGCTAGTGCGATCACAGCTGCTGATTGCAGTATTCTCACTGAATGCGAAGTGCGGACACATCATTCAGATTCCTGCGCACATTAAAACCCCAGGTGGTGGAAGCAAATGACGTTCTTTAGGCATAGCGCTACTTCTCACAGTGTAGGCATATTACACTAGGTACTCAAAGAGAGTTAAATGCACTTAAAGGCGCAAATGTAGCAGAGAGTTCGTTGACAGCAACCACCCGTGTTAAATATGCTGTATGGCTAACAATGTTCGCAGCAGTTGCGTGGACGAGCGAAAGACGTAGCACAGATTGCATTTCGATATCGAGCTCAAAACGAACGCAAGGCAGTTTTCTCGCTGCTGTTTCACCGATTTTCATAGTTCCAGCGAGTAAAACAAAGTAGCGTAAAATCACTAGGCTTCATCCAGAGTTTCAAATCCCAGACCCGTTATTAAACTAAAAACATTTGCTGGGGCTTAGCTTTAGTTAAGCACGGTAGGTAGCGAAATCAATGATAGTATGGCTACGCTATAGTTCAGCTCGTAGTGTAGGCAATTGTGGTGTACCATGTTGACCGTACGATTAACACAGTGCGCACTTGTGATGACAATAATGTGAAAAATGTATTTAATGCAATGTAATTATATAATGGACAGCGTCCATTACATTCCAATCGGAATCGTCACCGGTTGAGGACGATTCAAGAGAAGCGCGACGCGCTCGTCTAGCTGCATCTTGAGCACGCCGTTGCGCGAGGCGCAGTTTCCGTTCTTCATCTGTCTCTAGCCAGCTGTCGTTTCCTGGCTTCGTCGAGACGGCGTGACTTTTCTTTCTGTTTATCAGCTGAGCAAGCACGGGCATTTACATGCCCATCATTTTCCTCCTCCTCTTCCTCCTCCTCCTCTCAACTGCGAGGGAAGAGGTGACAACAGCGCATCCACTCGGAAACAGCACGACTCCAGCTGCAGCACGCCGTGCCCACCGACCGCCGCCACCCGGTGACTCGACTTGGTAGCCCATCTCTCGCTGCTGGCATAACGTCACAGTGCCGTCATCATCTCATCCGCGGCGCGCCGTGCCTACCGACCGTCGCCACCCAACGACTCGACTTGGTAGCCCATCTCTCGCAGCTGGTATGACGTCACAACCATCTGGGGTAATTGAAGGTCAAACGTGCCTTCCGAAGGGCTGAAAATGAAAGTAGTATTGCTTCGAATAATAAAAGGTTACGCATATGCCGCGCTCCCAATGATCCGTCAACCGATGTTGTACGGCCGGTGTAACACGGCGACTCCACAAGACTAGGGTGCCTCGATGTCAGCTCCGCCGTTCAGGATGGTGCCTCTTTTGACCGGCCCCACGCCGCTTCTTTCGTGCTGCGACGCCATGTTGAATCACGGCGGGCGCTCGGATAAGTCGCAGTTGCGTGGTGGAAGCAGCGAAGCTCTCGTTGTTCGAGGCTATGGATGACTTGCTGGTGGTTGTACTTGTTTGAGAATTAGACCGCGTGACTTAAGAGTTCCACCCAGCGAGAATGACGAGCGTTTGTGTGTGCTGATGTGTGCTTGGTGAACCCGTAAAGAACTAGGTTGTTTTCATTTCCCCTGGGGCTCAAAGGGAAGATATAAATGGCATCGGCGGTAAGCAACTGAAAACTTATGTACAGGTGAGGTAAGTTGTAGGATAGTTTTGACCTATATTTCATTTTGAACATTGGTTTTCTGCGTGCGTAGTGTCCTGATGAAGAGTCGAGTCAAGATGCTTCTCAGTAGTGATGTCTTGCGGATTCCAAGTCAAGACTCCTAGCTTATTTCTTTAAATTAGTATATATTGTGTAGTTGTAATCGCAAGCGATGTAGCCAACGTAGGTTTGCAGGTACATGTTCGCAACCTGATAAATATGATGTTCTTTCCCAACCGTGCTTCCCATTATGTTGCGGAGCGAAATGCCTAAGCATGATGTACTACATGTAAACACGCCGTCAACACTCATTATGGTACTCGAATTTCTCCTAGAATTTCTGGATCGGTACCTGTCGTAGTTTGCGCATTGTTTATAAACATGCGAGGCTCAGTAATATGCAGCAACATTTTCATGAAAACGTTCTTTTCAGCAGTTTGGATAATTTCTTCAAAGTACTTATTTGTATCACAATAAACTAGGTTTAGAAATGACTTTTGACGTTTTATTTTTCCTTCGCACCACTCTGATGAGGGCGAGCACGGGAAAGGTCGACAGATGGACACCGCCTGTTAAAGTTCAGAGCTTTGCCTGTGCTCTTTGACTTTAGATGTAATACTTGTACATGACTGTATTATTTCCTCATTTTTTAGTGATTCAAAAAAATAACACCTGCTTTTTAATTATTTATGCAGCTCAACAGATGCCGAGCAAATTCCCTGCGAGAGTGCCAAAAGTATACCTGCGGGAGAGGAAGACAGTAACTCCTCCTAACTTTTTGCTGCAGAGGCTGGCTAAGCGAGGCTGATGATTCTGACGACAATTATGACAACTAGACTATGGCTGACGTCAACTTGCTGTACAGGGCTTTGTTTGAACTGTTATACATTACTACATCAGCGTTACCAGTTTTTCTTGCTCGCTGATTCGTGGTTGAAATTGTTTTTATTGCGAAGCAATAATATTTTAGCTACCACCTCAGCCCGTCAAAAGGCGCGGCGGTGGCAGCCACGCTTGACCTTTAGCGTGACCTGTCTGTGTGACGTCATACTATCTGTTTAAGAGTGGGGGCTCAACTCGCGCGGTCGCCTTGCGCGGTGGCAGTTACGGCCTGACTCCGTTCCTCTCACTAGTGGCGCTGCGCGCTGCGTGACGTCATACCATCTGTGTAAGAGCGGGGCTCAACTCGCGTCGTCCCGTTGCGCGGTGGCAGTTACCGCCTGACTTCTGCTCCTCTCACCAGTGGCGCTGTGCGCTGCATGACGTCATACCATCTGTGTAAGAGCGGGGGCTCACCGTCGCCTTGCGCGGTGGCAGTTACGGCCTTACTCCGCTCCTCTAGTCAAGCCATGCGGCTTAGGCAGGCAGCAAAGAGGAAGCAAAAGCGAGTCACAGAGTCAGAAGAAGAGCGAGAAGATTGGCTTTCCAAGCGACGAGCGCAAGAAACAGCTAGGCGGAAAAGGCGGTCAATGTCTTCGGTAGCAGAATCGACGACAGAAGCAGGAGAGGAAGGTACGAATATGTCCGATAGTTTTGTACAGGCAAAAAGCTATTTCTTTACGGGCCACCGCAGTGTATTTATAGGTTTGAATAAAAGATGAAACGAGAAACATGTGTGCATTGTCATTCTGTCTGTGTGTTTAGCTATGTAAAACCATAGCTAAACAGAGTACAGTCAAGCGTCGCCATAGCCATAACAGCGAACATAACCGGAGCATCACCATGGTGAATATAGCACAGCCAAGCATCACCACAAGCGGTACAATAGTAGTACGACGTATTGCTTCGCAATCACCAGGCTTAACCAAGCTAAGCCACAGCCAAGTTTTTTTACATTTTATGGCGAATGCTACTTCACACTGCGCACATCAAAATTGTTGCTTTAAGTTTGCCACATAATTTGTGGTTTACATTTATTTTCACGCGTTGCTTTCATATCTATAAGGGTTACAACCGACTGTACACTGAAGGTATACGTATATGTCCTTCTGGCTCGGTAATTTATGTTACAGTAAGCATTTTTTCCATTTTCGACTGCACTCAACACTAAAATATAATTTGAATTGTGAGTGAACAAAAATTCTAGCGGAAACAACGCATTATAAGAGAAACAGGGGTGGCGCTGGAAACGCAAAATAAAATTTCAAGAAAAAGAATATTGTAGCGGTGTTTCCAGCGTCATCCGGTGTGCTTCTTTGCGTTATGAACGCGTCGTTTCAGCTGCTTCTTTTTTGTTTTCATGTACCATGCATCAACTGGATCAACAAGTTACGCTTTTTCAAATTCACATAGTCTTGGGTTTTGCTGTCTTTACTGTCTGCTAGGGCGGGCGATGTTGATAAGCTTCGTTATATACTTGTCTGCAGGAGGTTTATGTCTACCTTTAGGTGTCGAGCATTTTTACAACAGCTTGACTGTTCAGCACCCAATCCAGTCGGCAGAGAATGTAATTCAGGAATATCCATAATATTACAGTTTTTTCAACTATAATCTTTTATTTTTTTTCAATGATTGGTTTTTTAAAGTTTGTTACTTTTTTGGATTTACATTTTCAGAAAACAACATCTATAATTTATGATGACCTCAAATTTTATGATGCCCTTTTTTGATGACCTCAAATTTTGTGCAGGTCCACATGCATAGTTTATTAATCAGTTTATTAATCAGTGAGATTATCTTGAATAAAATATAACAGGAACCCGCAGTTGAGTAACCGGTAAGCATGTCTATGATGCAAGCGAACTTTCATGAGACGAATGCACGGACTCAAAGTACACGCATCATTAGTGTATATCAGCGTGTGCCTGTAAACAGGTCATTGCGCCTTGTAAGCATATATGGCCGAACAATTCGCATTTCCCCGAACAATTCGCATTTCCCCTTCAGATTTCTAGAAAGCAGTCCGACATCAGTTCCTGCGAGCGCAAAAAAGAGAAGCAGTCCGCGCGAAGAAAGCGAATGCAACCTCTGGTCGCGAGTGGCTGACGCGCGGCCGTCAACATAGCGACAGAATTAAAAAAAAAAGACCATGTGAAACAAACAAATAGACAACTTTTTCCATCCACACAGGGCAGCAGAACATGCCCGCGAAAGGATCTGTTAAATACCAACAGGTTTTCCTATCCCACAGCCGCACATGCTCGGTCATTTGAGGCCGTAAAATTAAGCCGTACAATTATGTGTTCGACAATTGGATGTTAAAATTGCTATTAGGAGTGCAATTACTCGCAATGAGATATTGATGAAAAAGACAAGTCAAAGCACTCTGAAGCGCCGAAATCAAGAACGGCACAATTACACATGTTAGAGCAGCGGATCCCGCGTGCTTCAAAATGGCTGCGTCAGCAAGGTTGTCTCCACCCTGAACAGTGGCGTTGCATCAAGGCACTCTACACAAGACACACAAGACGGCTGCGTTACGCCACCTGTCCGCGCTACAGAAAAGCACCAGGGGCGGCGTACAAGATCTGGTCGCGCTGCTTCACGGAGTGCCAACAGCAAAACATATTGTCCCATCGTGATCTCATCAAATTTGAACTTACACCGTCCATGGTAGCCACCCTCGGGTTTTTCTCCTTAGAGCCATCTTGTGGCCAACCCAACCCTTTCTTTCAAAATGGTAGGCAAATTTCTCCATGCTCTACAACCTGCCAACTGCTTCATGGCGAGCCGTTTTTGGAAGGCTCAGAGAATGTTCGCCGAACAGTTTATCCCCTAAGGGCCGGGATGCTTGTTCTAATGTTGAAGCAAGAAATAACTGGTATTTTAGGATGGGCAAGAAAAGGAAGTGAATTAAAGAGAACTTTTCCGAGTCGTCCGCTGCAGTGTTCCGCGAAGTGTCCAGTCAAACCATGAGAGAAACGAAAGTTTCGATAGGAATGTTGACGAAATGGTGGCGAACGCTGGTACATTGCCATTTGAAGCTATGTTCGCTGTTATGATACACTAGAACTTTTTGAGCATAATAATATTTTTTCTAGGAATATTTACTTAAGACATTTATAGTGCTATAGATGTGTCGCTGAATGCTGATGATCGGATTATATTGTAGAGTTTTTTGTTCAGCTGAAGCGGATGTGTTCTTCTGTTTCGTTTGGTCTAGTCATGAATTTTAACGTGTAAAAGTGACTCAGCTATGAGAAGCGCCGTAATGGCGTACTCCGGAAATTTTGACCACCTGCGGCTCTTTAGCATTCACCGACATCGGACAGCACACGAGCGCGCTGCCTTTTACCTCCATCGGAAAGCGGCCGCCGCAATAGTCTTAGTTAGTAGCAAGTGACACGGCAAGTTGCGTTTCATCGAATGGCAGTGCAAGCGACCCCAGTTAAATTCAGTACTGTACTGTTTTCTTTGAGTTTCTTTTATAATTGAAATTTACCTGAACGACTAAACGGACTCCATATTATGCAGAGGAAAAGAAATCTAATAAGGCAATCAAGAAAATGCAATTGTAATGTTGGGAGATAAAAAGGCACTGACGAATAATGTTAATGAACCGGCATATACCCGAGAGTTTCACTTTACTACAACATATACGTTGTTGTGTTGTTGAGTATGTAATGAAGTAAGCAAAATATGAATGCTTGTTTGTAATCATTTATTGTAATTTGATTTCACGTGTTGGACCACATGTGATGACCTATAGCCGTCTTTATTTCCTTAAGCTTAAGAGTCAGCCCAAAGAGGATACCTTGTGTTCAGAGACTTGTGGTCAGAGAACTGGACAATCCCATGCCACCTTAAAGAGATATGTTTGTGAGCGTAGGAGGCAGCGAGGATTCAAATGGGGGGTTAGAGGACCCGTGCGATCGATTCCGATCTTAATCTTCGATACGAAAGGAGCTGTCCGAGATGGTGGCTGCCTCCATCTTGAAGACGGGATTTGATTGCGTGACGTCACGTAATCTCCTGATTTTGGGACATTCGTCGAAGTCACGCGTCCGGTCACTTCGGTGAGCGAAAGAACAACGAACGCCGGCGCACAATTGCTCCTCCGACCTATCGGTGTCTGGCCATCACAATAATCAGCCGAACTGCACCAACTGCTGGGCAAAGGCCTCTCCCAAATCACTCCCCGGTACTGTGCTAGCTGCATCCACTTGACCCCTGCGAACTGCTTATCGCCTACGTAACTTTCTGCCTCCCCCTGCTACGCTTCCTTCCCTTGGAATACAAATGGTTACCCCCCGCGACCATCCGTTATGCTCTCTTCGCACTGCATGTCCTGCTCCTGCCCGTTTCTTCTTGAATGTTGCTTGTTACGACCAAGCATCCGCAATTGCGCGCTCTATTGTTCGCCTGTGGGCATGGATAAGTTTTGTGAATATGTGGTGATGGTCCAATGGCTCTAAGTGAGCCTGTTTCCAGGAATCCTGTTTTGTAAGCATGTTTTGCTTTGTGGACAACCTGCAAATGCCAAATTGACCCTGTCAAGAGAACGTCTGGAAAAACACAAAGAAACGTCCCCCTGCGGGAAATAGCAGGAAGTGCTTTCTTTCTTTTGTTCACCCTTCCAGTCGAGAAGTGCTATCCTCCAGTGATGAATGCCTCCTATCCAAAGGAGACGACAGAGTGACATGTCCGCTGACCTGCAGGACAAGAAAGGAGCATGACTCATACCGCCATTAAGTGATTTCCCGGGAATGCAGGAAAGATTTGCAATTGTCGAAAAGGGACCATGTTGGGAGCCCTATGCGGCGCCACGTGCACTCGGGTTTCTGAGAAGTAAAACCCCTTGTCAGAACCAGCCTGTGGTTTCTTTGCTGAAGAATAGAAATGTACCTCCTCTCCTCGCCGTTCCCAAGCTTTTCCCGCCAACAAGTGATCACGCCCAACGAATGAATGCCGGACCAGTCAGTGCTTCAG
>JAJIZL010019220.1:38040-77625 GCA_023969395.1 Amblyomma maculatum | reverse complement strand
ACGCTACCAAGTGAAGGCCGGGTCGACATAGCCCCAGCGTCACGACATGCTATAGAATGCCACGGACTCTGTGGGTTCTCTCTCTGGAGCAGCCTTCACGCTTCTATCGCTCAATGTTAAACCTACCATTTTCTGTTCAATAGCTCTCTGCGTTGTCCTGAACTTACATAGAACCGTTTTCGCAAACCTCCACGTTTCAGCACTTACGAGAGTACCGGTAAGATGGACTGTTATATTGTCCCGTGTCAGCCTCGTAACACGCCAGCAGCATGGCACCGAAGACAAATTCTCCAGCTTTCGCTCGAGCTCCACTCCTGGCTTATGTGTCTCCGCTCCCTGAAAACAGCCCTGCCTGGATTTTGAGACCGATGTCAACGGCCTGTGCCCTCAAGGCATTCCTGAGACTGAGAAATCTGCCAGTGGTTTTGGGTGTTGATCGCAGCACCTCTCGTAGTACTCTCGACATGTTTTCGTCGTGAGCGATACCTGTAAGCTGTTAGTCATTATATGTGAGTACGTTCTGCTCTAACAATGGGAGATGTAAACATAGACATGAATTCTCAAAACATAAGGACATGGGAAGTGAAACTCCTTCTAGCTTACCACGCCAGTACAAATAAAGTTAAATTACTGACACGAGTTACAGGGAATAGTGTCACTTCAATTGAGATCTGTGTTAAGAACATAAATGGAGAGGACATACTCACGGGTGCTCTTGCAATCGACATAAGCGACCGTTTAACGCCATTTTCTTTGACAAATTCCGCAACAGTCGTGCTCCCCGTACGCCTTTTTTATCGTCTTATGATAAATGATCGTTTGCTAGAAAACGTTCATGAGTTAATTGCAGCAATAGACTGGCAGACGGTCTACATTGCAAGTGTTGTTAATACAGCTTTAGACATCTTTCTTGCAAGCATTCAAATTTCTTACTACGCTGCTTTACCGTTACAGTGCAAACACAGCTGAAATAAGAAAATAGGAAAGCCTTGGATAAACCGTCATCTATATAGCGACACAAATAAAATGCGATGTACCATCTTTTTATAAGAACACAGGATCATGAACCACTTGTAGCATTAAAAAATTCTGGAACCAAATAAAACGTCAGCTGAAAAAGGCTAAACAAGAGCACTACGAATAGTTGTTCTCTGATATACGAAACGAACCAAAACTTATATAGGACGCTGTGAATGAGTGAGTGAGTGAGCCAACTTTATTGTCCGACAGAGAAGGCTCTTTTACTATACAATACAATAAGTTTATTTCTAGGTTCAACTGGAGGGTTTCCCGGATAAAAGCTTCCTTCGCAGCTTGACAGTGTCCAGGAAACCTATACAAGCAGCAGCAGACCAGTGGGGAAGGAAATTTCCAAACCTATCATACATACAGTATAGTCACATTCAATAAAATAATTAAGTACACATGCAAACTCACTAATAAGCTTTACATTAAAGGGCACAAAGATGAAAACAGGTAAAATGCGCACTAATTTAAGAGAAAAATGTCAACTGGGCTAACATGATCAGCAATCTACAAACAGAAGCATAAAATCACATTTCAACAGAATATTTGCGCAACTCGGCTTTTGTGTATCCTATTGTATTTACCAATGTCCTCCCCTCTAGAGGAGAGGCGCCTTGGGGCAGGTGAGAATCCGCTTCAGATGCTGGCCAAAATCTCTTGAATCTCGGCGGCCTCTTTAGCCAGTCGAATTGCCAGTAGTACTTTCGAGCGGGCTAGTTGACTATACGACTCCGACGACCTCCGGCGCTGCATGGTTATACACAAAAACAATGCACGCACAAGAGAATTAAACCAAGACGTTAACACAGATGATGCGCTCGCTACCAACTGCCTGTTCTTGTGGTACGAAGAAGAAGAAAGCTTCACAAAGAACCCTAGCGAAAAAACTCTATGAGTCACAATAACCTCATACAGATTTCTCATACTAATCTCTTATATTTCTCATATAATCTCAAACAAATATTATTCAACGTATGAGAAATATATGAGATTGTATGATATTTGTATGAGGTTAGTATGAGTCTTTATGAGAAATCTGTATGAGGTTATTGCGACTCATACGGTTTTTTCGCTAGGGGGGGGGGGGGTTACAATATGAAGAAGTAAACAAAAGATTCAGAAAAAATGCGAAGAAATTCAGAATGAAAAAATTAAATGAAACTAAAACAAAAATAATGACAAATTAGGTCTAACTTTTTGTCACATTGTCCAAACGTCTTTTGACATTGACCAAACGGAAAAGTATCACCTCCTTGCTGTGGGCGCCACCGACGAAACACTCACGCATTCCCCTTCTTTCCCCGAAATCATCTTGAATGCTTTAATAATCTCTCTTTTAAAACTATCGTTTGCATTTTTCTGAATCTTTTGTTTACTTCTTCTTCATATTGTAACCCCACGTTTTTTTTTGAAGCTTTCTTCTTCTTCGTACCACAAAAACAGGCAGTTGCTAGCGACCTCATCATCTGTGTTAACGTCTTCCTGAGCGCGATGAGGAGGAGAATAGGTATAGGAAAATTCAGATTCATTCATGAAGAAACAAAGCGGGAAATACCATTACTACTATGAACTAGAAGATCGACGCAGCCTAGGAAGTCTACAAAGAACCACACAGTAGGCGAAGTAATCAGAAGAATAATGATATTGGTAGTAGCGAAGAGCATGAGCGCGTTCCGCAAGTAACGAAGGGCGAAGTAAAAAAAAACTTAGGAAGCTTGAACAAGGAAAGAGCTGGGCAGGATCACGTAACTGCGGATTTTTGAAGGACAGTCGGGATATCGTGCTTGAAAAACTGGCCAGCTTACATCGGAATCTTAGAAGAACGCTAACATTATTTTACTTATAAGAAAGGGGACATAATGTCTTGAAAAGCTATAAACAGATCAGCTTACTAGTCGTTACGTACAAGGCATTTACTAAGAAAATCGCCAATAGAACAATGACAACGTTAACCTTCAATCAACCGAAGGATCAAGAAGGTTTTAATAAAGGGTAGTCTACCAGCGACCACATCCACACTATCATCCAGTTGATAGAAAAATGATGGGAATATAACCAGCCCTTATACATGGCATTCATTGATAACGAGGAAGCACGTAATTCCGCCACAACCGCAGCAGTAATACAGTAATACAGGCATTGCGAGATACGGGTGTCATATTCAGAGTACTGAAGATGTGTACAGTGGTTGCGTAGAGGCCATACTTCTGTACTTTTACAAAACGAAAGTAATAAATGTCATAAAGAAAGTCGTTAAGCAATGTGACAGGATATCTTCAATATTATTCCCAGCTTGCTTTAAAAAAGTTATGTTAGGTGTTATGGCGCAAAAGCTAATGCTACGATGCTTAGAGAAAGTAATCAAAGACGTGGAATGGGAACGTTTAGGAATAAGGGTTCAACTCGCTAATGAGATTATCTTACTATGTAACTAAGAGGACAAATTGCGAGAATCGTTATTGTCCTACACAGCCAAAGTATACAGGTAAAATGGGCACAAAAACTTAATATGCTGAAAACGTAGCTGGCGTTACACAGCCTCGCAACCGAACACCGGTTTGCAACAAGTAGTGAAGCCCTGAAAACTGTTGGCGAATATGTATACTACATGACAAGTAGTAAACACAGATACAGATGGAGAAATGCAAATACCCAGAACATTAAGATTGATATGAAGCACATTGAGCTGAATAAGCTTTATTTCTCGTCTCAGAGAGGGGAGGCTGGACTAAAGGCACCAAGGACATGAGAAAGGTCACAGCCCCCTACAAAAGCAGTTTCAACAGCGGTGATATACATAAACGCTGAAGGTATACATTCCGTGCAAAGTACCGAACCTAGAAACAAAATGGTATACAATACACTTGTGTGTATTACATGTTGCACAGTCATACTGCAGACATAAGACCGCGGCACTTTATATACAGTCTGAAAAAAAAATACATACAGACAGACACTGAAACAAATAGAAATAGACAATGAAACAATACAAATCCAAACAACACCGGCTAGTAATTATGTATTACACTCTTTTTTGAAACACTTTAATAAAGCACTAAAATCTAACGATTCTCCGACCTCATTTAATATCTCTGTTCACTTATATATGAACGTCTGCTTCCCGTAATTTGTTCCTGTTTTCGGCACGTGTTTCATATTCTGCCGTAGAGGGTAACTAGATGTTACGGGTATACATGCTTTGTTAAATAATTTGTATTTGTGTACTATACTGAGAAGCTTCTTACAATATATTTTGTCAGCGCGAATAAGTGAATAAGGCTGGAATAATAGAGCTGTTTCAATGTATCAGTTACGGCCATGGTAATTGCAGTAATTACGAAGGATTATTTTCTCTAAAATAATTAACTAGTTCGCTGCTGTTGTTGTTCCCCATACCAAGACCCTATAACAAACTTTCGAGTAAAAAAGAACATTATATAACTGTCGTTTCAGCGAAAGAGGAATCAGGTGTGCTATTCTTTTAATGATACTGACATATTTAGGGAGGTCAATGCAAAACTCCCTTATATATGAACTCCACAATATATGTTCTTCAAACCACACTCCCAAGAATTTTTGTTCCTTGACCCGGTTAATTTCCGCACCATTAATATATGTTTATGTCACAACTAATGCTTTCATTACGAGCCATGAATAAAATTTATGTAGTTTTTGTTGTGTTTAGTTCTAGGCTACTTTTGCTAAGTCGCTGCAACAAACGATTTAAGTTTGTATTTACCCTGAGAGCAAGTTCAGAACTGTCACTGGATGTAAAAAATGCGTTGGTGTCATCTACATACATTACCAAGTAAGGTGGGTTAAGTATTGTGTGATGTCATTTACGTATATTATTAACAATAAGGGGCCCATTTACGCACCCTGAGGTACACCCCGAGTTATAGGCTAAATGTCAGAGGAAATAGAATTTAGCCGAACAAATTGGTTTCGATTTGTTAAATACTTTTTGAATAAATCCTCGGCTACGCCGAGAATCGCCATGTTTCTAATATATATAATAACATAAAATAATCAATCGAGTCGAAGGCTTTTCTTAAATTTGAGAAAGTCCAAGTATAACGCTTTGTTTTTCAATGTTCTTTATTATTTTGTCTTTAATATGTGAAAGGCTTGCTTTGCCGACTTAGTTTTCTGGATGACGCATTGGTACTTTAAAATCACATCATGTTTAGTGAAAAAAGACCACAGCCTCTCAAATATAACTACTTAAACATCTTTGTAAATATAATTAAGACGGATATTGGTCGGTAATGTGAGGTTTGATCGGTCGCACCACCTTTATGAAATGGTGTCACTCGCGCAGTCTTCAAAGCATCAGGAAAAATCCCTGAAGAGATTGACATATTGCCATGAGAGCTAGGATGTCAATTATTTCGTTTGAGACGCGCTTAATTTCCTCCGGCCAATTTCCACTTGGCCCAGCCGAAGCGGTACTCTTCGTTTTGTATACCACCCATTTCAGAACTGACAGCTGGCGGCTGGCATGCCCGGGCAGTGATTCTTGGATGGTCTTCGCTTAATAGTTCAGTTCAGTTCAGTCGTTCAGTCGTGTCGGACTCTTCGTGACCCAATGGACCATATCACGCCACGCTTTACGGTCTGTCTCTATCTTCCTAACACCACATAATTTCATCTGCAGTGCCCCGAGGATGCCATCTAACCATCGCGTTCGCTGCCTACCCCTTCTCTGGCGACCCTCAACCTTTCCCAACATCAAATCTTTCTCCAGCGACTCCTCTCTTCTCATCAGATGACCAAAGTAGTTTAACTTTAGAATTTGACCCTCCAATGAGCAGTCAGGGTTTATGGCCGACAATATTCTTCGCTACATAGACAACTTGTTATCAGAAAGTAGGAAGAAGCTGCCAACTCGGGTTTCATTGGAGTTGGGAAGGTGGAATAATAGTGTTCCGGTGCTCTTGGATCAGCCACGCTATATATATAGGCAACGCAGATGCGTTTCGTAAGGCTCGGATAAAACGCAGAAATCTGATGGTCATCTATTCTATACCCTTAAATGCAAAGCTTGAATGTCCGCAATCAGTTTTATTGCGATAGGAATACTGCGCCAGGTTTCCAGCCTTCGCGTAGCTCACGACCGGTCGCTACAATTGGCCTTAAGCAGGCGTGAAAAAGAAGAACGCTACTAGCTAATGCTTTCGCTCCACATTCGGTTCAGTAGGATTGAACCCTTCTCATTAATATGTGGGTTAGTAGCTTACGCTCTCGCGTCATACCCTTAAAGGATGAGCTTAAGTGTCACCAATAATGTAGCACCTTACACTGAAACGGGTTGATAGGGGAATAATGTAGCAGGCCAAAGAAGCTTCCGCCGTTGCTATCGCAATTCAACTACGGTAAAACAGAGTTAAACCAGAACACTTTTTTTTTGTTTTCGGTTCTGCGCTTTACATGAACAGTCATGACCTCTATCAATATTCACTTTCTTTGGATCTTATCATATAGAGCTTGAGCGTTATATGCTAGTTGCATGCAGAAAAGTTTTATTCGTTTCTTGTTGTTGGCCATATAATAGCAGAACCTCTAGGGCTCTTGACTAATTATGTTACACCTTCTCTGCTGCTTCCACTGTTCTGCGAGAGATAAGAGGTGAAAAGCTAGTGATAACAAGGCACCCCTTCAAGAGCTGGGCACAGACTTTTAAAGAGATAGCTTTAATATCTGTCCAGATGAAAAAGCGACGTCTGTTGTGTCGAACAACGCGGTCTGCCGCAAACCCATTACGCTTGGATGTTTGGAAAGAACATATTGAAAGCCGCACTTACATTACTACTTAGTGGTCGGAGAATGCCTGAAATGGTCCAACACTATACGATGATTTGGCTTCCCTATTGAAAAAATTATATGAGGCGATAACCTCACATTTTCTCATACAACCTCACTCAATTCACATAAGAAATGACATACGCGTCGCATATAATCGCATAAGGTACCATAGCTTCTTGTACCTTATCATAAATTATGTACGGTATTTTATGATAATGATGTGAACCGGATGAGACTCTATGCGATTAGATGAGATTTTATGAGGTTATTGCCACGTAGAACTTTTGGTTTTTCAGTAGGGTTAGCTTAAAAACGGATCTCCACAAAATATGTCCGGATACGAACGCAGTTTCCTGCCGTCGCTATAGATAGGCCCGTTACTTACTGGGCGCCGAAAGCATGCTTGCTGGGCATCGGTGCAAGTAGGAAATGCAAGCATGTCATGCCGTATGGTGTTTCAGGTGAAGTTATTTCTCACATGTGCTGATGGGTATGTGCCTGACAGGATAAATTTTGATGGTGGAAGCAGTAACAAACGCGACAAAGTGCCGCAGGCATTCGGCGCGCAGTGTAACGGCACTGTGATCTGATCGAAGCCGCTGCACCCAACGATGCCTGGAGAACAGAATTAACTTTCCTCGGTGGAAGTGACTTCCTTTGAAAAACCAAAAGTTCTACGGGGCAATAACATCATGAAATCTCATGTAATCACATAGAGTCGCATACGGTGCATATCATTATTATAAAATATTGCACATAATTTATGATAATATACAAGAAATTATGAGACCATATGCAATTATATGCGATTTGTATGTGATTTCTTATGTGAATTGAGTGAGATTGTGCGAGAAAATGTGAGGTTATTGCCTCATACAATTTTTTCATTAGGGTTATTTCCTCTGTGACACAAGTATAGAAAACTGGGCGAGTTGGATAGGATGCATCTTAAAGCCAAAAAAGTGTTGTCTCCTGTTCCTTTTTGCCCTGTGTTTTCGCGCTGCTTTAAGATGATTCCTCTGTGACTTCAGCGCTCGACATTCGGAGGCAGCTGTGGCAGTGCAATCTGCCTGTCCTGGGTCGAGTTGCAAGTGCGGAAGCAGCATAGAACATGTATGGCTATCGCGCCGCATCGTAGTCGCCTTTTATACGAAAGGGCACAGCAGAGGCTTTTAGAGCTTTAGATGTACTGCGTTTATATGCGCATTTCGCATTATTGGTGGAC
Source organism: Amblyomma maculatum (assembly GCA_023969395.1). Classification (NCBI taxonomy): domain Eukaryota; kingdom Metazoa; phylum Arthropoda; class Arachnida; order Ixodida; family Ixodidae; genus Amblyomma; species Amblyomma maculatum. Next base: position 69,569 of record JAJIZL010019220.1, on the reverse strand, counting down.
TTAGTACGTCATGCGTTCCATAGATGGCGCCACGTTCTTGTGCACTGCATGTTGTTTGATTTCGTGTTGTGCAACAATGTCTTCTTCGTCGTCGTGCTCAGACACGAGAACACCGTACCGTAGCCGCAGCCGCTTAAGCCTCGCGCAAGATACAACACACTCTCCCGCTGTGCAGTAAACATAATCTTCATCAAGCTCCAACTGCAAAACTCTTCCGCGCTTTGCACTGAACATCGTCGCATTTATTAATTTCTACATGCACCGCTCCTTCATTCAACCTAGGTAAATTCGTCACATGCCAGACGTGTCAAACAGGCTGCCGAGACCACCGAACAACGAGAAGCCAACTACCTTCATTGCATATACGGACGCATCAGTTATAGAAAATGGCGGTAAAACAGCAGCTACTAGTCCAACACACAGTGAACTAAAGGTACATAAAGAATATGTTTCAGAATACCCGCACTCACTTGTGATGGAACTCTATGCAATCCGCGATGCTATGGAGGCTATAAATAAAATAGATTCCATAACAGAAGCCCACATCTATACAGGCTCCTTAGCCGCCATAAAACAACTGAAAAAAGTTACAAAGACGCTATGTGTAACCCAGGAAATCCACGCACTGAATAAAAGGAACAAAGATACGCATCCAGATACATTGGACACAAGACGATGCTGAGAACGCTGAGCAGAGGAAAGTTGACACCTCACACACGAAGTTCCAAACACTAATGCGCCCCCCACCAAGCTCCCTTTTGATGCCCGCTCCGCTGTTCCCATTTTAGCATCCTCTTTAAAGAAAAGTACACGTGCCCTCATTCCCCCGTGTACATTCTCACTCCCTCGTAACTTAACGAGATTGGAGGAGGTTTCCCTTAGAAGGATAAGAGCTGGGGCGGCCCTTACCCCGTCGGTAACATGCCGATGGGAATCTCAAGCAGACATCAGACCAACCACATGCCCGAAGTGTTCCACACCAGCTGCAGAAGTGGATGTTCGCCACCCCTTGTGGACTTGTGCAGGGACAAGGGCACCAAGTACACACATTCTGCGCGAGGTGGGACTAACCACAACAAGGGAAGAGGACTTCTCTAAATGGCTCACCGACAGCGACAAGAGTGGGAGCCTGATCCGGTTTCTTACCGAAAATAATTTACACGAGCTTCTATAATATGCCTTATGGCAAGCTTGCGTTAAAAAAAAAAGGATGTTTCGATGGAATTGAAACGGAGGTGGTCGAAATTTCCGGAGTCCTCCACTACGGCGTCTCTCATAGCATGAGTCGCATTGGGACGTTAAGCCCCACAAACTAACAAAGCAACCAATTACCAAGGGCAGAATCAGCCATGATCGAAACGGCAGTAGCGAATACGACTGCGGATGATGGATGACGCTCATGAAACTTTGTCAAGGTTAGTTGAACAGTCTTGTCTTTTTAAGCCACACTATACTAACTCACTTGGCCTAAATGCAGACTTTACATATCTCCTAAAATGTTTCGTACTACGGGGCGGCTTACAGCACGCGTATATCATGAAGTTCAAAAATATAGCTTCGAAATCACATAGAGTACTTTGTCGCCCAAGCGCTCGGCAACTGTTTACGAACGTCCGACTCCGATGGTGGTTTTTGTTTAGGAAAGTTGTCTTCTATGCGTTCAGCTGGTTATGCTGCCTCTAACACAGGGGACTTCAACGCGTGTGTAAAATGCAGTCTTTGAAATAACTCTGTAGTCACGCAGTGTTTATTATCTCTTCATCGTTGTATGTTTCGCCAGTGAAGGTGTTCATAGACGTTGTATAAACCAGAAAACTGTTTTTAAAACGCTGTCTGCGTCTATGTCTCTAGCTGCTAGGCCTCCGTTATGTTTCAAGTAGTCCGTGCTGGTGACGCAAACGCCACCACTTCTTACTTATGTCATGGAGCGATGGTATATAAAAGTAATGTTCATTGTATAAGTAAAGGATAGGGTCTTCAGTGCCATTAATTCCTTAGGTTGCCTTGTGCTGTCACTTTTCGCGCTCCTTCTACAAAGTCATCACCAAAACATTTATTTAAGTGGCTGACGTGCAGCAGAGAACAATCGAACTGGCTCGCGTAAGCTTCCGTGCAGCTTCTCTACAGCGCGTGGCACACATCCCGTCCCCTCAGGACAGTGCTGATGGTCTGTGTTATTCCTTCTTTGCGGGACTGAAGTTTCGACTCAGTTGTTATAATTACTTTGTACAAACTATATTGTATCAATTTTTCTTACGCATACATGCGAGACATCGTGCAGCTAGTGCATAAAATGGGAGAATCAACCTGCGCTCGATTTAACTACTATTTAAGGAGCCGAAAGCGCATCCTTGGGCACAGGGCCTTGAACATGGTTATGGATACCCTTTCAGCGCTGCGTTTGTTCTACACGTCTATGGCGACTGCACTAACAATCATTCTTACCGTCTTGTCGATGCTTCTCAAAGGCAGAGATACATCCGACCTTCACGCACGAAAGTGCTTGCGGGATGCTGTCTTGCTCGTTCGAATGCGTGTTGCCTAAATCCGAAAGACGCGTTTTAAACTGCCCACTGCCACTTCAGAGAACACTTCTTAAAAAAATTCACACATCCCGGGCGTTGATCTCTTTACTGAAGCCAAGGCTCAGTACGCGATGTATTAATTGATGTCAACCTGGGAAGCCACTTGACCTTTAATGAGCCAGAGATGAAAGTCCATTAATGTAGGTTAATTATAGTACCACACATGGTCTAACCACTACATGACCACACGCGTTTGAAGGTAGATAGAGCATCACCTGTTATCTCTAGTAGTTGAAGGAATCCTCGTCTCCAGCTCTCTTGGTAATTTATTCGCTTCAAAAACATGTCTCCGCATGTCTAAACCTTAGCCTACTCAAAGCAAACCCAACAAAATGACGCTTTCGCTTCGGCTCAGTAGTTTTAGCCCTGGTAAACCTCGGCCATACATTTCGCTCAGCCACTGCCTATGTTAGGCCTTCCGAAAGGCAATCTGCTTCTCTCCAGAACATGGGCTGGAAGGATTAGATTTTCGGTATGAAGAACTTAGTTCAATCGATGGTCCTTTTCATGCAGGCTTATAAATAACAATTCGGTTCAGATTATGCTCCTCTAATTGTATTTGGGTCAGTATTTACGTTTGTGCAAGGAGGATGCAATCATTTTCGATACAGCCGGCCGTCGGCAGTTGCCGACTGAACCTCGTTCTTGCGCGCGCTGTCCTGATTCACGACGTACCTCCATGAGGATGCTAGATGTCTTTGAAGGCATCCTTATTGCAATTAGTGATAGGACAGCGAAAATATTGCAGATAATCTCTTTAGAATGTAGTCACCTGTAGGAGTGCAGAGCTCAGGTTGTCTTTCGCAAAAATGTTTTACTGTACAAAAAAAAATGAATTTCGAATACAAACAACAATCACAATCCACATTATGAACTACGTTGGGTGTCCTGAGTAAGTGTTCCACATGATGCAGAGATGACACAGAAAATGTTTTCAATAAAACGTTCACACCCACGTCGAATTCTTGTGTAACAAGAGACTGCAACCACTGGCATTGAGAGAAACATGTGATTGGCGATGGGCATTTTATTATGCCCCAAATACAAAGGCAACACCAACAAGAGTGCAATGATTGTGGTGAAGCCGAAGTATGATTTATTCTGGAACGAATTTCCAATTCAGGCCGAAAAATATGGACCCTAAGAAGGGCGTGGAAGGCAAAAAGAAAAGGTAATGGTATTATATGCCGAGAAACAGAAGCATCCCTGAATTAGAGGAGTTTCAAAAAAGCAACAACAGTTCTTGGCTTTGTCTCCGCATGTTTATTAAAATGTTGTCAGTGTTTAAGGTTTCATACGGCGCATAAGCTGCCGCCGGCACTGTGGCGCGCTCCGAACGGTGCGTCACATATTGGGCTTTTGATATGCGGTGACATGATCAGAACAAAAGTGGAGATTTAATGTCCTTACTCAACTCAGGCTATGAGAGACGATCGTAGTGAAGAGCTCCAGAAAACTCAGTTTAACTTTCTCTGACATCACACAGCCCACGTACACCTTGCTTGTCGCCTCTATCGAAAAGTGTCCTCCGTGGCAAGGATTCAGGCCCGCATACTTGAGCCAACAGTTGAACGCCTCAACCACTGCACCACCGCGATATGCTACCTGACAGCCGAATGAGATATCCCAATAATATTTGAGCTCTAATACCCACTAAGCCACCGCTGCGGATTTTAAGTTAAATAAGTTTGTACTGATAGTCATATCTGGTGTGCATGGATGCCGCATAGTGGAGAGGGAAGTTGATGGTACGGCTTTAGCAAGCTTACATTTCCTGTATCGCATATGCAATTTACTCTCGAGGCTTGCATGCGTGTATTACGAGGATGTTGTGTTGCCCAACTGCTCCTCCTCTGCGCTGCTCCGTGAAATACTGTAGAACGTCTTCGGTGAACGAACGAAGCTCCACTCTTTCTTTTTCGTTCAGCAGCGGGTATACTGGGTTCATCAAGCAGAAGAAATCTGCAAAATAAAAAGCGTAAGAGCATGCAATGATTATCCTGAATGCGGACACCTGACATGGCACTTTTTATAACGTTGTTGTTTGCTTCAGGGCGTAAATCAATTCGTAAAAATAACTTAAAAGAGTATAAAATGAAAGAAAAAAGGTTGGTCGTTCAAATAAAGTCAAAGAGGAAAGCTGACGAAGCCCCCTGCGTACGTGCTTTATAAGATGGCGAGTTGTAGGGCGAGAGACCCACTGCTGTCAAGTGCCGAATTCTCGTCGGCTTCAGCGCCGGGCAGACACGCAAGGTGTGAGTATTTGCCTCACTTTTCTGGGAGTTCCAGACAGGCTAACCTGGACGTGGATATAAATATCGAAATTGAGGTCATGCTCGAAGCCACAGCGGCTGTGAGGGCAGCCCCAACCCGGATCCACCCAAGCGCAATATCCTCAGCGCGGGTACGACTGCTGGGTTAGGTTACCGCACACGGATGTACAAGAGCACAGGTGCGGCACCAGAGATGCTCCTTCTTGAGATAAGGAGGGTGGCATCATTCATGCTGAGGAATCGTGGCATTGATGGGGTAGAGTCGCCTGGGAAGCTGCAAATTCTACAGAGCATTGTGAACTGAGTAGCCCGCTCAATTCGAATGGTTTGAGGGATGCGAGCCGCCAGTAAATGTATATCCTCGCAGATTTCTGGGCTGCGACGGACGCGTCGGCGTAGGCGTGTTACTTCAAGGGTCGTAAAAACGTTATCTAGATGTGATCTCTGAGGAACAGGTCAGAAAAATTTGAAAGTTGGTAAGCCTTTCAGTAGGATTTTATTGCGAAAGCAACACTACTTTCACTTTCAAGCTTTTGCGGTGCGACGGCGGTGCACATGAAATGACCTTTCGCATGACCTCTGTGTGACGTCACGCCTCAAAGCTAGGTGACCAACTTGCGCCGTCCGTGAGAGACGGCGGTGCATATGAACGGCGGCTTATCTCCCGCTCTCTCCGCCAGGAGCGCCACAGGCGTTATGACGTCACGCCTCAAAGCTGGGCGACGAACTCGCGCCGTCCGTGAGAGACGGCGGTGCGCATGAACGGCGGCCTAACTTCCGCTCTTTCCGCCAGGAGCGCCACAGGTGTTGTGACGTTATACAGCTGTATAAAGCGGCGCCCGACTCGCGCCCGTCCGTGAGAGACGGCGGTGCGCATGACTACGATGCCGCCTACTGCTAGGGATGCTTTCGCAACCTACCGGGCTTAACCAAGCTAAGCCTCTGCCAATTGTTTTTTTTTTCTGGCGCTATATGCGTGAACAGGGAAAATATTGTAGCTTACGTATCTTGTTTATTGACCACAAAATTTCTCGAAGAAACATGCTAAAAAGCCAATATTAGTTAATATTAGGTCAATTATTCATATGTACAGAATGCCTAAAATAGAAGATAAAATATGGACGACTCTTACGCTTCGCCTTTAAGAGTACGACGCGATAATGTGGCTACGAGGGCATATTTAAAACGCCACTCTAAAGAAGCCGCATGAACGTACCTGCGTGGCACAGGGCTAACTTCAATGCAAGGGTATTGGCAAGGTGATTCTTATATTACCCTTCTATATCTCATACTTAAATTTATCGCCGCCAAAGGAGAAAATTTGTCCGTGGTGACATGCAACACTGCCAGCAGGGGTCACGCCACCCGTACGACAGGCTCTGGGGTTTAGGGATAACAGTGGCCGGGTGAATAAACCGACGGTGGAAACCAGCAAAAAACGGCTGGAAGATTGGTGGCTTAAAAGCAGAGAAGTGACATAATGTTAGTAATGTAGGAGCAAAATTTAATAAATAGAATGATGGTTTAGTTAACCATTCTAAATCAATAATTAAGATATATGGAGAAAAATGAGCATGATAGCTACTGCTACCACCCCGTTTCAAAGGGGACGCTCCTATATTCCATCCATCCTTCCATCCATCCAGGCTACAAAAATCAGGAGAAAGCATTTACCTGACGTGACACAAGCGCACTTTTACATAAATAATAAAAAGATAGTAATTCAGTTTTTACATAAAAATAAAAATGACATGTTTACAAGTATTGCAGTTATGCTAAAAATAAACAGTTTAACCACAGTTCAAGTATAGAAAATAGCATATTCCAGACAGCAATTAAATTTGGTATTTCAATGCTGATCAATTAGCATTTCTTTTATTATTTTTTATATTTTTGATTAGAGGGCGAGCAGTGTACAATGTTTGTCATAATGGGGTTCAGTTCAGTTCAGTCGTGTCCGACTCTTCCTGACCCTATATGGACCATATCACGCCACGCTTTCCGGTCTCTGAATATCTTCCTAACCTCACATAACTTCATCTGCAGCGCCTCAAAGATGCCATCTAACCACCGCGTTCGCTGCCTACCCCTTCTCCGGTGACCGTCAACCTTTCCCAACATAAAATCTCTCTCCAGCGACTCCTCTCTTCTCATCAGATGACCAAAGTAGCTGAGCTTTAACTTTAGAATGTAACCCTCCAATGAGCAGTAGGGTTTGTGGTCGACAAAATCGACTGATTCGATCTCCTGACAGTCCAAGGAACTCTCAAGAGTCTCCGCCAGCACCACAATTCAAACGCGTCAATTCTTCGGCAGTCAGCCTTCTTCACAGTCCAACTCTCGCATCCATACATCACAACTGGAAACCATAGCACGAGTTAAACGGATGTTGGTTGGCAGACTAATGTCTCTGCTCTTTACTAGGCGGTGAAGACTAGTCATGGCTCTCTTTCTCAGAAGCAGGCGTCTCCTAATTTCGTGGCTGCAGTCACCTTCCGGGGTAATCTTGGATTCCAAGAAGAGAAAATCTGTCACGGCTTCAACTTCTTGTTCGTGGATGTTCCAGGACTTCATAGGGCAAGACGCCATGATCGTTGTCTTTTTAATGTTCAGCTTAAGCCCAAAGTTCTCACTCTATTCTTGCACGCACGTCACAAGTCTCTTGAGTTCCACTTCACTTTCTGCCATTAAACTGGTATCATCCGCATATCTAAGGTTATTGATCCGTTTTCCAGCAATCTTCACTACAACTAAAGACTCGTCCAGACCGGCCTTCCTCATGATGCACTCATCATATAGGTTAAATAGGCAGGGCGACAGTATGCAGCCGCGTCTCACTCTTTTATCGTTTGGAAACCAATCAGTAAGACCATGCCCAGTTCTGACTGTGGCCTCTTGTCCTTCATACAGGCTCCTGAGGAGACAGATGAGGTAAATTGGAACTCCCCTCTCTTGGAAAGCTTGCCACAATCTGTTGTGATCTATGCAGTCAAATGCTTTCGCATAATCAACAAGGCAGAAGTAGATGGGTTTCTGGAACTATTGTTTTTTCCATGATCTAGCGAAGGTTGGCAATCTGGTCTCTAGTTCCTCTGCCCTTGCGAAACCCAGCTTGAACGCCCGGAATCTTCCGATCCAGATACTGCTGCAGTCTTCCTTGGAGGATTTTCAGCATCAGCTTGCTAGCACGCGAAATAAGCGCGTTGGTGTGGTAGTTGAAACAATATTTGACATTGCCTTTCTTTGGAATGGGGATATAGACTCACCTCCTCCAATCCTGTGGCCACTGCAGGGCTGTCCAAATTTGATGACATAATGCATACAGAACGTTAACAGCGTCATCGTTAAGGTTTTGAAGCAACTCAGCTGGAATGCCATCAATTTAGCTAGCTTTGTTCTTACCAAGGCTGGCTAAGGCCCATTCAACTTCACTATTCATGTTGCCCGGCTCGAGATCAGTGATCACAACTGTCTCATGTTGGGTTCGCACATCCGGCTTCTTCTTGTACTGTTCTGCTCTGTATTCTCGCCACCTCTTTTATCTCTGAGGCTTCGGTGAGGTTCTTGCCTCGTTTGTTTTCTATCACGCCCAGCTTAGCACAGAAGCTTCCTTTGATATCTTTGATTGTCTTATACAGAGCTCTTGTGTTTCTCAATTGGTTGTTGTCCTCAACTGCATTGCACTGTATGTTCAGGAAGGTATCCTTATCTCAGCTTGCTATTTTCTGAAAACTGGCATTGAGAACCTTGTATCTTTTTCTTTTACGCACAAATTTTGCCATCCTCCTTTCCTCAGCTATTTGCGAAGCCTCTTCAGATAACCAGTTTGCTTTCTTGCATTTCGTTTGCTTTTGAAGTACCTTAGTAGTAACTTATTGTATAATCTCAGGAACATCAGTCCATATCTCCTCAGGCTCTTTTTCTTTTAGATCTAATTCTTCAAATCAATTCCTGACTTCCACAGCATATTCTGATGGAATTTGATCTAGATCATACCTGAAAGGCCTTCTAGTGTTCTGCGTTTTCCTCAATCGAAGCTTAAATTTGGCAACAAGAAGCTGATGATCAGTGCCACAATCGACCCCAGGCCTTGTTTTTACTGCTTGTATAGCGCTTCTACGTCTCTGCCGGCAAATGGTATAATCAACCTGATTCCTGTACAGACCGTCCGGAGAAGGCCATGTGTACAGGCGCCTCTTGTGCTGTTGAAAATGAGTATTCGCTATGGTCAGGTTGTTTTCTTGACAAACCTCTACTAGCCTCTGCCCAGCTTCATTTGGCTCACCAAGACCGAACTTGCCTGTACTTCCGGATATTTCTTCCCTGCCTACCTTAGCATTCCAGTCTCCTATGAGAAAAATAATGTCTGGTGATGGAGTGCGGTCTAGAAGGCATTGCAGGTCAGCATAAAATCTCTCAACATGAGCTGCTTCAGTAGTAGTGGTTGGTGCATAGACTTGGATAAATAACAGGGTGACATTGCAGTGCTGGTCAATAATTAGGGAATTTGCCATCCTAATCTCTAAAGATCATACTTTTTCCGTAATGACATATTTCCTTGCCTCGTTTCCGAGGTTTATATATGCTAATCTTAGTGCGATATGTATTTCGAAGGCTATTTTATCTAACTTGCACTAGCCTAATGTTTTGAAACAGAATTTACATGTCTGGAGTTGACTTATTTCTAATATGCTTTAAGACCTACATAAATGCCGGCAGCTTTGTGAATGCGGCAAGTTCCCGATATTCCGCAAGGCTCGCTTTTGTATAGCAAGAGAATTTAGATTGGTTGTCGTTGTTAACCCTGCAAGGAAACAGTAGTTTAAACGGGACCATATAACTGAATAATATATTTGTCGTTTTGTGGACACCAGATGATACCTCCTACCGAGTGTCGTATTTATTATTGAATATATTAAATACCGTGTGTGATATTTATTATTGAAAGCTAAACATTTCGACAGATTTGCCTGCCTGGTTGGGTTGATAACTGAGTGAAAATTGAAATTTCTCCAACACTTTCTTATTTTACAAAACCCGATGTTTCGGAGCCAGCTCAGCTCCTTCTTCGAGGGTGCATGACGCGGGGCTGCGTGCAGCTATAAGTAAAGAAATGGTCGAAGGGGAGAAGGGGGGAGGAGAAAGGGGAGGGGGTGAGATGGGTGTGAAAGAAATGAGAAGGAAGGAGGGGGGGGGGGTTATGACGAGTCACTGTGCCGCAGGTGCAGGTGTGCTCGCTGGCGAATTTTTTCTTTTCTTCTCTGAGGTGGCCAGGAGGGAGCAAAGACTTTGCAAATATAGAGGAGGACGGTTGCCTGTTGTTCGGTTGACCTTATTTGCGGTCGACTCGAGGATGCATCTTTTCCGGTAATTGGCCTCTGTCTTCAGGATGAACGTTTCTTCGGAATTTATTCTGCGGTCGGAATCTTCCGAATGTTCAGCTACAGGGTTGCGTTATCTTGAAAAGTTTCGTACATCGTTCACGTGTTGCCGAATTTTTTATCAAGCACAGGACACTTGTGCTAGCAATGAAAAGAAGGGTGTAGCCTGAGAAGTAGACTTTTTGGTTTATTTTTATTTATATAACTGATATTGATTGTTATTGTTTGTTTGCTTCATATTGTTGTTAGTTTTGTTATTTGTGGGCTTCTGACTGGGGTGGATGGAATTTCCTCACGGCGACCAGTATAGTAATGTGAGTTTCACACGTTTCGCCTATGTTATCCAGACATATGCAGTGATCTTTGCGTCCTCGAGAGAAAATGTGTTGTGACGTCATCGATGTAAGGCTGTATGTGCGTGTGAAGGGGCTAGGGTTGCAAAGTGCATTATTACTTGCCGAGGCTTCTCCCATGATGAGTGTGCAAAGTATGGGCTTTTTTTTTTTGCTACTCTGCGAATACGGCGTTTATTATGAACGTGATTTTCACTGTGGTTATTTTTTAAGGCGCGCCTGCATATATTTGCGAGGATGCGAGCGCTGATTTTGGTCGCACCCTTTCCAATCTTTTTTTCGCTCTGCTAACAAACACATTCCCATCACTCCGTACCAACTAAATTTTTAATGGGAAATAGTCCGTGAACATTTTGGAAGTCTGGTAAAATATCCTGATAATGATTCCTAAATGCCCTCGGCAACCTTCTAGTTTTTTTAAAAAATAAACTTGGGAGAAACTCCGTAAAAAACTCCTTGTGATAGAGCATCCGCCTCGCATTCGGGAGGTACTGGGGTCGAACCCTGGTGCTGCCGGGTACCCACCGGTTTTAAATGGGCACAAGCTTCCTCCGGCCTGATGCTCAGCTCTTCTGTGGTGAAATGCTTGGGAAAAGGGGTCATGGTCCAAATAGTTGCTCCGATGTGACATTGATCCGTTCCGCCATCGGACAACCATAATTCCTCCTGGCGCGTCAAAAGTCCATTATGCGACCCTTTTTTTTTTTTTGTCGCGACGTCAGACAGCCGGGAATCCGGACTGGCCGAGGACTGCAGTGATTCTCTGAGAAGTGAACTTCGTCAGTGACAGTGAACCTTTACATCTTTCGACACGCTGGTTTATAGCGTTTCGCACTTGAAACTTCAAGGCTTTTCTGAGTTTTCGCGTGTGCAGGACACGGCTCGTTTTCAGTTTTGAATCCCGTGAAACACGGTAACTCGAACCACCTTTGCAGGCTGAAGTGTTTGAAACTGTTTTGCCCCTGAAGGAGCGCAGCGGGGTTTGCGGAGCCTCTTCCAAGTGCACACCCCTGTGAGTGCCGGACGCCAGGCCGGGGAACGCTTGTACCCATTTTTACCGGTGGGTGTCTGGCAAACGCTTTGTCAAAACGTTCCGCATGGCATCGATAATACCTTGGGGCGTACTAATCGGTGGCTAGTGATGTGAAGAAATACCATCACAAAAGAAACGGGACATACGTTGAAGCAACAAGAACAGGACCAGCGCTGCGCCATTTAATTTCTCTTGCAGGCTCAACCGCCAGCCGCAAGCAAAAGATATACTTGAAAACTAAATATTTTTCTGTACATTGAAGAGTGGTCGATTGTTTTTTTTTATTTTATAGCAGTATCTTATTATTCTGTTCCAATTCAAATTGACTTTTAAGAAACCTGGACTTGCCGTTTAACTCAGCCAAAACTTAATATCTTTTGCTGAAATCCAAGATCTGCATAAGAGCAACAGGGGTTACTACAATGATGGGCAGGGAGTTAATTTCTTCGCATCTGTACCGCAGGCAGTCATACGATTATTTGCTAAACTGGTGATATGCCCTTGACTCAATGCCTGTCATGAAACCTGTCATACGGCTCGACATTGGTGGTCTGTGCTCTAAATTCGGCACGCGAGAGAGCTGTTCAATAGCTGCGACGACAGGAAGAAATGTGCACTTGCCTAATGCGCTGTCCTTGCTCAGTCCATTCTTTGCTGTGATTCGGAAGACTTCGCAAGCGAGAGGTAGTAGTTCGGTCGCTCGCACAACGCTCACCAGATGAGAGCGCAAAGACGCAAGGTCCTCCATTTCTCTCGTCTCGGGAATAACGGGCAGCAGAATCTGGAGAGAAAAGTTAAGTGAGGCACCTAAACATAGAAGTTCGTTTCAAGAAAAGTTGATCTCTATGTTTATGTTAGTGCATTAGGTGCACGCTTCGCTTTGCTCGCGTTCAGTCACGTACGGAGTGGCGCTGAAAGGAGCGTTGCAGCTTCTCGCCGCCGATCCTGCACGGCCTATAGACCTTTGCAACGAGGGCCTCCTGGGCGTCACCGTATTGCTCGCTGGGCTGTTGTGTGCGCCTAGCGTCAACACGGTAGAGGCGGCAGCGGAACTGGTTAGCAGCAGTCCAGAGAGGAGGCGTTTCGACAACCTCCTCTCCCGATGAAAAGGTCTATAGACCATCATGTGACCCTTCCTCCAACGCCAGCCTTCGGGCCTTCGGGCCTTCTGGTTTGACGGCTTCCGGTGCGCTGGCACTCGGCTTCACGGCGCTGCGTACCCGCTATGGCTGGTGGTAACCAGTTTCTAGACAGCTCAAACACTTCATGTGAATGCTCATACCATGTGTAGGTGTTACACCATTTTTACGTTAACCATGTATAGTTCTTTTATTTTGTCCTTATGTGTGCCTGCACAGGATAGAACGTGTTGACAAACCCGTTAACTGTCGGCTTTTTTTTTTCGGGGGGGGGGGGGGGGGGGGGGGCGCATTCCCTCTTTAATCCTTTTTGTGGAAAACATGCTTTACTGGGTGCTTGAGGTATAACCTCTCCCTGCAACTCACAGGCGCTTTCTTTTCCCAGAAAGACAAATGAACTCGTGATGAGCCACAGACCTGCCACCAGTGACACGTGTGACGGCTGTAGCGCGGTAGAAACCCTCGAACATCTACTGAACTGCACCGCGGGCAGTTGACGCTGGGCAGTGCGCGCGTCCGCGAGTGAACACACGTGATCCTGTGTGTATACATCGAATACGCGGGCTTGATGACTGTAACAAGCTGCCACACCTATACTGCGAACGTTGCGGTATCTCCTGCCTCACATATAGAGCGAAACGCACGGTATCTCCCCGTTCCTATGAGCAGGCTTCGACATGACTTTCGGGCAGCGACCGCGCGTCCTTGACGCGGGCACTGCGCAGCCAGCCGAGAGTATAAAAACGCTCTCGAGGCCCCTCGGGTAAGCGTCTTGTGTTTTACCGAACTCGCGATCAACGCATCGTTCTTCTGATCTGTACTGCCCAGCCTTCGACGCCTCAACTAACAAGAATACTGTGAGAATTCCTTTTTGTCACAAATTTTGGATAATCGATTATGCTTTTCCCCTTTGTTAAACCTTGATCTGACTTAGTATTTTACGCTCTGTTTTCTATGTAACCCTTGCCCATACTTATTATATCTGGAATACTTGCTTTGTTATCTTTATTAAATTCTTTTTATCGCAGTGTTTTGTCCATTGTTGGGTTTTAGTCTTGTCATTTACTCAGCTGTTGCTTTTATCACATTCGTGTCGTGGCCTTTTCGTTTTCTAGTTTACTCTATTATTATGCAGTGTAATTTAGACTACTATGTGTGAATATTCAAGTGCTTGTAAAAGAAAGTGACCTTATTAAACTTAAATGTGCTCTCATACCTTATAGAGGGACGATAGGCAACCGTAAATGGGATGCCGCGCCTCTATTGACCATATATGCTGGGGTTTATCACAATGACCCTCCCATTTCAACTCGCCAGATAGAGCGCGTTGCGACCGAATGCTCCGCGTGTGCTATTCCGGAAGATAACGGCCGATCGCCCTCCACCGTCGGCCGTCACTCTTTTGTACAGTGGGCGCGTGCGTGCGTCGTATACACACGATGTGCCGAGTGCTCAGTGACCAAAGACATTTGCGAGTAGGTCTCAAGCAAACTACTGTACACTGTGCCATAGTGCATATATTTATTTTTTATTTTTACTTCATTATTGCCGACATTCAGTCCGAAAAAAGCAGCAGAAATGTATCGATTCACAGCATTGCTATAGCAGGAACGAGTACCCTAATCTGGGGTTTTAATATAAAACATTAAAAGAAAAATAATATTCGGCTGATTCGCTTAATACTGCTTACTGTAGAACTGCGAAAGCCACTTAGTTGAGGGGGTGATTAGTTGTGACGTTTTTGACATGGGTTAAATTTCTTTGTACTAATACTGTATTCGATGTGTGCGTTTGCATGTTGGACGTAGACTGCCATGCTGCAAGCGGCAACTTAGTGCCGGAATCACCGAAACTTTGATTTCAATGCATACTATTGGGGGTAGATAAGTCGTTAGCTGGAATCTTTGTCGTAAACTAGCATTCAGCGTGACTAGCATATCCAAGCTAAATGGGAGGTGAATGGCGTGTTATTTACTTCGAATGCAGCATAAAAAAAATTGCACTAGAATTTTGATAACAATTGGAGAAAACCTGGCGCCACATAGAGATTATTCGGAATGGCGTACGTGAAAATGGCGCGTCAGAAGCGAAAAGCGAGGATAGGGCCTCCCAGCATCATCTGTTTTGGATTGGCGTCGTCCCACTCACCGCTTCGGTGACTCAAAAACGCCTAACTCAGTCCCATCATAACAGATATAAGTGATGGTAACGACAAGCAGAATTATAGGAAATGGATATAGTAAGGCTTTAGCATTAAAATATATATCGTGCGCAGTGCGCTTTCTGCCAAAGCGTGGCGTAGTGACAAGACCGATACTGGGACATCGCGAAAACATTTGTACTCACTAGAATGCTGGTGACATAGAATCGTATAGGAGTTAGCAACCAATAGGCAAGCCTGCAGAGCAGATTGGGTCAGAGAAATAACTCGTTTCTGACATTCTAGTGGAAATCAAGAAGAAGAAATGGGCATGGGCAGGACATGTAGTGCGAAGAGAGGATAACCGATGGTCGCTGAGAGTAACAAACTGGATTTCAAGGGAAGGAAAGCGTAGCAGGGGGCGGCAGAAAATTAGGTAAGCGGATGAGGTTAAGAAGTTCGCAGGGGTCAAGCGGATACAGCTAGCACAGAACCGGGTTAAGTGGAGAAATATGCGAGAGACATTCGCCCTGCACTGGGTATAGTCAGGCTGATTATGATGATGATGATGATTAACAGTAGACAGTTCTGTATAGGCGGCGTACTCATTTCTTACCGAAATAAAATCACATGAATGGGCGTCATGGTTTCGAACAAAGCTGCCACCAGCGCCTTCAACTAATAACGTCCAAGCTGTGTAATTGCGAAAACGCCGTAATTGTTTACTACAGTCATTACGAAACGAGGACGCCATCTCCTTCAAACTCAGATTCACAAAATTCCTAAAATGGCTAAAAAAACAACTCTTGAATAAGGTACAGTGGTTTCGCTACCTAATGAGTGACATTACATCTTCAGAAGCTGCTTATATTGCTCACAGTAGGACATTTCGCACCATTGTTCGTATTGAACAGTTTGAATATGAAAGTTAAGTGGAGAGTTAAGGTTTTATTTTTGATCTAAATAATGAGCGTTTCGACTGTAGTTCCCTTATTGCTACTTCCAACTCGAGCATTTTACACAAGCTAAAATCGACTTTTTTGAAATGTGTTAGCCACCGCGTTTTCTACTCATTGCTTCCTGGATGCAACGAAATGCATATTTAGGACACCCCCCTACAGTGTTCTCAGCGTATATGATGCATGGTGCGGTGAATACTTTGGTTAGGCCTACTTCCTTTTGCTACTCTCTACTGTCTTCTCCTTTATTGAAAGCGACCAAAATAAGCGGCCTTTTTGGGGCTAGTATCTTTGCTTTTCCAGTGGTCCTAACTTTACTTCTTAACTGCAGCGCCACCAAGCCTGTGCGCTGCCCTCATGTAATATACCGTCCGCGCCATGTTTATTCTTCGCTCACAAAGCTGACAGCATATTTTCTGGCGAACGAAGCCTTTAATGCTATTGTATTAATACAAATGATTGAAATCGTTGTTCCAAGTTACTGTATAAGTAAAACTGTTTTTTGTTTCTGGCTCTAAAAGGCTACTCGCTCCGAAGAAGAGATTACAGGCGGGATCTGTACATCTGTACATAATGCGAGAGTTGCTTCAGCAGCTTGTTTCGTGATAGCTTCCGTACAGAAAGAACAACTCTTATAATAGTACTCGCGAAGCCGACATTGCAGCCAACTGCTTTGAAGTGGATCTATACAATGTAAGAAATTTTTATCCTTTGAGGCAATGTAGCTAATTTGAATTCACAACAATTTTTTACATTGGAGAAAGAGCAAAATACCGCGTTCAACGACACGAAACTTTCAGAAGGCCTCAGTTTGATTCACTAAGTTAGGTCTCCGCGTCTTTTTTAAAATAGTCGTTAATTGTGACTTGTACCTGTTTCGTATATAATGAGAAGACAGCGTGAAAGGTTCCGTTCTGCAGAAAGGCAGATGCTGTTGGTGTCAGGATTAAAGTCATGACGTCAGTTTCTCTCACATTTATCTGGCAGATGGTAGTTGGATGGAGATCGCTTGGCGAGGAATTGTCGCTGATTTGTGGGATGTCATGAGAGCGCATGTCATGGTTTGAGTTACCAAGTCAGGTGGACCTATTGAGGTATGCTACTCCCAAAACACGAACGCTTGTATCTAGGGCTGGGTAAATGCGGTAGCTGGCAATGCTATCCCATTCAGATTGTGGGAGTAATTACGAATTGGTGCTTGCATGACCACGGAAGCTTCTGTACAAGAATAAGTGTACGCAAAGGGGAGCTGCGGAAGAAAGCCATGAACACTTTCGCGTCATAAAATCGAAGGCGATGCGGAGGTGTTCACCGCTTTCTTTTTTTTTTTAATTTATTATTTTTAGAACTAGCCTCATAATAAATAATCCTTGGAATAATGATAAACAATTCCGCATTTTCACCAACCGCCTTGTAGAACACAAAACTAATCTGCCATGACTTAAATGTATTGCTACGGCCGGACGGCAAAATAATTTGGGAACAAAACTCATCGTATATTTTACATGGCATACGGGTTCTTGTATAGCACTGTATAAGCTTCCCCTAACCCATCTTGAGTACAGAAACTCACGTCAGAGTACTTGCTCCATCGAGCCGATTTCAGCATTGCGGCGAACACATCGAACACGAATAGATTGCTTGTAAAGACGAGGAAGCACTCTCCACCAGGTGCCGTGAGCGCCTCGATGTTCCTCATGGCGTGGCGTTGATCGGTGATCCAATGCAGCGCCAAGAACGAGTAGACCCTCTGGAAGCTTCCTTCTGCTCGCACGAATCTCGCCACGTCTTCATCCGCGAGCAGATCAAGTTCTCGGTAGGAGATCTTTGGGTGCGCACGGTTCTCTCGGGCGAAAGTGAGCATCGACGGCGAGTTGTCGGCACCGACGAGTTTCCCACACCAGGATGGCAGTCGAGGAAGCAGATGGGTCAGTGTGAAACTGCGTGAGAGACACGTTTCACATCAGAACATGTTTTATCATTAGAGTAACCTAAACAGTTTGGTTCCCAACAAATCTGTGGTCCCTGACTGCTCACTCCAAGTAGTTTTTAGTTTCATGCCTAATCTAACTTATCCAATCATTCGCTCGGTATATCTCGATTTCACTCTGTTGTAACACAGTCAACAATTCCTGTAGTTTCTTTTAATTTAATATCTTGATTTTGTTAGAATGGCTTACGTTGCGGATAGTTAAGTTGCAGTTCAGAGTTCACACACTTACTACTACAATGATCCCAGGTGGTTATAGGCTGAGAAACGAAAACGTATTTGATTCAGATTCGAGCAAACACGTTGAAGTATGAATAATGTGTCCCTTGCCACACCATGAAGGCAGTCGGGGATGCAGATGGGTCAGTGTGAAGCTGCGTGTTAGACAATTTAGACGGATTCAGAAATTTACAATTCAGTTTCAATTATTTGCACATCGCAGTCAGACTAGCTTGCTCTTGTCAGTAGCTATCCAGCGATGTAACACATAGTTAGCTAATTATATTTTCCATACTTCATTAACCTAAAGGTTACTAAATTACCGAGATAATAACTAGCCACTACCTTATGTGCTTGCACTCAACTTTAGCTGTGCAGTGTTGAATGCATACACGGCTTAGCCCACCGCTACAAAGACTAAGTCTGGTTTGACGTCAAGTGCAGTTATTGTATATTTCACAGTTTAAAACCAAGTTTAATTAAAAGTACATATAGACAAGCTCGCAAGTGTACACGTGCGGACAACAATAGGGCAGAGTCTTTACACCTGAGTGGCGTGGTTCGTGCGTAATAGTTATTAGGAATCTCCTCTGGCGACGATATCGGCGATGTTACAGCGCGTGCGCACATGAATGCGTGAGCTAGAACTTTGTAGCGAGCTGAACTGGGCTTAAATGCTAACAAGCGAAATGAAAGTGTATGTAATGAAGTTCAAAACCAGATGCGTGAGAAACGGGGAATTAGGCGATAAATATCCCCATGTCGAGCATGCAAAAACTGAGGCAGTATCGGGCGGAGAAACCCGCATTCTTTCTGCTAGCAGTCCGAGCCTCTATATGGCGTTAAAGTGCTGAGAAATTGTGTGCTGACCTAGGGATGTACCTACCTTGTAGGTGTTGGTGTCGCTCACCTGTGACACACACTTCACTTCCACAGAAACATTGAGGGTCTTGTACGACGTGTTCCATAACACGTTAGAAAGCAGTTTTTCCCTTTTTCTAAGGTTTCCACACCGAAAATGTCCTTTAAGGTTGCGTATTTTTAAACAACCGCAATACAGCCGTTACATAGAGACATGAGGTGCCTCAGCTCACCCGCCTGCCTTCCACGTTATGACATTCCCGCTGAAGAGGGCGCTCATTGCTTGCTCTCGGAGTGCCGCCTGGCTCAGGTTGGGATCCTTATTCTTTCTCCTTATCTATACAATTCTCTTTGGCCCTTGATGTTATTGTGGCTCGTGCCTGGTGACTCTCTATCACGCATGTTATACTGGCAACAACACCAATGGCGGTGCGGCACAACCGCTGAAAGACCGCATAACAGCAGTGCTGTAAAATATTTTTTTTTAAATGTAATATAGCGTAATTATTCTTGGCGAGTAATTAGTAGAGTATTATAATTGTATTACCGAATTCAGAAATGCAATTATCTTTGTTATACCTTTGTTTGAAAAAAGTAATTTCGCAATATAGACGGTTAACATACGGGTAACCCGTTGTTGCACAGCACCACAAGTTTTGTCCAGAATAAGCCGGCAGATTAGCAGCCAAAGTGTAAGCAAGAAGCACGATCAAATAGCGCTGCCATGTTGCGTCTGGTGGATAAGCAGTATATTTGTATCTTGTTTCACAGCTTCTGTGTATTCTCATGACCAGTAATGTGCCAGTATTTGGCGGTCATTTATAAGTATGCTAGGACAGAAATTGTTAAGACGCCCAATCTGCAGTCCTGCCGTGGACTCTAGCATCAATAAAACACTTTTCTACATTATGCTCGCATTCGGCGCTGCGTTGAATATTCGGTGCTACGTGAGTATAAATTACCTGCAAGGTAACTTAAAACAGACTTCTGAGCTATTGTTGCTTGCTGTCCTTATAGTTTTGCACAGAAAACCTGCTCATATCAGAATGCGCTTTTCGGGTAAACACAAGGACTTACCTAATTTTATATTCATCGAGTGGAATAATAAGCGGAACTTCATTGTTATCCCGCAATAAAGGGGCAAGGTTTATTCAGCATGAGTCACGGTAATATGTGTACTCAAAGAGCAGAATGGAAAATAGTAGAGAATCACTCTTCACGAGAAGCTATATTATTGAATTCACATATGTGAACTATGTAAAACGTAACCAATGACTACTGCGCACCCTTTAAAGCTCAGGAAAATTCCGGCAAGAACGTGTTACGATTGCTATTCTTTAGCCCATATTTCAGGGCTCTGTGTGATCATCTCAAATTATCTATCGGTGTTTGACCTCCTAGTAACCACAATAAAGAGTCAGCACCCTCCAGAAACGGGCCGGGAAGTCATCATCTGTACGTAGAACATCGTAAATGTACTGCTTGCGGCACTAAATATATTGCCTTTCCACCTCTTCCGCGAAAAAAAAAGAAAGACCAATCATCTTCGTCCACCGATCAATAGGCACAGCATCGTACTTTTTTTATCCCAAGGAGAAGCTAGGCAGGCGCAACAAAATAATTTGAACTTTCCCAAACCAAATTCAGGCGGCGCTTAATTGTAAAGAAGACAAAGAACAGAAAACGCTGCGGCATCGCCATCACCATCGCTTGTCTCCGGCGCCCATCTCGCTCGCGCTGAAGCTGTGCCCTGCGGCTGGTAATTCGATTCTGCTGTGCCCAAAGTACTGCCAGCGCTAGACGTTCCAACCAACCATTAAATCCACATTTCAAATATCTTTCACCGGGGCTTGAATGTGGAACAGTGTATTATATAATCGAACCAAAGATTGAATATTGCGTCGTAAATAAAATAGTGCAATTTCAGCAAGGCGTTTAACGCACAGTACTAGGTACTGTTTTTGCAGATTTGGATCAGCAAGCTTTATAATAAATGTGTTGAATGGGTCTATCGTTAGCCATAAAGCTTATGTATTCAGATGGCTACTCACTAGCTTCTGGAGGAACTTCTTCCAATAAGTTATTTATTATATTATTTAATTATTTGATTTTATTATATTCCGGGAATATCTACCTGGTACACACATAAATATTTCGTTATATATTAAAAGGTGAGCCTAGACAATCCGTTCAAGTAAACTACCCCCGGATTCTCGCAATAAATTTACGTGAATTTTTCTGAGAAAATTTTGCTTACGGTGAAGCTCTATATGTGTTGAAACAACGCCGGGATGAATGTGCTTAACAGACTCTCCATCCGCTGAGTCTGTTACCGCTGACTTTAGGCCTTGACATAGAAGCTAGCAAAAGGCTTACGTCCGCAGGAAACTTTTCTGATAAACAGCTTCATTTCAGCCTGTTGTGTTGACCTCGGATAATCAAAAGACTTTAATCGTCGTCTGGCTTTACGTAAAAAGTTTGAAATTTGTTCTGAAAGCTAAACATTTCGACAGATCCTGTCTGGTTGAGTTGAATACTAAGTGAAAACAAAGTTTCTCCAACCAACGCTTTTCTATTTTACAAAACCCGACCCAGAACGTCGGGTTTTGTGAAATAAAAAGGTTTGGGTTGGAGAAATTTCAAGTTTCACTTATAAATTTGTTCTGCACTGGCAAGGGTAATGTGTCTTCTTTCCTTCGTTCTTTTCGCAGGGATGGAAATAAAGGTTCAGAGCGGCACGCACTGAACTATTAAAAAGTTTAGCTCATGAAGTTTAACGCTCCAAAGCAACTCGGGCTGTGCGAGAGGCCGTATTGGAGGGCCCTGGAAATTTCGACCACCTGGGGCTCTTTAACGTGCAGTGAAATTGCACAGCACACGGGCGCCTTGCTTTTCGCATCCAGCTATAATCGGCCGGCGCTGCCGGGATTCGGTTCCGCATAAATTGGCACAGTAAAAGAGCCAACCTGATCTATTACTGCTCTGTTACTAGAATATTACTGTCTAAACGTAAATGGAGCAAATTCATGCCGAAAAAAGATAGCGTTCTTTTAAAGAAAATAGGACAAGCATTTTCCGAATAAATGAACGAGACACACTACCTGCCAGACCCGCATCCTACGTCCAGGAACTGGCCTTGGGACCTAAAAAAACTCCCTTCTGATGGCTCATTGACAGGTTGGTCGAGGAAGGCAGGCTGGAAAGTGTCCAGTATGGTTGCGATGGCGGGCGCGATGGGGGCGATGGCAGTATCGTACAGTTCCACGCACTTTTCCACTCCGAAAGTGTCGCTGTGTCCACTGGCGGCGGTTGCGGCCTCATCTCTATTCTCAGGATCGGAGGTGCTCATCTTGAGGAGACAAGAAAACAAATATTATGTATGTTTTTGTCCTCGTGGACATCTGAGTTTCTAAGCAGTGCCGACAGCAGTCGGGTGCCGTTACAAGTGCCTTGACTGCATTTCCTACAGCGATATAGAGGAGTTACAACACAGCAAACCGTGTCTGACCATGCCTAATGGATCGTACACTCAGTAAAGTAGGTTATCTATGTGAGTCTAACTTTTCCTAGTAACACAGATTAACCACGCATAACAAACATTTCGCTGGCATAAACGGATATAGCCTATGTTAAGCAGCTGCCTTTTTTTTTTCGGTCTAAAAACGGTGGTACCAGGAGCTTCTACATTGGGCTGTATTAGTTTGATGAGAGTCGGACACTCTGCCCAATTCGGATGCCGATTTCGACAGGCTACTCCTGAGTCACCCAAGTACCTGCATTCGTACGGGATGACTAAAGCAGAGCTTTCTATTTATATTGTACCTGTTTTCTGATGACAAATTACCACTTTATGCCATGAGCTGCCATCTTCTGTACAATTTGTGATATGGTACTCGAATCTGATGGGACCATTGAAACCCGAATAAGGATAATTGAAATGATTGAATAAGAAGAATTGAAACCTGAATAATAGGTCACGAAGGTACGTTCGTACAGCTTGGTTAAAGCAGGGATTCTATCAATCATCTGTAGTCTTTCACATAATATGGAGGTTACGGCTTTATGCTTAAACATGTGCAACCAGAAACGGAAGGGAGAACAAACTACGCTAAACAGGCCGTTACTTTAGGTGCGGTGTGTTTGCGCGATGTGCAAGTTTTTCCCTCTTGCTGAAATCGCTGCACATTTTTATCTTTTTACAGTTATCTTATTATGTTGAAATATTGCTTGCCCGACTATTTTTTTTTCTCTAGTTTTGTATAAAGATTATTATGACTAGTTTACTTCCCTCACATACCACCATGACAGTTCAGTTCAGTTCAGTCGTTAAGTCGTGTCCGACTCTTCGTGACCCTATGGACCATGTCACGCCACGCTTTCCGGTCTCTCACTATCTTCTTAACATCACATAGCTTCATCTGCAATGCCTCGAGAATGCCATCTAACCATCGCGTTCGCTGCCTACCCCTTCTCCGGCGACCCTCAACCTTTCCCAACACCATGACATCATCTGTTAATCTGTTTTTGTTCTACACTGATTTGCTTCCACATCCCCCCCTATGTAATGCCCTATTGGGCCTTTAGGGTATTTCAAATAAATAAATAAATTTCAGAGGCTAGGTTTGAAAGCCAGTCGCTACCCGTCGATTACTTAACGGATTTAAATCGACACGACAGAGAAAAGATGTTCCGAATTGAAAGCAAATTTTCTCAGCAATAAATGCGTCTTTTTCTACAGGAGAAATGTCAACATTGCCGTTTTTACCTCCGCTCACGTCGGGTTTTGTTCGACACGGGACACTTCCACTCTACACTGTCAGGAGTGTAATAACAGCTCACCGCGAGCGAGAATTGGCCCGTTCCGCTGGTGGAGAGCGCGAACTGAACCTAACCCATTGTGAAGTAAATTATCAGCTGACTGAGTTACATTTGCGGGCTGTGAACGGCGTGGGGCTGTCCCTCTGCAGCTCTAGAAGCCTCACTCCTTAAACTGGAGTTTGTTGTGGAAGAAAGATGCAAAGCCTCATTTTTTTAAAAGACATCTGCAAATGACCTGCGCAAATACAAAAAGCTTCCCTCCCTCACCCGCCTGCTCTCAGAGACAGCCATAAACCCTGCTCTGCCCACGTAACTGTTATTCGTTTGTTCTTGACGGCCCTCAGAGCGGAAGTAATCTGTCGGGCGCAGACTAACTTTAAAATGTGAAATAGTGGCGAAATACATAATCCACAGCGCAGTGATGTTTTTGTAGACCGTCCAAGCAACCGGTATATTTCGGCATTGGAACCCTGTACTGGGTATCGCAAACAGAAATACCGAACGTGGACTTAGATTTTTATGGTGACACTTGCGTAAAGCAGCACGCAATTTAAACACACACAAGAAGCTATGACTCACTGGACAGCACGGCGGGCGTCACTGAAGTTGGCTGCGCTAGAGTAGTACCTCAGGCTCTGGCGTCGAACGGCCAGTGTTTGCTTCCTTAGCTTAGCTCAGGATCCCCACTGCTATCGCGTAGCGGCGACACCCTTTAGTTCTGTTATCGCGTACTGCTGAGAATAGAACTACGTTAGGCTTATTGCCCGTTCAGATGCTCAAGCTCATCTCGTCGCCGTGGCCGCACATAAGAGTGGGCTTATCCTCCAGATATTTTTGAAAGCACATAAAGGCTGTCTTCTTTCTTTTCGACCTGCACTATCAGTTCGAGAGGTCTTAGCGAGGCACCATTCTGCCCACGCGCGCACTTTATCGGTCGTCTGCATATTCACGTCGCCAAGATAGAGCTCTGCGGCTCCACAATGCGCTGGATTGATGTTGTTAGAGATTATCCTAATCTTATCTACCTTCTCTCTAGAGTTGGGACCTCACTATTTGGCTTTTTTTTGGTTCCCATAAATAAGCGCTTTTCGAAATAAAAAAAGAAAGAATATATTCCGTAAGGTGCGCTATGCATTGTGCCTACTTACCGTAACAATTGCGTTAATTTTCTGACATGGAATACGTTTGAAGACATAACTTGATGTATTACAGCATGGTGTCAAATCTTTGAGGGGCCATATGCTGTGCTGTGTGCCCTAATTTCAGTTTTCCATATTCTCTCTCTCACGCGCGCAGTGTTCTGGCTTTGAAACACAGAAGAATAATTGCGTTGCTGGTGTTATGATTTGCTTTGCGTTTAAAGAAACTCGCATAAACAGTTGGCTTACGCAAGTAATACCGGCCATCCTGACATTCCAATGGAAGGCATAAATGTAACAGGCATATCACTAGCCGCCTATTTAAGCTAATAGCTCTGACAACGCAGTCAGAACAAAGCACAACAAAACTTGAAGGACGAGAAAACAAACGTAAGCTCCCCGTATAAATGTTGCATTACCAGCCATGAAGCCCGCACACCTGTAGCCGGAAGAAAACGGCCAAGTATGCTTTTGTAGGCAGTTTTTTTTTGCGTTCTTATTAACCGTTGTTCCCCAAGACCTTTCCTGTAGGTGAGT
This sequence comes from Amblyomma maculatum, assembly GCA_023969395.1. NCBI lineage: Eukaryota > Metazoa > Arthropoda > Arachnida > Ixodida > Ixodidae > Amblyomma > Amblyomma maculatum. The sequence goes on along the minus strand of JAJIZL010019220.1, from coordinate 44,142 downwards.
TCTGTAGGTGATATAAAATACACACTCAAAAGCAAAATAAATGTTACGCTGTGCTTTTGATAAACTCTGACGTAAGATGCTTTTGTTGTTCTGGTTTTGTCAAATTAGTGCGGTCGCCTTGAAGGTTTTCGCAATCTGGGTCATGCTGTAAATATGAATTTTGATTAGATTATATCCACTTTGGATTTTGTTGTTCTATCGTAAGCCTCTCGTTGATATGCATCCAAACGAACTCTGTACGCGAAAGTAAAAAAGCGCGTCAATCACGCGTTGCTGTAACGTCCGAAGGACCACTAATGATGTGATTTGAGGGGCACATCCGCTCGTCTTCGACAACTGCCGGCAACGAGTGGTCATACCTTGTTGCTGCAGCGTGGCGCTGCCGTTGTGGCACTCTGTCATACATCTATACTCTTAAGGTTTAGAAAGCTTTCACAGCAGTTGAGCACACACAATAAAGACACATGTATAGGGTGCACAGGACGTCAAAACACAGGCTGCCGGGATGGATTCGGCCACCAAGCACGCACCAAGCACAATCACTGTTCGTCGGCTTATCACTGTTCATTCTGCTTTTTGCGCTTCCCTGGAGATACTTATTCAGAGCATAGCACGGGTCGCTGCTTGATGGGTGAGACGTGGACAGTATCGGGGATGGTGTGGGACAGAAAATTTCCTCTTGGAACACAAGCTCGGCCTCGTAGTTGACGGCTGTAACTTAGCGCAGCACACAAAAGGGACCAAAATAGCCGGACAGAATCTTTTCAGTGGGCCCATCACGGCGAGAAGGCACGCAGAGCAGAGCAAAGGAACCATGTCGCGCTATTCACAATGCATTGAATGACACTGTCAGTCACCTCTGAAACAACTATCTGTCATCAGACTCGTCAGGTAAAGAAGGGGGTTTCTTTGTTAAGTCACTGGTTGACTATAATGCCAGGGCACTAGATGCCATGAAGTTTTGAATCCTGTATTCACTCGGCTAAAAAAGCTCAGCTTGAACTGTTTTTTCCGCAAATAAATCAAGGCGTCATTTCAGAGTCATCGTTTCAGAAAATGGTTGCTGACCAAAATCGGTCGCTCCCTTATTACAGTCAAAACTAAAGGTTTTAACAATTGACTATCTTTGCATAATTAACAACTCTAACCAGCTGTCAACTTTTTTGAACGACAACTCTAATAACAGTTTTAATGGCTTCTAGCTGCACATTTAGGGCCTGTACTACTCTCCCACTCACAAAGATTACTAACCTGTGTAGATGTTGCGATTGGCAACTACGACATTGTAGGCTCTCAAAACGAAGCTGGCATCACGGTTAAAATTTTGTTAGAATTGTTAGCGCTTTATTTGTCGTCTGCTTACACACAGTTATTGGAGTGGCCCCGTTTATGTACACAAAAAGTGGTGTGTGCATTGCTCGTGCTTAGCACCGGTTTTGAGCAACATCTTTCTTTTTACAATCGAAGGCTTTCTGCCAGTCTAGCAGGAATGGGCGTGGCCAAAAATTTTTAGATACGTTGACGATCACCTGGTATTACGTGATATTCTCATACTGACTTTTCTACTTCCACTGCCACTGTTGTTTCTGCGTTTAGGAAGCGCCTCCAACCTCTAGGTTTTACATTTCAAGCTCCTAAAAACGATAGCTTACGGTTTGTTGACCTCACCCCCCGTTTATCATTGCATCATGCCTGCTGGTGCTATCCGTCCAGGGCCAACACTCTTGCGTAATGTCCGTGTTAATTCCAAAGTACTAAAATGTTTCCATAAATGGCCACATTGCTGCGCATTGCAGAGGGTGCAGAGATTGCGCTTCAATGTTTTCTTACGCGTGTGTCATAAGTAAGCACAAAGATAAAGATACGAGAGAGATCATTGAAGCATGTCTAATCGAAAAAACAAGGAAAATTGTGGTGGCCCGCCTACCGTTTTGCTGATGATGGAAAAAGAACTTTTGTTCGAGGGTACACGTTGATTTCACAAGCTTGTCCCCACAGAGTCCTGCCAATTGTTCTGTTTGCGCTCTTTTCAGCTCGCACCTTATTAAGAGGCGAGTTGGCGAAATACATTTCTATTGCAGTAGCGCCTTGTCCGTTTGTTTCTGTGTTTCGTCCTGTTCATTTTGAGCGGTGTATCTACTCTTAAGGAGCAGGCGACGAGGTGGTGGCTGTGACTCATGTAATGCTCCTGTCAGAGGCTTGCAAGCGGAAGTGTGCGGACGCTTTTTACGCAGAAGCGGGCGATATATTCAAATGAAGAATCGAGTTCGGCGTGCCAGAACAACTGTGCTTGGTGCTCCACAAAGTGGCACCTTTCACTGTCCCAGAGCAGCTCGAAGTTCCGAACGTGTACCGGTCTTCCTGCAAATTAATCCACGCAGACGTGCCATCGCAAAGAAGAAATTTTGAAAAAGAACTGTTGCCGAGGAAAAGTACTGCTATCGCCTTTCCGATGTGAGCAGTCCTAAGTGTCTAAGAATTTCTTGCTTTCTTTCTTCTCTACTTACTCATTTAGAAGGTGTGCGGGTCAACGACGCTTATTATTACGAGCATTTACTGCAGTCTACCTGTAGGGCACAGCTTTTGGATAATACAAGTTGCGAAACTCTGCTTCCAAAAATGACCAGATTTTGTATGCGTTTTTCGGGTGCTTATGAATTGCCACGCTATCTGGAAGCGGTCAGTAAAAGCTTTTTGCAATTGCCGTCATTACCTTTTAGAAATCGCATTTTTCTCTCTTCTTTTCCATTTAAATAACTGTATGGCTATTATTTTTAACAACTTTTGCTGCTGCATGTCTTCAACTAACTTTATTTTCCATGGTGCTGGTGCATTTAGGAACAATCTGAAAGTTTGCAATTTAGACTCAGTTTCCTTAATGGCCGCGGGTGGCGCCACCATTCGTGTACACCCTAATTTTCACCAATCAAAACCGCTGTTTTTCGATACATGGGCCCTGTGAGAAGTTTCGCAACTAGTAGTATTGAAAAGATCTGCATGTAGGGTTGTGGAATTCGAGGGATGATTTCGGAGAAAGAACATTATCGCGCTTTCACAATTTATATTTTCTTACATGGCACCATTGCTTGATATGGCTCTTGTCGTTCCGTAGTACGGAGGTCCGTAGTACGTTCCGTAGTATATATGTTTTACGGAGGATTAGTGCCTGCGGTTTACTTTTAGTCCACTGTCCCTATTCACGAACCGCTTTTCCTTCAAAATCTCGTCTAATAAGCTTTACGATGTAGACGTTTTCAAAGCCTCGGCTTCCCATAATGGTCAGATCGGTACTATAATTGAGTTGAATTTGAATGGCTGAGACTGCAAAGAGAGTGTGTTTTTTTATATACGTTCTCATTATTTGTGTATTTTGTTACATTAGTATTTCCCTATAAATGGGGCAGACATATTACATACTTACTGAACAGTTGCTACCTTTTGATGCCCCCCGCGTGCTACAATAGTGTTTCTGTGGCCCCCTAACATTATGAACACTACATTCGCTCCAGGTATCATGAAAGGAAAGTTAATCTTCTTACAGCAATGAAAAGCGCATCATACTTCACTTAGAAGAGAGGGGACTCTTAAAAGAGGTTTCGAAATATATACGTAGGGCATGGCAAATAGGAAATTTGCCTACACGACACCTGCGGAGAACACCGTTTCGGCAGCAAGTGATATCTGTTCGCAAATGTTCATGTCAAATAACAAAATTAAAACAAACTACTCTTCGAGAACTGAAACAATTAAAAAGGCACTTATTAAATGATGACAATCTCACGCCATCCTTTAAAAGATGGCATCACCGCAACCGAGTTGTTCAGTTCTTTTGCAGGCGCAAGTAAGCCCAATAAAGAGTTGATTGCTGTGAAGTTCACGTCTCCTCATTTTTTTTTTGTAGACCGCATTGCCGCCCCTACGTGAGAGTATAAAATAGCGGCGCCCGTCGCCAAACAGGATACCGAGTGGCTGCAGAAGATCTCGACGCGGTTACGATGAGCTCATGGCGCGTATTTTTAGGCACGTGTCTGTCCCACCCCGGATGTTTTTTGAAGCATGAGATAAGGAAATCGGGGAAAGAATGGAACACTCAATCTCATCCGCCCTAGACTAGAGGCTTGAGGATAGAAATTCTGGATGGAATAAAAACACAACATCGATAAACGAATGGCTGTAGATTATTGATGCTCCCATATGTCGCCATGACCTCGAATTAGTATTATATTAAGCTTTGCATGCTACGAGAAGACACAATTTTCTGTATCCTGTTTTTCCGAACATTTATCCCTCATTGTATTTCTACCTGTGTAACTACCTTATGTGTGACGGATAGCAAACTATTATTAAAACTATTAAAACACAGTTTTTTTTCCCTCGTACGATCGAGGCATGGAACTGAATACCTGGATCACATCGTTCCCTCCCACTGCTTAAATTTGTTAGGGCAATCAGCCGCTGTTAATCACTGTCTTTATAACCTGAATTCAATGATTAGTTTGTTTCTGCGTTTGTTTGATTGTTTGCTCGATTGTTTGTTGATATTGTACTGTATGGTTACCTTACATTTTTTCTTTTCCATTTGTAATTTCTTAAAATATGCACTCCCCCCCCCTCACACACACACACTCTTGCTATAGCTCCAGATGGAGCTGTAGTGTGTACAAAATAAATAAAATAAATAAATTATATATGGTAGAATCTCGAAGAAGAATAAGTGTGTTATCAGCAAGATTTCGTCATTATCCCATCCGTACTGTCACTATACGCATGCGTACAATCCGCCTTTGCGTGAGTTCTATGCGCATGCGCCAAGTCCCAGCGGCGACTGATGGAAACATATTGGACGGAGTCGACGGCGTTTCTCGTCGCCGCCAGGGCACGGGGACTGGCGTCACGGTGAGCGTCGCAGGCTTGGCAAAACGAAGCCAACCACATCTGCCGCTTATACAGTTGCCACTCTAGAGGCGTGCCGGAGTGCAAGACGTGGTTTTTTAGGTTCCCTTCGGCGAGCCGCGACCACCAACGGCGTGAAGCTTGAATAAGGGCTACTAAGCGTCAGGATGTGAATGGGCGACCTCAGCAACCGACTGCGTTCTCTCGACTGTGCCACGGGGCCTGATCGCGATGTATTTTGGCGTTTGTTCTCTTTATGTGCGAAGGGGCCTGGTAGCGCAAGGCGGCCATGTGCGCTAGACCGTAATATTTAGCATGTTTTATCGCCACTGCCGCCTGACTAACAAGAAAGAAAAAAATACGGCGTTTGTTATGATGCGCCGCCTTTCGCGAGCCGATGTGGTTGAGCTCGTCATGAGGATCGCGAACGGCGGTGCATCACAACAAACACCATATTTTTTTTCTTGTTATTGAGACGGCAGTCACGATAAAACATGCTAAATATTGCTGTTTAGCGCCCACAGCGGCCTGTGATATCTGCGCTATCTGGCCCTTTCGCACATAAAGAAAACAAACGACAAAATGCATCGCCGCCATCAGGCCCCGTCGCACATACTTAAAGCAAACACGCACCGAACAAATCCTCATTGCAGCTATCACTGGTGCGTTACAGGCGGGGTGCGAACTTCAGTAGGTACTTTTCATCATGCATATTTCTTTTAGATGCATACATACCTGTAGTATCTGTGTTTTTGCCGCTCGGAACATATATGACACATTTGACACTCTTGAACGACGCAGTGCTTTTTTTTTTTTTACCGTACAAGCTCGTCTTCGTTCTAGCCAAAGCATTCGGATTTCGTTCGTTCGATGACGCAATAAGCTGCACTTTGTTAGGGAGCTTGAAAGTCGTCGTTCTCGTCCAAACATCTGCAACGAAAACCGGCGGGCACAAATGAGTCACCTGAAGTGTTCCTGCTCGTTCACTTGCGGAGTGGAGTGCTCTGAACGTAGAATAGCGTTGGTTCCTGACCGACATGCGCATCCAATGTGTAGGAGATGCGCATGTGTCACCACGCAGTCGTTGATTCCGCAGAAATCGCTGCGGAGGCAGAAAAGTTGCGGATCCTTTCACAACAGAATGACCGTTCTCTGTATCGAGAACCTTTTCACCACTGCCACCACATCCGTTCTGGGGGCAGAAACCGT
>JAJIZL010019220.1:12111-38030 GCA_023969395.1 Amblyomma maculatum | reverse complement strand
TTAGCCAACATATTTGCCAGACTCAAAACCAGCAGGGTACATGGTATCTTTTAGTGACTTTGAATGTCCCCGCGGAAAGCCTACCGGAGTGGTCTGCCGAAAGTTGCGCGTCTCGTCGTAACACATAAGTTATTTCGTTTGCAATTGTTGCATTGTACTCCGTGTTTATAGGCACACTAGTGAGAACTGCAGGTGGCCTTTTCATCTTTGGTTTCGTCAGGGAGACTATGAAATCGACGTAACATTTCATGCCTGGGGAACTGACTTCAGCGTAACAATGTGTATTGAGGTCTGCATTTCCTAAATGAATCGAACGATTTTCGTCTCGAACAATACATGCACATGTACTGACAAGCAAACGTTTCGTTTCTCGAGGAGTGCGCATAACAGGATACTCACCGTTCGAGCGACAGCCCCGAGAGGTATATTCGTGTAGTTCTTGCATCCCTGTATGCAGCATTTCATATGGCAGTACTTTTTGTTGGGCTAGTTGATTTGATTCCATGCTTGCAGGACTCAGCGCACAGAGAAGAGCACAAGAACACAACGGACGACAGGACGAAGTGAAGATCAGCGCTTCGTTCCCTCGTCCTTCTTGTTCTCGCGTGCTTCGTCTTTGTGCGTCAAGCCCCGTAAGCATTTCATATGGCGCAGCTGAGGGGACCCAACCATACTTCGCGAAATACACGGGTGCACTGCGCGGCGGCGGCAGCCCCACGTAATCAGCCCGTCTAAAAGTCCAAAATTCCATCCATCACCTGCTTGCATCGCGCGCCTCAGGTTTCTAGTGCAGGCGTCGCGTAGCGAAGGCCACGCGAAGGCATTCCTTTAGAGCGAAGCGTGCGAAACCGCAACCGAAACAAGCTACCGCCTACCGCTTGCCATATCACCCGACGGCTAATTTCCCATGATTCTTTCCATTATATTTGTTATGACTAGGCTTCACTTCTCCGCTGCGGCGCTCCGTCCTAGTTTTTTTTTTCTTCCTCCATGGTTCAGAGGGTGTGGAGAAGAGCTTCTCTGCTGAGCTTCGTAGATGAAATCCTATAGCGGCGCGCGAGGAGGAATTAAGCGACGCCCATTGCACCATGCCGGCGCCGCGGTGACCGCGTTGTGCTCGGTAACTCAAGACGCCCCGCACATACGCACCGCTCGGAAGCCACAGGAGACGATTCCACCTAGCTCTGAAGCATCAACAAATCCCTGGCTGCTTTGCCCTTTGAAATCCCTCTCATTCTCTCTCTCTCTCTCTCTCTGCATCCGCGCTCTCCTTTCGATTTTCTTTTACAATAAATTTAAGCCTGCAGTCAATCTGCACGCTGAGAGCGTCTCATTCTGTCACGTCGAATACAGCCCGCGCTACTCGCTCTTTCAATCGAAGACAGTATATGCATGCGTTATGAGTGGATTATGAAAACGCTGAAACATTCCCCCATACTGCGGGAACATGAAACTGCAATCACTGTTCCTACTTTCCGCCCTGAAAGCAAAAAAAAAAAGGGGAGCTTACGCTTTTACCTGCGTTGACATGATCATTTCGCATGGTGTGCTTTCGGGTCGTCTGCTACACTGCCGTCCAATGTGTTTCCCACCGCTTCCCGCATGATGGCGCCACATCCTCCAGCAAAAGGTGGGTTACCCGCACGATAGAAAAAGGCTCATTATGCAAGAAACTCGTATAGATAACGCCCAGATAACTTAAAAAACTTATTACTCAATAGAAACTTCAACCGTCATGCAGCTGCGAAATGAGTGAGCAGGTTAACAATATATGAAAATGAGGGTAGATACCTATAGTGTCTGTAAGAAACAGAGCCAGCAATGAACTGATATCTACAGTGGCTTCAAGTAGCCGTAAAAAAGGCTAATAAAGTTCCCGTAAAGAAGGCGGTCAAGCAGAGAGGCACGATTTCCTCTCTAGTTTTCACAGCTTGCCTAGAGGAAGTATTCAGAGATGCGTGGATTGAGAACAGTTCAATGCAATGTCTAATAGAGAGTACCACAGTAATCTGTGGTTCGCTGATGACATTTTCCTGCTAAGTAACTCAGGGAAAGAGTTCTAAGGGATCGGTGAAATCGTACAGGCAAAGTGCAAAGTTAAACATAAAATATAATATGCAGAAGACGGACAGAATGTTCAACACCCTTAGGAAGAAACAGCAGTTCAGCGTAGAAAAAAAGGCGCTAGAGATGAGATGGGAATTCATCACATAGGACAGGTCACGATGCAATAACATTTGTGTCGATACTGATCGGCCGCATAGATGGTACTGCGCTCTGTAGATCAACACTTATCTGTAGCGTAAGCAATGTGCGGTGGTACTGCTGTCACCAGGTTGGCCCGACTGGGTGTGAAAATCAAAATATTTAAAAGCAGCCTCCTGATTTCTCAGTGTGCCTATGTAATAAGGGAGTCATACACTCATTGTCATCCAGCAGAGTGCAGCCATACGGCTACAAAGGAAAGCTATCAAGCTTTCTCAGCAACTTCGTAGTTAAAGAAAAATTCGTCCTGATCCTGATAACGAAACCGGGATCACCGCCTTTCCAGGGCAGGCGCTCTGCCAACTGATCTAACCAGGACAGTCAGCAGAGCAAGATGGTAGGGCGAGAGCGAATTGATCAATAACTCGAAGTGAGAATGGTGTTGATTGGTGTTGATGCTTTCCTTTGTAGCCGAATGGCTGCGCTTGAGTGGATGGCACTCAGTGATTGCTCCCTTATTACGAATTTACAAATATCCATCTTGGAGGATTCCCCTAAATATTCGATTAACACTGTGCCAATGATGTCACCATTCCGTGCAGGGTAACTGAAAATCGTAGAGCCCATTGTGAAACTATGAAACCTCGTTAAAGAGGTGAATTATTTTTAAAACAACGCAAAACGTATGGAGATACAAGTCGGGAGCCCGGGCAATAGAAATACTTGCAAGGAAAACTTACAAAAATGTTTTTCCCATTTCAGAGAGTCCCAATAACACTGCAGATGGTTAAAGACGATAAAAAGCTTTCAGACCAGGACGCTGAAAATATCGCGCACAGGGGAGAACTTCTGGACGGAATAAATGTTCCATGCTCGGTGCTGTGGAAGCCCAGTCGAAAAATACTACAGAACTTTGTCAAAAATACGACAAGATATCCTGTAGTTCTGTCGTAACCATCAGATTTTTCTGTAGTTCTGTAGTACTTTTCTGTAGTCCTGTAGTTTTTCTGTAGTATATTTCTGTTGTCTGTAGTTCTGTAGCACTTTTCTGTATGTAACTACAGAAATGTCTGATGTTACTACAGAATGTTCTGTTGTCACAACAGGTTTCCCGTCAAAAACCGCACAGAAATTCTGTCGTAACATCAGAACATTTTCTGTAGTTTTTTCCGACTGGGAGCTCTAGTCTGTAGTAAAATTGCAGACAAGAGAGCGAAGATGCAAACTTAAAACGTCTTACAGCTGCTTAGACGCTTGCTACGGAGCTTGTCTCAGTGCCCCGTGCGGGTGGCGCAGTGATTACGGCGCTCAACTACTGCGCCCAAGGACGTGGGATTGAATTCCGGCCTCGGCGGCCGCTTTTCGGTGGAGGCAAAAAGCAAGGCGCCCGTGTGCTGTGCGATGTCAGTGCACGGAAAACAACCCCAGGTGGTCGAAGTTTCCGGAGTCGTCCACTACGACATCTCTCATAGACTGAGTCACTTTGGGACGTTCAACCACACAGAACCACAAAACCTATCATTGTTTAGCGAACGATATCGTCTTCATGAGTGAAAAACATTTAGAGGGCACTTTGGACCACCAAAGTGCTATGAGGCGAATGGTATTTTAGGGCACCTCTATCTCGCTCTCTTCTTTCACTACCACCTTCCCCCCTTCGGTTACGGCGTGGTACACGTGTGTGCGGATAATTGTGACAGATACTACGCCTCTTCTGTCCTGTAAATTAATTTGAAATCTCGCTGATGCCTGCTGTAATAACTCCTCTCAGACATTCGGGTTTTGCTTCTTTTTGTAGTGTGCTGTGGCGTTCGAGAAAGCCCCAAATGGAAGTCACCGCACGGAAACCTGAATTGGATGCCCGGTGGGGCGAGCTTCGTCTATATGCATGAATTGCCTGCTGACGTTATGATCAGATGTAACAGTTCATGACACGCCCCTTGTCGAAAACAACCAGCACTCCACTGAAAGCATCGAAGTTAACCGGCGTTCTATAATGCGTTTACAGGAAAGTAAAGGGGCAGTATCTCACACTTGCGTAATCCCGCTATCCTCACGATTGACAATGGGAATTAGGATTAACGTTTTATGATGAAGCATTTCAGGGCGGCTGTACCGTATAATGATCCTGGAAATGCCGTTGGCCGAGGCCTTTCGACTTGTCAGGATACTACAGACTCATACAAAGTTGCCCTTCCACGCCTGCCCACCGGTAATGTTGTCCTTAATACCGTTATCCTCCATGCTAACCTTAAGGGTCGCCATACTGAGTACCCAACTTTCGAGACGCACTCGCACAGATTTTGGACCTCCGGGAAATTTTGTGTATTGGTTAATACCAAATGAGCCCCGGGTGGACGGTTACCTGCGAGAGTAGTTCTTCCAAGCAGAAGCTAGTTAACAAAGCCGAGTTCCCTGTGAAAGGACTTAGGTGCATGATGTTCGACCCGGAAACAAAGAAGGTCAACGTTAAGCTCCTTTGGCTTCCCTGTTATATGGAGCACCGGAGGATTATGGAAGCTTTAGAGCCTTATGGAACGATTCAATTTGTGGAGCGTGAAAAGTGGCGGTGCCCAGGGATGGAGCATATAGAAACGGCGAACCGTAAAATCTCCCTCACGCTAAAGGACGGAGTGTCAGCAAGTATAATTCCTCACACTCTTATTGTTTATGGGGTGCTGGCATTAGTTCTTATCCCAGGGAGACCTGTACTGTGTCATTGATGCAGCCGGTTTGCACATGTACGGCGCAGTGCCGGAGGCCTCGATGCACCCAGTGCCGGCGCTTTGGACATACTGGGGAGAACTGTATCTTGAGTTACGCTGATAGACTGCATCAAGGCCAGTGATCACGAGAAGATGACGTGGCGTCAGATCATATCATGGATGTGGCAGAAGTTGGCGATGTGACTGGTGAACTAATCCGTGAACCCCAAATGAATGAGGACCAGATGACTTCTGCACCTCATATCAACACGGAAGAATCTGCAGCGGCTGGTCATCTAGAATCAGCATCTCCAGAGCATAAACCGCTGGACCAGGGCCCGCCACTGAGTGCCACGCGGAGTGCTGTGCTTGCTGCACAGGAACAACCTGTCACTGAAGGACGTCCGGATATGCTTTCTGTGGAGCCAGTGAAGACGCTACTGCCAGTAGATCCTCGCCTATCTTCCTTCATTGTGGATTCTTCTTCGTCTTTGGAGGGTAACAGTGAGCCGTGTTTGGCGCCGACCTCTGGCGCTTTCGGTTTTCTATCGGCTTTAAGTGTGGCAGCGAGCGATGGGCTCCACTCAGGTTCGTGGGCAGAGGCCAATTGGTTGTCTTAGAAGAGTACATGGACAACATAGCCCCTTTGAAGCGTTCCGCAGATGATGAGGTGTGTATCGATAATGCTGGCCAGAAGGCACAGTGTGTAGATGACACGGGAAGGGTGATTTTAAAGAGGAAGGAAACATCTGAGCGAAAGGCCGCCAATTTGCGGGCGGGCCACCCCGTTCCGGGGATGGTGTTTGATAGGACTGGTATCAAAAATGACTAGTGTCACAGCATATGAAGTTGCTCCCCATAACGTTAGGTTTATGCGTAATCGTCGGAGGCAGTAGCAGTTAAGGAATCTTTCAAAGGGCCATTGTCCAGAGAAGGACCTTTTAAGCAAAGGAGCCAGAAACCTGAGATAGTCAGTGCAAAATGCTACAGTGACACGCGCGCCGCAAAGCAACGAAAATACAAATCAAATTTCTCTCATGCTCTCCTTCGGGAAGCCCCCGTTTCCTGCGCTGGCCCGTAGAGTCAGAGTTATGACGTACTTCCTGAGAACGACGTCCATTGGTCCATCTCGCTGATTGACGGGAGAAGGATGGGTGTCTACCGCTCGCTGCGCGCTTTTCCCTAGCCACGGCCAGACTGAATCCAGTGGCGCGCGCTCCCTCCCCCGTTTTTTTTTTTCGCGCACGCGGAGTGCCACGTCCCACCTCCCGCCAAACGCAGAGGAGGAAAGGGAATTCGTCTTGCGGAGACTACACCACCTTGGGCAGGAGAGTGAAAACCCTTTGCGAGGGAACGGAAGGAGAGAAGCATGACAGAATCGGGTGATTGCGGTGGCTGTAACTGCGTTATTAGTTACTCGTTTCAAAAACATTTTGCGGCCTTGCGTTCTAGGGGCGAACTCTCACAGTCACCGGGGAAGAAAATATTTTCGACCGGAGGGTGGACAGTGAGCCTTTAAAGAAATGGAGCGTGTCTGTAGCAACAATCCAGGAAACAAAGTTCTCTTCCGATGAAGTGACAGAAGCTGCTCGCGAGCAGTGTTTGCCGGAATATAACATTATTGTTAGCCATGCTAGAAGCTTGCTGGAGGGCGTATGCTATTTCTGGCCAAAACGCTAGAGAGGACGACCATGTCTTATTGCATAGATGATGAAGGGTGACTTTTATGTATTACCTCACAATTTCATGCGTGCAGTGGCGAATTATTTGTGTTTACGCCCCCGTGAAGCCGCAAAATAGAAGGATTTGTTTCTGTCGTTAGTTAACCATTTGTGCGCAGATCGTAAAATTATATTACCGGGAGATTTTAATTGTGTTTGTAGGAATGAGGACCGACCAATGTTATGTAAGAAATATGACCCTAGTGCTGCATTACTTAACGATTTGTCTTGTGAATATTATTTTGTGGATGTGGGGCAGGAAAAAGGCGGCAGTATTTATTTTACTCATTTTCAGTTTTAATCTAATGCCCGCCTTAAGAGAATTTATGTTTCTTTAGAGACGTTATAAAATGTTTTTGGTTGCTGGGTGCGGCCCATCTTCTTCAGTGACCACTGTATGATGCCTCATCAGATACGGACGTACAGTCGGCACATACTTCACCCTCGATGGAATCTGTGGAAGATGAATAACTCTCTGCTCTCTGATGAAATATTTAAGCGTGCTATACCTACTTGTTTGAAAGACATATGGTCACGCCACGATCTGTTAGTTCTTCAAAAATGGTAATTGTTTTAACAGCAGATCAAAAATTTGTCAACTGAAGCTTCTGCAAGAATCGCGTTCCTGAAGAGACACCACCTTCGTGAGCTTGGGCACTCTTAACTGAGCTATATGAGCTAGCGAGGGTTAGCCCGGGTGCCTATGTTGAATAAATTAGTAACGTAAAGGCAGTTCTTCACAATTTGCGGCGGAATATACAAGGAGGCCCTGATAAGATCTAGGACCCGAAGATTGCTTGACGAGCAACATTCACGTCGGGCCCTCAGTGATGAAAGAGAGAATGCTCTTACGAAGGAAATATTGGAAATTCAGTATGGTGGTTGCACATATAGTGATGCTCCTAGTATTCTTGCTGCTTTCTATGATTATTATCGAAAGCTGTTCGGCAGTTGTAAAGATCCAAATCAGGGTTTCGATTATAATTCCTTACTTGAGAACTTTCCTCGACTAGACGATGAGAAATGTGCTGTAGTAGAGGGACCCATCACTTTGAACGAAATTAAATCAGCCATTTCAGGACTTCAAAGCCAGAAATCTCCTGGCCCTGATGGTATTACTAGCGAATTCTATAAAACATTTTTGCCTTGCCTAACGCCTGTTTCGATGGAAGTTTTCCAAGCATCTTATGATGTAGGTTCCCTGCCTCCCACTTTCTGTTCTCGCTACACAGTAATAATTCCTTAAAACCAAAGACACTAATCGGTTGAAAATTATGGAAGGATATCGCCCGATTTCCCTCTGTAATGTTGATTACAAAATTTTCTCCAAGGTTCTTTGTCGTCGTCTGCAGCTGATCATTATGGACTTGATAAGTTCGCATCAGGTATGTGGTATCAGAGGGCGCAGTATTCAAACACATCCATATAGCACATTCAGTAATAGAGACAGTATTAGATGAGACGGACAAGTAGCTCTGATTCAAAATTGACCTGCCGAAGGCGTTCGATAAAGTTTGGCACAGTTTCACGTTCGTGGTCTTGGAGCATGCAAACATTGGTGACGTTTTGTTCAAAGGCATAAGGCTGTGCTATATGAACTCGTATACAAGACTAATTATTAATCAGGAGCTAACAAAACCAATACCCCTGTAATCACCTGTTCGTCAAGGATTTCCACTGTCGCCATTGTTGTTTGCCCTATATTTGGAACTCCTCTATCTCAGTATAGCTAACAGTGCAGCATCCAGGGCTTCTATCTGGCCCAAAGTGAATTTAAGATTTTAGCCTACGCTGATGATATCGCACTGTTTTGTTCTGACAAACACAGTGTACTTAAGGCCGTACAATTGACTAAGCAGTTCTGCGATGTTTCAGGCGCGGCTCTTAATTCAGATAAATCCAAAGGCTTTTGGTTGGGCCATTGGGGCATTACACTAAGCCATTTTTGAGGCATATGCTGGGACTTTAGTCCTCTTCAGTACCTAGGGGTTCCGCTGCACCAAGTTCGCAACAGCGCAGCCTTCTGGGATTCACAAATCGTACCTATGCAGCGACAAACACAGGCTTGGATGGGTAGGGAACACTCAGTGCTTGCTAGGGCACTGGTCTGTAACATATTTTATTGCGAAAACAATACTACTCTAGGTTTCGAGCCTTCAACGTGGCGTGGCCGCACCCACGTGACGCTGTGACGTCATACCTCCCGTGACACTAGGGTGAGAGTTGAACTACAAACCTAAGCGGTCGGCGTAGCGCGGCCGCACCCACGTAATGCTGTGACGTCACACCCCACGTGACACTAGGGTGAGAGCTGGGCTACCAACTCAAGTGGTCGGCGTAGCGCGGTCGCAGCCACGGCGCAGCGCATGAAGTTATAACGAAAGCATTTGTATAAATCCTGCTACCCAAAGACTATTCAGCGCAAGCATGACACCAATATTGCCGCAATGTTATCTTACTGGCGCCGCCATGTGGCGAGCTCGGGAGACTGGCACGCGCTCGTCTTCTTCGCTCTCGGTGCTCGCCCGCCAGTCGGTTCCGTGCCTGATCTTGCCTCTGCTTTTACTTGGTTGTAAGTAAACCTGCTGAACCAGTTTCACTGGCTTCTGTGACATTTCTGGTGGAGCTTCTGGGTAGATCCCATGTACGAAGAGCCTCTAGCTGCCCCCTACGCCCATCTACACACCGTGGACACGACACCTGTGCACAAGGCAAGCCGTCGCTTGAGAGGCTTAGCACCCGAGTGTGGTGCTCTTGTTTCCCCACCGCGAAACACGATGACTACAGCGGTAGTTCAGACCACTCAGCTTCCCGTGAGTGCCCAGCAGCTGATCTGCCATACTCCACGTATGCCCACGCCATTTCATGGCGACAAGTTCGAAGACGTTGAGGACTGGCTGACCAGCTACGACCCGGTCGCTGTGTTTAATGCGTGGGACGAGGAGCGCAAAGTGTACAATGTTTATTTCGCACTAGAAGATGCCGCCAAGATGTGGTTCGAAAACCATGAGGCTGCCATTTCCACCTGGCAGGATTTTCGGCAGCAGCTGCTCGCAACATTCGGCAACGATGCAAGAAAAGAGATGACCAAACTCGCTCTACAGTCCCGAGCACAGCGGCCTAATGAAAGCGTCGCCATGTTTGTGGAAGAAATGACTCGCCTTTTCAACCGGGCGGATCCGTCCATGTCCGAGGTAAAGAAGGTGCGCTACCTTATGCAAGGCGTCAAGGAGCAGCTGTTCGTTGGCCTTCTAGGTGACCCTCCACGTACTGTTGCTGATTTTACGAAAGAAGCAACAAGCATCGAGTGTGCCTTGAATCAGCGATTTGTACATTTTGATCGCTCTGCGAACATCGCTGCCGTAGACTTCCGCTTGCCAATGGCCGCAAACGACAGGGAAGCCCTTCGCGAACTTATCCGAAGCATCGTGCGCGAAGAGCTGCAAAAGCTGCCCTCACTCGAAAAGCATCCACGTGTTGGGGGCATCTCGGATATTGTGCGCGAAGAGCTCCGCCAAGCAGTGCCATCAGTACCGTCACCCCAGCCGCCTGCGCCACAGATCATGACGTACAGCGACGTGTTGCGTACCCCTGCGCCTGAACCACTGGCACCCTGCAACCCTGCTCCTCCCGCTCGTCCCCCACCCCAATATCCAGTTTCGACTGGCGTGCCTGAAGCTCGACCACCCGTTCGCAAAGCACACGCGTGGTGCACGCCGAACAATCTGCCTTTGTGCTTTCACTGCGGCGAAGCCAGTCACGTTCTGCGCCACTGCCCGTACCGTCGGATGGGCTTGCACGGATTTTCCCCGCATGCCCCTCGACCGTGCTATGGCGAACGATCTCGGGACATCGACCAATAACTCAGCGACCACGTCCCACCTGCGTCCCTCCAGTGACGCCAGTCCAGGTCACCACCGCCGAGACAGTTTTCAACCAGCCGCCGTTCTTCCCTCAGGCAGTCCCCAAGTCCGCACCGGGAAAACTGAAGACGGCGACCCTCGGGGGTAGGGCCGCCGTCGATGGACAGTCGATGGGCACTACGACCAACATCCTCCGCTCACCGATTCGATCACACAGACCGATATCCGACCCTTCGCTCCGACCAACAGTTCGACCACTTATCGACGATCGCCGAAGCTTTCCTCCGACGCCCCCAATCGACGCACCGCACGACCAACGAGTCCGACGACCTCCCGACGATCACAGAAGCTTACCTTCGACGCCGTAATTCGACGCAACGAACGACCCGTCAGCCCGACGATCCCTGACACGCCGCACTTTGTCGACGGTGAGCTACATTCCGCCGAGATACCGATCGTTGTTGATAATCACAACTCTACAGACCTTGTAGATACCGGCGCTGATTTTTGTGTTATGATCGAGTCATGGCCTTGCTACCATTCTGCGAAAAGTCCTCACTCCTTGGCACGGAGCCGCGATAAGGACAGCCGAGGGCATGTGGTAACGCCGCTCGGAGTGTGCACCGCTCGCGTCGAGATTCACCACGTACCTTTCTCGTGTTGCTTTGTTGTGCTGCAGAGTGCTCCAAGGATCTGATTCTCGGCCTTGATTTTCTTAGAGAAAACGACGCAATCATCGACCTCCGTGACCTCATGGTGACGTTTTCCACTGACCGCGCAATTTCCGACGAGTACAGACAGCACAGCGACGACTGCACAGACAGGCCAGTTTTCCGAGTGTGCGACGACCATGTCACTCTACCTCCACGCACCAGCTTGTTTGTTACAGTACAGTGCGACAACCCCCCCGCCTTTTAAGGCCTAGCGGAAACGAACGTGAATTTATTGTTGAGCCTCCTAGTCTGCGTCGCTTGAGGGGTCTTTGCCTTGATAAATAAACGAACTGAACTACTTTTAACGAACTTTAGTGCCGAATACCGCCATTTACCGCAAGGTACGGCTATCGCTTATTTTGAAGAAGTCAGTGCGCCATCCGCCCATTGCGCTCTTTCGCTGGCCAACGACAACCCTCCCGAGAGCACCGGACATGCTGTTCAAACTGACGTGAATCCAGCTTTGTCTCTTACCCAGAAACGCCGCCTTCAAGCAATTCTGGACACTTACCGTGACTGCTTTGCGTCATGTTCCAAAGTGAAACAGACGTCAGTAACCAAACATCGAATTATAGTTGATCCCACCGAGCGCCCTATCCGCCAACACCCCTACCGAGTATCGCCGAAAGAACGAGAGGCTATTGGGCGCAAGTTGATGAAATGCTCCGCGGTGTTGTGATCCAGCCGTCCACAAGCCCATGGGCCTCACCAGTTGTGCTGGCCGCTAAAAAGGACGGAGCACTCAGATTCTGCGTCGACTATAGTAGGCTTAACAAAATTACGAAAAAGGACGTCTACCCATTGCCTCGAATCGATGACTCGTTCAACCGACTTCGCCACGCCCGATACTTTTCATCGCTCGATCTACGCAGTGGGTACTGGCAGTTCGAAGTCAATGAACGTGATCGAGAGAAAACCTCATTCATTACTCCTGACGGACTGTACGAATTTAAGGTGCTTCCATTCGGTTTGTGTTCCGCTCCCGCAACCTTTCAAAGAATGATGGACACTGTCCTAGCCGGCCTGAAATGGCAGACGTGCCTCGCCTACCTTGACGACGTTGTCATTTTCTCTGCGGCCTACGAAGAGCACCTCAAACGATTGACGGCCGTGCTAAATGCCATCCGCGGGGCCGGACTCTCACTAAAGCCAGAAAAATGCCACTTTGCATTCCAACAGCTTAAGTTTAGGGTCACGTCGTGAGTGCTGAGGGAATTAGCCCTGACCAAGAGAAGACGGCTGCCGTAGCTGCTTTCCCGACCCCCACTGATAAAAGTTCCGTGTGTCGGTTTTTGGGCCTCTGTGCATATTACAGGAGATTTGTGCACGACTTCTCCCGAATAGCGGAACCATTGACTCGTCTAACAATGGGCGACCAGCCTTTCATCTGGGCCGACGAGCAGCAAAGGGCCTTCGAGGAGCTTCGCAAGCGCATTCAAACAACGCCCGTACTTGACCACTTCGACGAGGAGGCCGACACAGAATTGCATACCGACGCCAGTAACGTTGGCCTCGGTGCAGTTCTCGTTCAGTGGACAGAAGGCGTTGAGCGGGTGATTGCTTACGCCAGCCGCACCCTGTCTTGTTCCGAAGCGAATTATTCTACTACCGAAAAGAAGTGCCTTGCAGTTGTGTGGGTGGTAACGAAATTTCGGCCGTATTTGTATGGTCGGCCGTTTAGAGTGGTCAGCGACCACCACTCACTCTGTTGGTTAGCGAACCTTAAAGATCCTTCAGGCAGGTTAGCCCGCTGGAGTCTCCGCTTACAGGAGTTCGACGTCACTATTGTGTACAAGTCCGGCAAGAAACACAGTGACGCTGACTGCCTATCCCGAGGCCTTATCCCGTGTTCTTCAAGTGAAACAGATGTCTCAGTCTTTCTCGGCGCTCTCTTGACGCCAGATCTCGCTCAACAGCAGCGAGACGACATCGAACTGCGGCCACTCATCGATTACCTCGAAGGAACCGCCTCATCGCCGCCTCGCCTTTTCACGCGTGGCCTGTCGTCGTTCTGCTTGCGTGACGGCGTCCTCTACAAGAAAAACTACGCTTCCACAGACATTCAGTATCTGCTGGTTGTCCCAACACCGCTCCGTACCGACGTTTTGCAGGCATGCCACGACGAGCTTTCTGCCGGAAATCTCGGTTTTTCGAGCACCTTGGCACAAGTACGACAAAAGTACTACTGGCCCAAGCTTGCCGCTATGGTTCAGCGCTATGTTAGGACGTGTCGTGATTGCCAACGTCGGAAAATACGACCTGTCAAGCCGGCCGGCCTGCTGCAGCCTATTGTTCCTCCGCGAGTACCTTTTCACCAAGTCGGTATGGACTTGCTCGGGCCATTTCCTACGTCATCATTGGGCAACAGGTACATTATAGTCGCCACAGATTATCTAACCCGCTATTGTGAGACGAAAGCTCTTCCCAGCGGCACGTCTACTGATATTGCGAACTTTTTCATCTTAAGTCTAGTCCTTCGTCACGGTGCCCCTGCGATCGTTTTAACTGACAGAGGCACGGCATTTACTTCAGCTCTAACCCAGGAAGTGATGCGGCTCAGTGGCACTTGTCATCGCAGAACAGCTTACCACCCTCAGAAGAACGGCCTTACTGAGCGACTCAATAAGACCATCGCTGATATGCTTTCTATGTACGTCGACGAAGATCATAAGAACTGGGACCAGATACTACCGTATGCAACATTTGCTTATAACACCGCAGTCCAGGAAACGACCCGCTTTACATCATTTCGTTTGGTGTACGGTCGCGAAGCTGTCACCATGCTGGACGCAATGCTACTGCCAGATGCTGCCCACCCATCGATTGCCGGTGCCGACCAATTCGTCCAGCATGCCGAAGCCGCTCGCCAGCTGGCTAGACTGAGAGTCCGGACACAGCAAGTTAAAGATGCTCGACGGTATAACCTTCGTCACAGGGAGGTAATTTACAACCCTGGCGATCAGGTTTGGGTGTGGACACCTGTTCGCCACCGGGGTCGCTCCGAGAAGCTTCTGCGCCGCTAATTCGGTCCGTACGAAGTACAAAGCAAACTCAGCGACGTCACCTACGAAGTGACCCCGCAAGGAACTGTTCGCTCATCCTGACGGCAAGCACAATCGGAAGTCGTACATGTCGCCAGGATGAAGTCCTTCTACTCCCGCTAGGTCAAGCTACATGTGTTTTTTTTCTTTACTTCCTTTAAATACTAGATGTGAACGCGCATCCTCGCCGACTACGGTTATCCTCGACCTCGCCACTCGGCATCGGGACGATGCCTTTCCCACCGGGAGGGGCAATGCCATAATGTTATCTTACTGGCGCCGCCATGTGGCGAGCTCGGGAGACTGGCACGCGCTCGCCTTCTTCGCTCTCGGTGCTCGCCCGCCAGTCGGTTCCGTGCCTGATCTTGCCGCTGCTTTTACTTAGTTGTAAGTAAACCTGCTGAACCAGTTTCACTGGCTTCTGTGACAATATTTATGATACCATCTGCTTCTTTACGTCCTCTTGAGCTTCATGGTGACGATCTACTCGCCTTCGACAACTGGAGGAGGCACCACGAAACAAGAAAACATGGCTTCTGCAAGGTCAAGTTCGGCGATTGATTTGTCGCTACGCAAACAATGCAGAAGCCTATGCGTTTTGTGATGAACACCTGACATTTCGCGGTCGGGAGTGTGTTAAATCTTTAGCACCGCTCTTTTTTCCGCGCCAACTAGGAGGAAGAAGATACCGAGCCAGCGGGAAGAAAAAGACGAAAAAAAGAAAGCATGAGCTCGTGAGCGAGGACATGGTTGAGTCGCCATCTTAAGCTAACGCATTAAATGCAGTCTTTCTAGACACCGTCTCAGACCTCAGTCTTTGGGTGCGTGCTCAAGTCCCATTTCTCATCGCCCCACGTGGCACAAAAGCGAATGATGGGCTGGCAGGAGCTGCCAACTTGGGTCTCTCGTTTCACATGGGACGGTTATCGCAGAATCAGCCTGCTAGCACCCTGGCATTCACGTTACCCATATAGGTCACTAAGGGCCGTTCATACGGCTTGGTTAAAGCGGGACTTTATATGAGGGCTGAGGAAGGAGAAAAAGAGAAGAATGCTTGGTCACCCGCAGCTAATGCTTTCGCTTAATATTTGGTTCAGCAGCATTGAACCCTTGTAATATTTTGTTTGCAAAGCTTGCGTATGTCCTTCAAGTCCTGCATTATGCGAGGAGATAGGTTCAGTTCAGTCGTTTAATCGTGTCCGACTTTTCGTGACCCTATGGACCATATCACGCCACGCTTTCCGGTCTCTCACTATCTTCCTAACATCACATAACTTCATCTGCAGTGCCTCGAGGACACCATCTAACCATCGCGTTCGCTGCCTACCCCTTCTCCGGTGACCCTCAACCTTTCCCAACATCAAATCGTTCTCCAGCTATCTCCAGATAGGTACAAGTAATATATAGAATATGTGCAACATTTGTGTGGCGCTCTCAATGGGAGCCCATGCGGCGTGACAACCTGTCCCGCCTCTTAGCGTTTGGTGGAGTGGGACTTGTTCCCTTGTTTGGGCATCAACGTTTTCCCGTTTTTCCTTTTTCAAATCGGCAAACCATCGGTTTCTTGTAGCTTTGCTCATTAGGCGTCTTAGTCCCTCATTTGCCTCACTTATTCATACCGACTGGGCAGGCTAGTGAGGGGCCTTTATGGGGATTTCTTAAGGAGATTGTTGACGCTTTTAATTTTCTCATTGTGCGTTTCTCTATAGATTACCTATAGCCTGTCGAGAAAGCAGATGACCCAGGTTCTCACACGAATCTTTGTTCCCTACACCGTTGCATCGGCAGCCTGTTCAATAGGCAAATGGGCATTCCGGCAGCCGCAAAAACGTTCTTTTTCAAACTGCGCCGAGAAACTTTGCCTGCCAAGACATTTATTCACGATAAGGAGATGGTTGTGCCCTGGATGGGGAATTGCTGTCACTATACCGCGCCTGAGACAACTGAGCATTGCTTTATTCTGTGCCGTAATGATATGTTCTTTTGGGACATATTACAAAAAACTCTTAGAAAGGACATTGAAATTACACCATATACAATTAGATTTTTGCCTCTTGACAAAAACTCTCGTGCCTTATGATCTGTTTTGTTGATGGAACTGCTCAGTCTGGAAAGGCCGCATGGGACAGGCATGCCGAGCCACGAAGATCGCCCAAATTTGTGTTTCGGGGGCAGTAAGCGTTAGTGAGGAGTGTATATGCGGCATGCGAAGAACCTCCAAACTGGATGCCGTACCTAGAGGCATGTGTGTGCCTGCCAGAATTTTGATGTTTTGATGACGGCGCATTGTCGGGCTAGGCATAAGGCGGGCTCGTATTAAGCAGCGCGGTAACTTGAGACATGGACAAGTTTAAGCAAGTGGAGTTTTTACTTTTTGTACGGTAGGTTTTTCATGCAATAAAGAAAAAACAATGATGAACGTTTCACGATCCAGGGCGTGGCGTTGTTGGGAAAGCGCTCGGCTGGGGATCGAAGTGATGGAGGTTCGATTCCTAGTGGAGACAAGGCTTATTTATTTATTTATTTTTAACTACCTCCCTCGAAAGTGTGATAGCCTCTGCCGACACCTCTTGCTGACAACGATGAGGCATGAAAGGCTTTCGTCTTAATACTCAGAATGTTCTCAGAGTCTGAATATGGATGAACGCGCTCGAAAGCCTGGGAGTTACACTGACGAGCACAGGTTCAGAGCTGCACGATGAAAATCGAACGCCAGATTGTGAGCATAGTCCGGGCAGCCTGGAACTGATAATCTAATCTACCCATGGGTTAACCTATGGTATCGTCCGTAGGAACATGATCAGTACTCAGTATACGCTCAGAGGCTAACTCAAATTGGGTAGCCAGCCTGGGAGCTGGGCTGGTGGGCGGGGTTTCTGGGCCTTTCAAGAAAACTGGAACGCCGGACACCTGTCAGCAAGTTATACGGGACTGAAAATCGAAAGTACAATGTATGGTGTTCCCATCTGCAGTTTGCGGTGCCAGACTAGCGCGGATCGAGGGCAGATATTTAAAATACCGTCCTTGCATGCTCTCCTTGAGCTGTCAATCCCCAGAGCAGATGAGATATTGCAAATCACCGATACTGTCTTTGTGTAGTTATGTGCTTAGAATTTATTGCATGCGGTTTTCTGAGTTGCATATCCGGTTTGGAGGATGAACAGATGTATGCGATGATCGTTATAGCTGCTGGCTAGGTCTGGATTACAGGATGCACGACTGTAGGCTTACAAGCCGGAATAAAGTGGACTGTCCTAACGTTGTAGTGTACGGACAAAAATGTTTCAGCATTACTAAATTTGTTACGCAGAATATCTACTAAGACTGCAGTACGATATTAAATGATAACTCCATAATTTGATGCTGTGAAGCTACACGTGCTTTACGGGAGACGCCGAAATGGAAAGCTTCATATTTTCTTGCATTTTTTGAGATGATTTATCATGAAATGATTTACACACTATTTTCTGCAACCTCCTGGTGAGGTCGTGCCAAAACAGAGATCATACAATTTCCCATCTGGGCGCCGATTTTCGTCATCTTGTAACAATTTCCCTTCAGCTGGACACCGACTTCTGTTCATCCGGGTTCCCAAGTGTGAACATCCGGGTAAGCAGCAAGATTTAACGAAACGAGCTCTTCGGTTTCTAAGAATTCTGTGCCCTACCCAAGGATCCCGCCTTGCACAACATGGACGCACGCGTTCAACACGGTCCGGCGCCGGCAGCTGAGAGTCAAGTCTGTCACTGAGTTGCATTGCAAGGGCATGCTGGCTCCCCCTTAGTAGACTGTCACTGTGCCATGTGTCAGCCGAGGTAAACCAGGCTGGATAATGAACTTTGAACGAGCCAACGACCACAGCTTCACTATATTGCTTAACCATGATATCACGTAATGTCTACCACCATATGACCTTTAATGGCAGATACAGCATAACGTGTTCCTTCGTTTAGTTAAAAAGTTCTTCGACTGCTTAATCTATGCAATGTAATCATTGTAAAGCTATGCCTTTCCATCTCAAAACCTAAGCCTGACAATATTCACCCAGCTAGGTTTAGCAAGGTTACATTTGGGTTTATCGGCGATAAGCGTGCAAAAAAGAGAAAACACCTTGTTAAGATCAGGTAGGTAATAACATGTTGGCTGAAAGTTGCTTTATAGTATGCGCTATGTTCACAACACTCTATACACAATGCCTTAAGCATTAGAGCCGAGAGCAATCGTGTAAGATCACTAGTATTATCTTGGGAGCAAAAAAGGTGATGTGAATAACGAACACTCACAACCCGATAAACGTAGATTCGATTGCCTGCAACGTAATATCGATAGTAGTCATTATTTTCTCAGGACGGCTTCAGACTTCAGGCAACCAAAATACAATGCAGGTTTTTCAGCATACTCCTCGACAATAGATCAAAGTTCCACCACCATTCATGGGTGAAAAAAGACGCAGAATACGACCAACACATATGAATGACCTAAAGTAGGAATAAACACGACTTACACGAAACCGGGGAGCAAAAAAGCGTGAACGTAGCGGAGGAGGCCCATCAAAACGGGAGCAAATTGCTCCATCCCGGCATACATCTATAGGTACTACTAAAAGGTTATTGTTGCGTTTGAAAGCAGTATAATATTTTACACTAGTAATGACGTTGCAGGTATATATAAATGTTCTCGCGAGATAAAGAATTGTTTCGTCAGTGCCTTTTTTTCACAGCGTTAGCTATATTGCTTGCATTTCCCTGTTTCGCGTTTTTACTGGGCTTAGTACACCATGTTTTCCACAGATGCTGCTACTCACTCGTGTGCTGCACGCCATTTTATTTCGCACTGTGAAGAAACATAGTCGTTTTGCCCAAGCACTATGTTATCACTATGTTATCGCCGCACCGGATTACGCCTCGTGTAAAACTGCAACAAACTCTCGCGCTGTGCAGTCAACATTGTCATCGCCATGAATTTCAGTCTGCTAGCTCTTAGTTTATTCCAATTAAGCGCTATACGCTTTTTCTCAGAAACTTCGTAAAGGAAAATTCGTGATTATCCTGGGATCGAACCCGGGACCGCTGCTTTTGCGATGTAGCCGCTCTACCAACTGAGTTAACTAGTGTTGTCAGAAGATCAGATGATAAGCTGAGAGCGAATTTATTATTAACTCCAAGCTAGAAAGTTGTGGGTGGAGTATTTTAACGGAATCCACCAAGGCGGCATAGATTTGTAATCGGGGAAGAAAATGCCCGATGACCGCGCTTGGGTGGATATCAAGGAGTAATTAGTTTTTATTATTAATGTAGTACACATTGAAGTATTCCCCTAAAATATTCCCCTAAAATACGAGCATAGTTCCCAGTTCGATTTATTGACAAATTGCTCGTGCCCTACCATCTGATCTGCAGACCGTCTTGCTTAGCTTAGTGGATAGTGTAAGCGCTCCGGAAAGGCGGTGGTCCTGGGTTCGATCCTGTTACCAGGGCGAGTTTTTCTTTGACTACAAAGTTTCTGAGAAAGCTATATAACTTTGCTTTTCAGCCGAATGGCCACTCTTGGGTGGAGGTCTATGAGTAATTACGCTCTTATTACAAATCTACTCCATGTTAGGGATAATGGGTTAGAAATTGGCGTTAGGAATAGTGGGTTGGAAAAGAGTAGTCCGTTGGCCTCAGCAGCGGCTCTGGCCCGCTGCATGAGCATGAGCTGATGCTGTGCGTCCGAGTCGGCTAGAAGGTCCTCCCACTGCTCAGGACTAGGGCTATCTATTTTAGGCAATATGTGGCTTGCCCTACATCTCCATGTTGTATGGTATAGTGTAGCAGTGTCTCCGCACCAGACACATTCACTTTTGTATTGTGTTGGCCGTATCTTGTGGTATAGGGCTCTGTTAGAATATGTGTTTGTTTGTAGGCACCTAAGTGCAGTGTCTTGTTCTCGGCTTAGTGTGTCAT
The DNA here is from genome assembly GCA_023969395.1 of Amblyomma maculatum. Lineage (NCBI taxonomy): Eukaryota > Metazoa > Arthropoda > Arachnida > Ixodida > Ixodidae > Amblyomma > Amblyomma maculatum. Next base: position 17,837 of record JAJIZL010019220.1, on the reverse strand, counting down.
GCGGAAGTCCGTACTTTCTACGCCTCTCCCTTCACGCTCGTTTTGTTTGCCCGTATGCTTCCGGTTTTGTGAAAGGCTCTACCGATGGCTCCGCCGCCCAGCCAGTGAAACCTCGGACGACAGAATCTACTCTAATGTTACCCTCCACCCCAGCGTCGGGTTTCCAAACAATCGTGTGTTGCCTACTTGGGTCTGTTACGTCTGTCCGGCCGGCTAGGAACTTGTTTGCTATGCGATGAATCCTGTTGTTTTGGAAGGCTCGTAGGCGGCTTGCGAGTCCGAGACTATCCAGTAACTGTGTTGTCTTCTGTTTGCTTCCGAGATTGCTAGGGCTATTGCCACCTCTCCCGCTGTGCGGAAGCATTTGGTTTGTATACTTGCTCCGTATATGAGCTTCCCTCGTGAGTCAGTGACTGCGGCTGCTGTCGCCTCTCTGCCTTTGTACCTCGCTGCACCGACGTACATCACAAAATGTTTTGTGTTCAGGTGTTTGTCAAGGGTGTTGGCTCTGGCATTCCTTCTGCCGTTATCATTGACAGGGTCCATATTTCTGGGCAGTGATCTGACTGTCAAAGTGTCCCTGATGTCTGGTGGAATTTTTGTGGTTTCTGCGCTATTGTCGTCTTTAAGGGTATATCCGAGTATCGTAAGGAGAGCACGGCCCTTCTTGGTCTGTTTAAGTCTAATGATCTGGGAGTCGAGCATAGCTTCGCTATGATCTTCGATGGTACAGGGATGCCCAGATCGTCAAACTTGCTGTTAGAGGTGTATGATGGCAATCCCAGAGCCAGTTTGTTTGCCTTCCTTATTAGCACGTTTATCTTGTTTCTTTCCGTCTTGGTTGTTTTAAGATATGGGAGACTGTAGGTGAGGCGTGGAATGACGAGGGCTGTCACTATCCGTACTGCGTCTTGTTCCCTGATCCCCCTCCTTTTTTGTTATCCTGCTTATAATTCTAGTGATGTGGTCGGTCACAGTAGTAAGAAAATTCATCGTGTGATCATGCTTGCTTCCTTTTTGTAACCACAGCCCTAGTACTCTCATTTTGTCCATTTGACTGATCGGGTGTCCGTTCATGATTATGTCGATATCCAGTGTTTAGTACCTACTAGACTGTAATCTTATGTATTGTGATTTCTCCGGGGAGCACTTCATTCCGCTAGAACGAGCGAAATCCTCAAGTTCTTGCGCAGCGAGTTGTAACCGTTCTTCTTTTTCCCCGGTGGACCCCTTCTGGGTCCATACTGTTACATCGTCTGCGTAGATTGCATGTTTTATGTGTTGTATATTTCTGAGTCTTCTCGCTATCCCTATCATGACAATGTCAAATAGTATTGCAGGTATAACAGAGCTTTGTGGTGCGCCCTTGTGGGGTATTTTTCTCGTTTTTGACCGTATGTTATTAATCCCAGTTGTGGCTGTTCTGTCTGCTAAGAAGGCCTTGACATACTCAAAGGTCTTTCTTCTACAATTTGCTGCCGAGAGTTCCTTGAATATCACTTCGTGGCTGATGTCAAATACGTCCTTCAAATCTATGGCCAGTATGATGGTCTTATTTCTTGCTGTTATTCAGTTTATGACAGTCTCCATTAGCTGCCGTAGAACGTCCTGTGTAGAGAGCCTACGCCTGAAGCCGAACATCGTGTCCGGAAACAGGTAATATTTTCCAGGTAGTTACTCAGCCTTGTTTTAATAACGTTTTCATAAAGCTTCCCCACGCAACAGGTCAGTTAAATGGGTCGGAGATTATCCAGGCTAGGTGGTTTGCCTGGTTTGGGGATCATTCTGATCTCCACGTGTCTCCATTCCTCGGGAACGTTACCTTGGTCCCAGTGTTGATAAAATCCGTTAGCATCTGGATTTGCTTGTCATTTAGGTTTCTAACTATCGCGTTGGTAATTTGATCTTTGCCTGGGGCTGTATTCTTGAAAAATGATCTGGCCGCAGCATGTACCTCGTGTGTTGTTATTTGGGCGTCTAGCTTCTGCCTGTCCTCTCCCGTGTATTGTATCGGGCATAGTGGTGTGTATGTTTGTGTTTCGATGGTGGTCGATGGCTTGCTCATCGGTTCCTCGGAACTAATGCATAATCCTTTCTAGTGTCTTGTTCTGATCTCTCTGATTTTTTTTTTGGTCAATAAGGTGTCTTAGCAGTGCCCACGTTTTCGCACTGCTAAGATTTTCATTTAAACTTTCGCAGATCTGGTTTCAATTATTGCGCGTAACTTTAAGGGCGTATTCGCTGATTTCTTTATTGATTTATGCAATTCTCTGTTTGAGTTTCCTGTTACATTTGTGCTTTCTACATCATCTGGTCATTCCCCTGCGTACGTCCCATAGATGCAGGAAGTGTGCGTCTACAATTTTGAAGTCTTCCGTGGACGTGACTTCCGTTGTATTCTTCTTGTGGACTTTTGTAATCTCCTCTGCTCATTTCTGTAAGCTGATGATCTCATGGTCCTCAGTTGTCTGTTCTCTGAACTTGTGCCAGTTGGTAATTGTAGCGTTACGTGGGGGTATGTTGTACTCCGTTAAATTTACCTGTGTTTGCTTAGCGTAATGGTCGCTACCAAATGGTTCGTTGGTGTTGGTCCACATATAGTCTTCTATATTCCGGACTAGTGTGATGTTGGGGCACGTATCCCTGGAAACACTATTTACTCCTCTTGTGAGGAAACGGGGGTCAGTAACAAGCTCTACGGTGTGCCCATCCATGTTCGTTACGATGGATCTTGCCTTGGCCGAGTATATCCTATACCCCCAGTTTCTGTGCGGGGCGTTAAAGTCCCCACTTTCACTAGGTGGTTGTCCTTGCCTTTTTTTACTACTTCTTCCATTACTGCGTCAAAGTGGAATCAGCGACTGTGACCTATGGTTTACGCTGCTGAAACTTGATTCAAGGACGGTTCAGCATGTACGATTTTCAAAATATTGTTTTTTTGTTGTCTGTGTGCCCGCATATTTCACACACTTCCTAAAAATTTATCAGTTGAAACCTAGTCCTCTTACAAGCGTGATATTTCCAGGAAGCTGCAGGAGTCACTCGGACTGGAAAACAGTATGACAATCGCAACAGCAGATCGTACCGTTCCGCCCCAAAACCACGCGCTATGTTCACCGCTTTCACATTTGACAGCACTGAAGTAGAGCTATATTCCTTCTTAGTGCAAAGAAATGTGAAATACGTTTTGAAAACAACTAGTGGAGAAAATTATAATATATTGTATTTTTTAAGTCCATGGAAAAGGCAGCAAGGAGCATGTCGAAGGGAAAAATAACTTAGCATTGAATTCGAAGTCTATGCGTTTCGCGGAAATGTCTAGCTAAAATTACTCACCCCGTTGATGCACATGGCGTTGCGCGCACTCATTCGTCCAGCGGGCCCTCTGCTTAATGAATTTATGGTAACATCATCATGACTTATTCCTGCGCATTCACGGCGGTGTTTATCATAGATACAAAGATCGTGTCTAGAAGGACGCTGGAATCTATTTCGCATCACAAAAGTTTCTACGATTTCTGGACACTGAGTAAAGTTCACTCTCTCTGCCACACGAGAAACATCGCCCAGTACGTGGAAATACCCGCTACAGCGTCCCACATAGCATGAGTGTTGATTTTGTAAAGCTGAGGTTGATATTAGCTGCTCCAGGATTTTACGGAATCCTGTTGAAAGCGTGGCTTGAGACATGAAGAATTCTGCACTAGTTTTATTGTTACGGGAATGCAAGCCAATCAACGCCGAGAACAGGAAACTGAGAGATGATGTCGTATCACCGTGAGATGGCTAGGGATTCACGGTGGGTCTAGCGCGACCGTTCTGCCTGCTTCCTCCTCGTCCATAACATTACAAAGGGCCACCGAGAGATTGTCCCGACAGAGGACGAGGAAGTTTATTGTTGTTGATGAGATTCATGGTATGACGATGGGCGTGACTGGACTGAAGAAGAGGAAGAAGGAAAAAGACAACAGTTTGCCGCCACGATGATTTACCAGTGAAGCCTGTCCCAGGAAGTTTTCAGGCCGCAGGCCGCAAGATCAAATGGCCAAGGCCCATGCACGCAACGTATGGCATGGGCGGGGGAATGTCCTCATATGTGGTGTCGTCTTTGCTCGGGGAGGTCTTCTGGTCAGCGTCTAGGCAGTTGGGTCATCTGGTCAGTAGGGTCCCTCGTATTCTCTAGTGGTCGTTTCAGGTCGGTAGGATTATTTGGTCACTCTGTCATCTCTTGTGGTCGGGGCAGAGAAGCGGCGAGGTTACGTTGGCTCCTGCAGGCTCGAGAACAGCGAGGCGATCCACTCCTTGGAGCCCGCTGCCGACGGTGCAAGCAGGCACAGGGCGTCAAAGCTCCAGACCAAGATGACGAGTGATAATGACGTACCCATTACCTCAAACCAAATGTTATGGGACGGCAAGCCAATGAACACAGAGAACAAAAATCAGACAAATAATGTCCGATTACCGCTAGATGATTTTAATGAATGGTGGTGGGCCTGGCGTTGTTGTTCTGGTTGTGGCCTCATATAATGACACATACTCAAGAGGGAGGTATGTGCATAGAGCCTAGCGTGAACGCAGCTGCCCGCGCCACCGCCCGTGTCCTCCTCGTCCGAAACATAGTATTAGCTCTAGTTGAATGATTTTTGTCGATACCAATCTCTGCCTAGATTCCGTTGAAATCAAACAAATAATATTTGTGCATAACATTTATTTACGCTATTAGATAGGAGAATGAACTCATTGTGGATACAAGGAGCCGTTGACGCTTAATTTTGTATAATTACCACAAACGGACATGATACCTGAAGAGCCCGATATGTCCCTGGATGAAGGAGACACACTTAGAACTACACATAGCGGTTCCTGGTCGCATTACTGAGAGCGCCGCACCTTCGCTGGAGCAGCTGGTGATGACGTGGACGAATGACTCACCCACTACCAATGAGTGAGCCGTTATAACACGTGGGAAAATAATGACCACCTGGTGAACGTAGTTTTCTCGCTGACAGATACGGTCCGCGGACGCTGATAAAATCACTAGGATACCTTGACATCTTGGCTTTGCTTTGTGGAGGCACTTAAACGCGCTTGATTGGTTTCTCGGTAGGAAAGAAGAGGGCTGAGCAGACATTGGCTCAAGAAGCTCAAATTCCCATGAGACTTAGGCTCTTCAAGGTATCTTCGTCTCATATGTCCGACGAGGACAAAGTTGGCCCATTTGCTCAAGGCTTCGCTGAGGGCATCACGTTCGTTATCAGCACTGAGAACATCAACTCCGTTGCCGATGTCCTACGACGTAATTGCCGAACATTTGTGAATTTTCTGATGCTTTGAATAAAACCAAATTTCGGTCCTTTGGAGAGTGACAACAGTTAATGCCCTTGACGCAAATTGCGAAGCCAATGACCTCGCCTCCACAATCCGCCGGATAGTTCGAGAGGAACTGTCCCGCTCCCATGCACTTGTCGTGACGCTGGGGCTAAGTCGACCCGGCCTTCACTTGGTAGCGTGCAGAGACTCCGGGTTGAAGAAGGATTGAATCTTCCAAGTTGGTAAAATATATACAAGCAGGTTCAATGGCACTTTGAGAAAACTTATTTACGTGAAAAAGAAGGGTATATCAGCAAAATTGCAAGCGTTAAGAGTTCATAGCGAGAAGCGTCTGGATGAGCCGTTTAGCCAGGGCTCAAAGCTTCATTTCGTGCTCTGCAACGTCCTTCAAACCC
>JAJIZL010019219.1:17085-40244 GCA_023969395.1 Amblyomma maculatum | reverse complement strand
CGATATCGCCAGAAGTGAGAGGACACATCTGGTTTTCATCATTATGTGTGAAGAGCGCATGGCTTCAGACGTCACGAATTCATACCAAATAGAAAAAGGCGTGGACGAAAAGTGTCTCCTTGAATTGCAAATTTTTTTTTTCCTGAGATCGCTTGAACATTTGCAATTCAAGGACACATTCTAAATGCAAGAAAGCTGAGATGCAAGCGAAGCACTGATATCGCTCCGCGGTAAAAGCACAGAATGGTCTCCCACGGATTTAGTGGAACGCCTCTTAAGACATTTGGACTGTGCTCCTTGACAGTTACCAGTGATTCAACTCAGCTATTAGATCATTCTCATCATTTGCATGAAAAAGCCACACTGAGCTGTGGGTTGGATTATGTCAACGTACTAAACGAACCAAAACGAGTATAAAACGAGAGAAGGATTCTTGAATGTGGAGGTTCACTTGTCGCAAATGTAGGCTGCATAGAAGCCCTCGTATATGCATACAATTCAAACCAAATGCTAACCGAATATCACATTTACCCCTGTGAACCCGGCTTATTGACCTAGGTCATCTCAAGTGAACGCTAGTCTCGTTTTAGCGACGCACACACTCTTACTTACTTTAGTGTCATCACTATACTTGATTAAGTACTACGACTCATTCGCAAATAGCTTCGAGACGTAAGCCTTGAAATCGGAACACCCGTTAGCAATCAACCTTTTGTAAACGTGTCCAAGCACAGAGTCTCTATGTGCGCGAAATAAAGCTCGCTTCGCTGATTTGTCTACAGGTCTCTTGCATCAAGTAACCACTGGTCACTGCACCTTGTGACTGAAGTGACTGCGAAGCTGTCAACCTTGCCTGTTTTTTTTTTTTTTTTTTTGTTGTTGTTGTTGTTTCTCCGCCTGTCTGATTTGAAACAGAAATCATATATCTCGCGTACAGCTCGCGTTGCTTTCAACCCTCTGTGGGCATTACACTTGGCTCATGGATTCGAAGCCAATATGTCTATTCCGTCAGCATGAGATGGTTTGAGAATGTCAATTTTCTAACGTTGAGATGCGAAGGTTTCAGTGATGAATCACGCAAGGAAGTTTTTGTTCCAGCTTCGAAAAAAATCACTTATTTAGTGTTTACACCGCGCTTCATGCTGCTATCTCAGCACGTCGAAGCAAAGGCTGTTCATGTACTGACTCAACACAAGTGCTTCTACCTGCGACATCAGTAACCACCTATCTGAATAACAGCCCTCTGTAGTGCTTTTAACTCAACATATCGTTAAAGAGCAAATGCTGCAGAGTGATTCTACTACTTTTTTACTCATTATATATATCATCAGGAAAGCGTAGTCCGTTTCCAGCGGCGCCCACTTAGCTTTTCTATGACGCTCTTACGTAACTCTATACCCCCCCCCCCCCCCCCCCCCCCCCCCCCCCCCCCCTATCCCACTTTATTTTTCAGCGGGTATGCTTGTTGTCCGTTCTGAAAATTTTCGTTACCTTTTGCAGCTGCAACAACAGTGCCGACTGCTCGAGGGGCTTAAAACATCGCGTAATTATCCTCTCATTTTCCCCGACCTCCCGTTCGTGATGTGACCTCATTCTCAAATAGAATCGTTTTATTTAAATCGCAATTACCACTTGCAATACGCGAACAGTCGCTTCTTGATTGCGTTTCGACGCTTTTCAGTTATCGATTAATGTGCCACTCGTCACTGAGAGTACTTTCAGAAACTGTGGTGCTCCTCACTGGGCTTTCGAACTTTTTGGAGAACCCAATTATAGGGGTTACGTTATCTTAGCTTACGGACCCCGAACTGCTGGTTGTGGTACTAACGATCGCGGTACTCGAGCACAATATCGGAATTCCACTAACGAAATTAAGAAACGTAAACCAGTCTGCGAGTTGTTTTTTTCTTACCACGCATCTATAGCTTAGAGCTTTACATTCGCGCATCAGGTAATTGTGTTTTTTTTTTTTCACTTCGCTTTTTCCCCAATTTCGTAACCACAGCTTGGGCGGAGCAAGTGCAACCATTGTGCCCCCTTGCTTCTTTTTATTCCCCTTCGCAGTAAATTCTTTTTATCCCGGCCATAAAGCCAAGCCATTCCGCCCCGATGTTGGGTAGAGACGGCTGAGCGAGCTTCGCAAACTGACCTATTCTGTGGCGTTAAAAGAGAACGCGAACTGGTGCGAATGGCTCTTTTGGGGTCGCCTACATCGAATAGACAACAGTGTGCTCTCTTCACTATTCTGATGGTGGTATGCGAACGGGTAGCAGTATTGGCGAGCCCAGAATTCCAGATCTAACGCGGCAGTGGTTGTTACATGTTCAGGTAGTATACTAATGACGTAGAATGCAACTTACACATATTAGATCAACAGGAACCGTGATGGTAGCGGTGGCACTGACTCCGAGTCGCAAATAAAATAATTTCCCGGTCAGGTTTGAACAGCTAAATGTTAGGCACGGCTTCCAAAATTCTGGCATTAGGCGTGACTCAAAATCGCAGATTATTGAGAGGCTACAATGAGGGGTTTGCCACCCATTGATCCGTGCGCTGCAATGAGAAGAAACAACGTTGCAATCGTAGTGAATTGAGTTGCTCGCCCATGGTGATTCATCATGGTGATTCGAGGCTGCTTATTTGTTTTACTCCTCAGCAATGAGAAAGTCCGGCCATTACGTTTATTTTAGTTGATCTAGCAGAACTAAAGAATGGCTAAAGGTAAAAAAAAAGGAGAGGTAGACACCGGCTTCACCTTTCTATGCAGATATCTATGAGCATGTCGTGTTTAATAACATGTGATATCTCTGCTTAATCTTCCTGATTTGGATCAGAAAACGCAAAGCGTGTATTTCGTTCTTCTTTGTCGTGCATTTAAAAATTTATTTTGCTCATTTTACTTTAACGCCCACTTATTGCAAAGTGAAAACATAACATCGTTTCCAGACATGCTGGGTTTGAGGAATTCTAACTCGTGCGCTAGCAGAAAAAGTACATCATAGGCAGAAAGGACTCTACCGAAATCGATATATGATGTAATAACTGTTCGATCCTTTTCAGCGTGGGTTGCACGTCAGCAAACGCAGAGCCTTATTTCTCTATTTCAAAAACTGAATTACTTAAATTTTCCCAATTTTTCAAAAACATGAGGGCGTTATTCTCCCGCTCCTTCACCATATCAGGCAGTTCGCTAGAGTTGACCACAACTGTGACGTCATCGCAGCTTTGTTGATGGAGAAATTTGCACCTCCATTTTTTTTTTTTTTTGCTTATGCTGCTAGGCAAACGACTGAGTGAAAAAGAGGCCTAGTATTGCTTTTTGTTACTTCTGTCACCTATTATCGACGGCTGCAGCCATATCAAAACCAATACCAGAAGTGCACTGGCACCACAAAAATATACTAGGGCTGCTGTTACTAAAAAAAAAAAAAAACTGTTCTTAGTAAAGAACCAAATAAGGTTTCTTCGGTCGGTTTGTCATGTCTTGTTTTGGACATAAAGGAAGCGGTTAAAACATTGCTTCCCCCACAAACCATGCACTCCCATGATTCAAACCTACTTCCTGCTTTCCAGGTGCGCCATAGTAAAGAGCTGGCGACTCATTCTTATTGTTGTACTTCGCGCAAGCAGAAAATGCGGCTGTAACATAGAATGATCGCTCTTCTTGTGAACCAGAGGTCATTACGGTGGTCAGGAATCAAAGGTGCGACCTTGTTCTCCGCTGTGGAACTCCTTAGCCACTAACTCACAACGTAATGTTGGACCTCTTGAAACAGCATCTGACGTTTACTTTTAATTGCAATTTGTAATCAAGATCTCCTCTTAAACCTTTCGCCAACATTCTGACGCATTTTCATCATTTTAGCAGCCAACCAGAAATAAACCATGTGCAGCAGCCACTCGAAAGGTCACATCATTTTTCACCCACAGTTTCCAACTGGCCAGCTTCTGGAAAGATGTTGGATCGTGACCAACCGACGATAAAGGTTATTCTGTGGCCCTCACGTACTCCAAATGCACACACTACCGCTAGTAGCGGCGCAAACAAGCACCACGGTCTCCCACTCAATCCATTTCGATCCATTTCGGTACTGCACCAGCTGAAAGGCGGACAGTCGCTTTTCAGAGATAGAGGCGGGTTGGCTTTGCTTCCGTGTGAAGCCCGCGGAATTAGGCGGTTTTTATGCTGGCTTGCCCTTTGGGCAACAGCGCTTGGAAGTGTGCAAGGGCAGCAGCGTCGCTAAAACGAAATATCGCTCGGTAAACAGCTCTCTTCGTGTCGCCATTAAAGCGCCATCCTACGCCCACCGCACAAGGCACCCAGCTTTCCCTATGAGTGGACGCAACACGACACCGGCGTCAATTTTCAATACATCAAAGGTGGACTGCTTGGGAGCTTCATTTCATAACGTGTTCCATGCTTGAGCTGGCCGCGAAAATCATTGCATGTGACCAACCACAAAAGGAATGAGCTTTGACGAGAAGAGCAGATGTGAGGTCTATTTCAGGTTTGCAACGAGTTTGATCAAGCTGACCAAGGCTGTTTACTCACTGAAATAATGAATCCTTCTTAGCCTCCCCGCACGCCCGATGTCTTGCTACGGGTAACTTTTAACGATGAAGAAGGTGAATGTATACAAACCACGTGTTGGAAGGCGGAACGTTCGACTCCGTTCAGGAGCAACTAGGGAAGCTTTAGTGTACCCAAAGACGTCAGAATTGCGGTCATGTATCCGCAATCCGAGAAGAGAGTACGATGGCAATTAACTGCGCTCACAGATGTCGGGGAAATGCGTGTGTCTACGCCGCTCAACGAGACCTTGTTCTATTTCATCTTTCCGGCTCAGTAAAATAAATATACAGTTTGGCTTGGTTTCGAGGGTGTGGCTTTCCAAAGAGGCTTGGCTTTGAAGGTCATCGTAGTGGAGGGCTCAAAAAAGTTTGGCCCACTTAGGGTTCTTTAACGTACGCTGATATCGCACAGTGCACGGACTCCTTGCTTTTCGCCTCCTTCGAAAAGCAGGCGGGGAATATAACCCGCGTGCTTGGGATTAGCACTCAAGCGCCCTATACGCGCTATTTATGGGAGGCGCAGATTTGGTGTGTGTCGTACCATTTATTCGCCAATTTCATGCCAACCTTATAACGCTTTTATCACGACCCAATTACCAGTCCATCAATAACGCCGGCTAGTTCTGGATTGTTTCTTAATTCAAAGCATATTTCCCGCCCTTTCGGGCTTAATGACGTATTAGATGTTTTGTGCTAAAGTCTGTGGACGTTGCTTATTGATGTCAGAAATGCTGCTAGAATATACACAATCGGCTTGCTTTTTTTGGAAAAGTTATACTATCGGCTTCTGTCCGCAGTTAAATGTACTTTTTTTGTGGATTCGTTTCGAAATTGTTTATAGCTGGTGAATAAAAACCTATTGTTGTGAAAATCTATTGTAGCACCTTTTTTCATGAGTTTAATTCCGCTTCATGTTATATGTAACTGCAAAATGCGTTCGCAGGCTATTTTTTTAAGGTTTGTACCTACAGTTTTTATGCAAAAAATTTCTGCAAGTGCACTGCACTTCATTGTCTGCTGGAGACACGTGAATATTACTCACTTCTCATATCACCGCTGCAATTGCTTTAGCCACTAATGAAAAATTTAAAGGGTTATAGAAGCTCATTTTAAGACTCAAACGATATTGCTGGCCAGATTTTTTCATACTGCGGAGCTGAACAGTACCTTTAAATGGAAGGAAAGTTTTCCCCATGCTGAGCAAAAGGCACTTAATCATTTATCTCGTCATGAAAAGGAATCTCTTTAAAACGTCTCATGTATGAGAGAGATTGTCGACCGACCGCAAATATGGTGTGCTCCAATCCGTATAGCAGCGATCGGCGTCCGCACGCTACGCTTAGCAGCTATACAGGCCTCATTGGCATTTAATTGCACTTTCTTCGGAACGTTATGATAATTTCATTTTTCTGAATTCTAACAATTATCTTCACTCCCTCAAAACTACATCAGATACACGGTAGAAGCTTTCGACTATTCTCTATAGGCCCCAATCTAACTCTCAAGTCACCGACGTGCCTCAAACATTTATTCCTTTTACCTGCCCTTTCGACTCCTTGTAGACATTGTCAACATAAGCCGTCAATTGAAATGCACTTTGTTATTCCAAAAAACAATTGGATAACACACTTTCGGAACAGACGCGTGCGAGCGTAATTGGATCGTTATATTCAGTGTTCCTTTGCACCTTTTAGATCCGAGTAGCTGAAATATATCGCAAATCTGATAGGATGCAGGATCAGAGAATTAATCATGACATAATACATTGTCGCAAAATAAATAAAAAATTTAGAGATGATCAAGCCGCGTGTATCGCAATGAAACGCAGCAATGGTGTCCTTCCGTCCCCCTGCCCTTCTTCTCCCGGACGTAGCAGCCGCTGATGGGTTCAGACATTGTGAGCGAGTGACCCGACCCATTCCACCAATCACTAAGTGACGCGCGTGTACACTGTACCCATCCGATTCATCGATTAAGGTGGCGGTCCCGCTCCAGCGGTGAAGAGACGACATTTTTGGTGGTGTTCATACGTCTACTGTGCCTCACTCGTTTAGTTTATAAATGTTGTTTTAATATCTTTGTAAAGCTTATTTTCTCTGCTTTCGAATGGCACATTTGGCTGCAAAGATGTTTAGGCTGTAAAGAAAAACGCAAAGGTAAGAAACGGCTTTTCAGCTCTACTTGTCTCAGGAAATGCAAAATTGTGCAAAACCTTTTGCACCTAGAGAAAATTCACTTGAGATGTTTAGAGATTAGATGTTAATAAACAAAGCGAAGCATTTTTATTAGGGTGTATCGCTTAGTTTATTAGCCACGCGCCTTTGAAAAGTGCATAAAACAGGTAATTGTATATACAATAACTTTTAGGATATGCATTCTGCTGCGGAGAATTTTTGTACAGTTGGAGGCCTTGTAGGGTTTGCTTTTTGCTGAAAATATCAGCTGTCTGCTTCATTTAGTGTGAAAGGTATTTGTGATAAAAGTTAGCGTTTTTTGTAAAATGGCTTCTCTCTTGGCACTCTTCTCGTCGCTTATCGGTGATTGGCAACTAGGGTGTCCCTATCATCACCCGTTTTCAGTAAGTTACTTCAGTTACTTCCTTTTCCTTTTTTCTATGAAAGTGGGGAGCAAATTTCTTTCTCTCCGCTCTGCCTCCTGCCAACCATGCAACGCTCACCACGCTGGTTGCATTTAACGCGTAGCATTATAACCGCCACAATGGGAAGTCGTGTTTATCGGCGACGTTCTCTGAAATATCCGACAACCACCTGCAAACTGCAGAGGAAATTACCACTTTCCATCTGTAGGGGAGAGGCTTGAAAATACAAAACTGCAGCCACGGGAAGAATCGAGAGGTTGGCTGCCACGAAATGTGGAGAATGGGGATGAAACTGAACTGAGAAGAAGAGCGAAGGTTTCAGAAGAGTGGCACGCGCACCGGATGCGGTTTATTGATTGAAGCGGCTACCTGGAAGTTTCCTTCGACTGTTTAATGATAATGTGCATTGATTGCGAACTGTTTGGTCTCACGCAAGCGGAACATTTGACGAGCGGTGTAAGAAGCATTGAAGACGTGCGGCGAGCAGAGCAGTAAGGCCCGCTGAGAGTGCATCAGAATGCGTGTAGTGTGTCGTGTCATGAAACGATTAACGATCAGTCATGCTACGCGCTTCCGTCGGTTCGAACTGTCAGTCGTTTGTCATATTTTTGGAGTAGTTGTGTGCTCAAATGGTACTATATATAAAAGACTTAAGCAAGTATTGATATTTCTCTTGCCTTTACAAAATCTAGCTTTTTTCCTCAGTAACTTGAAGTATTTGGTTACGCAAATGACGATAGCCAATGATAATGCCAGTTTCCAGGTTAGGGCAGTATGGGAGGAAGATGGCTGCACAATATGAAATTGAACTGAACAAGGGCTAAATGGGAACCTCAGTCTTGTTCGGTCGCATTTAGTGTGATTAAATCGATTTGAGACCACTCGCGGTAGGAATCATGCGCAAAAAAGTATTAGGCACAGATAAAATTCAAACAACATACGTTTGCTATAATCTAAAGCAGGTAAAGAAACTACGCTGAATAAATAACTACTAAGCGCGCCTTTGAAAGAGCTCGTAGTTTTCTTTCACGTTAAGCAAAAGAGGAACTCTGCCAGTGAAGTGAAAAGTGTCAGACCGTAATTTCTACGCGCCAAAGCGTGTGAGCGGCACAGAACGAGATTGTTTCACATTCATAGGACAACGGCTTGGTGCTCAAAAATACCAAACCGTCCTAACTTTCTTGCGGCCGAAAAAGCACGCCGCAAAGAAGCTCGCCGGGGTAAGCCTACTGCTGCTCATTGTATTCGCTATGAAGAGCTCAGCAAGGAGCTGTGCACAAAGGGAAGTCTTTACCGCTTACATTCTAGCTGCTTAACTGTGGAAGGACCACTAACACAAACAACCTGCCCTGATGAAAGGCACGTCATTGCGCATGCTTTCTTTAAAAATTACGAAGGACTTTAGCGACTAAAGTAGTGAAAGGCGAAAGCCTGAGAGGCGCATTCTGCTGCGCAACTGACACTAATTATTATTTAATGAATTATTAATGTAGCAATTAATTGTAAAGTAGTCATTAGGGAGGTAATTGATTAATTAGTAGTAAATAATTGTACATTTTAGTTATTTATTAGTTAATTATTACCCATTAATTGCCAATAATTAGTTCATTCATACCCATTAGGACGTCATTTTGTGCCAAGATTATGGACCATCTGCTGACGGTTTGCACGATGCTCAGACTCAATTCTGCGAGAACGAAAAGAGGGGTACCACACTCCACTTTAGCCTGATTCCTATATTCGTCTTTTATCTTCACTGGAGGGTACAATATTCTGCACTGACCACCTGTTCCAGCTAACGCTCACAAATTTTCGTATTATTCCACCGAGCACTAAGACCTGCAGACATTGTTGCTTCAGGTGGTTTGAAACTTACTTAGTGAAAGCTTTCGCAATCATGCAAATGAACATTGTAAAAAAAAAAAACGTTCGAGACAAAACACCGCGAGCACCGCTCGCGGTTGCGCATCACCGCCAGTCGAATCAGCAGCAGAATAAAGAGCAGTCTTCGCGCTTTGCAAGTCATTCATTATTTCTCAAAAGTGCGGGTAATCTCACGGACGCCCTACAAACTGTCTCTCTTTGAGGACCTGGCTGTGCTGGAATTAGGAGCGCAGCTAAGCACACATCGTGATTTACTTGCTCAAAATGCTGAAACGTGGAATACAGCGCAGTATTTTATGGCAACCTTGAGCTGAGTGAAAAGAGAAAAGTTCTTGTTGGGTACGCTTCTCGTCAGCGTGCGATGGATCCTAAGTTCCTCTACGCTCTTCTTTAAGGAAAGCGCGCATTATGGACGGTAAATTTCAGAGGATTGGACTTATGGCTGCTCGCGTGCGTTATCTTAAGTTTCTCGTAAAGTGCGGACTTAGAGGGGCAGTAAATAATGACCTATTTTTCGTGTTTCTTGGGACATGGGCACAGCATTAAACTTCGGTAGAATGACTGGGATGTGTATACGCTAAAAACGTTAGCCGCAAAAACAAGAAAATGAAGATATAAAACCCTTTTTTTTTCTGCGCTTGTTTAAAAGCACTAAAAAGCTAAACGCCAAGTCTTCAAATCAACATCGCTCTTAAGTGCAGCATTTTTTTTCAAACTCTGTTTCTTTGACTTCACTTATGGTCATATTATGGAAATACCTCTTCCCTTGAAATCGAGTGCAGTGACCGCAGCTATGTGCGACTTATTCTCAAAACAACCGTCAAAAACTCTTGTCACCTTAGAGCACATAAACCTCTTGCTTTCCACACGAATGAAGATCTCGAGGCATGCTGTTCCACTGGGCTGAGATATGGAAATAACAGAAAGACTACAAAGCACCAAACTATGTAAATGCCCCTATTTTGGCAAAGTCACGTCTCTCAAGAAGGCGTCCGAAGTTCTTCCAACAATTTATCTCCAATTGGTATCGAAGCTACGTGGCTGATTCTGAAATGAGGGCGCAGTACACCACCCCTCGTTCCAGTTTTAGCTCTTCTAATACGTGACCGTGAGGCGCCATTAAACCATGTTCTTCTGCAAAACGCTTTACCTCGTTTGCCAACAATTTAATTTCTCGCGCCCCCGTTGTGGCCTGCTCTTTTCTCCTCTTTATTTCACTTCCCCCACCGCCAACGTCTTCGCAAAGCATTTGAGGCTTTCATCGGTTGCGAGTAACAAGGCCTAATGCCGGGAAGTTCCCAAATAGTGTTAGTGGCTCAAGGCAGACAGAGCGGAACGCTGCGCTCTTACGCGCGAGGCAGGCAGGACTGCCTTGCCACCTGTTTCTTCTTCTTTTTTTTCTTGTCTAATCCAAGCATTTAGAGCAGGCAAGGCGCGTACCTTTTGTTTCCTTTTCCTGGAGACGCACTTATTCTTGGGCTCTTTCGGGCCCAACGCGCTCGGTGGAAATAATTGATTGAATTTTGAGTGGTGGCGTGCAAAGTGCCAAGTAGCGTTCTGCATGCACGCTTGGGCGGAGGCCCTCTCTCTACTTCTACGTACATACGTGGCTTCTGCGGCCAGCGAGCATGAATGCGGGGACAAAGCTAAGAGGGCCGCTCACACCCAGAAAGGCTGGTCGATGTGACCGATTTGAGGCCACGTGCAGTGGACGGTCGTTAGTTTTGGTCACGACGGCGTTCCGACGCTTCCTGCCTTACTTGCGACGTTCGATACCCACTCTGCTGTGATATTTCGGGCACCAGACAAATATTTGCTTCATTTAGCTCTAGCGAGGCAGATACGTTTTCAATAATTTGGTCCAATCAATAAATGAAGGATCCGCTAAAAATAATAAGTTCAGTGTGTGTTGGAGGGGCCATGTTATTCCTGTTTAGACGAGAATCAAGTGCGAATTTTTTTCTTTAATTTATGCCTTTATGTGCTGAGATCTGATGGCCGTTGCAAAGAGGAGTGTCGTTAAGAAAGAAATGTTACAAATTAAATTGAGGCAGTGTAGCTACAAAGAGGATCAAAATTATAAAAAAAAATAATTTTGACTACTTTGCTTGGAATAAGACACTGAACTCAAAGATATTTCGTGCAGATATATTTTAGCTCAACTGTCAGACGTCAAAATGGGCAATTTTTAGGCAGGACAAGATATTTTTATTCAAGGATATAGTACATAACACAGCAAACATACTTAAATGAACACTTATAGGACGCTGGTAATTTTATCCTGCCACGAACAACGAGCAAAAGGCATGTTGTACATTACGTAACACTCCCTAAGCTGATTTATTTACAATATGTTTACGGACTTTAATGCGTTACATGTCTACTTAGGACAGGTAGTAATCGCAGGTCGTAGCCACGAAGGGAAAATAGCTAGGAGAATAAAATCGGGACTTAACGCGTTTGGCAAGCACTTATAGATTATGATTAGCAGCTTAGCGATATTGCTCAAATGAAAAGTATACATCAGTTGTCTCTTATCTGTACTCACCTATGGAGCAGAAACGTGGAGGTTAGCGAAAAGGGTTCTACACAAGCTGAGGATAACGCAGAGGGTTATGGACCGAAAAATGGTAGGTGTAACGTTAACAGACAGGAAGCAAGCAAAATGGGTCAGGAAAATAACTCAAGTTAATGGCATTCCAGAGGTAGTCAAGAAGAAATGGGCATTGACAGGACATGTAATGTGAACAGAGCATAAAGCGATGGTGGCTATGGTAATAAATTGGATTCCAAGGGAAGGAAAGCGTAGCTGGGGGCGGAAGAAAGTTAGGCGAGTGGAGTAGGTGAAGAAGTTCACAGGGGTTAAGTGAATGCAGCTAGCACAGGACCAGGTTAATTGAAGGAATATGGTAGAGGCCTTCGCCCTGCACTGGGTATAGTTTGGCTGATGATGATGTGACACCGAAATTTAATGTTAGGCGAATGTACATTAAGCGAGCTCTAGCTCTTACGATGTTCAGTGTAAAAATGAACTAAACACTTGTTTTTCTAGGTCATGTCCGAATTGAAATGAATTCTCAGGTATGTATTAGACGACACGATACCATGAGAGCAAGAGTACTATTACTCCATGTAGGCAAACGCGGAAGATGTCCGGCAACACAAGACTCTTTAAAGGGACTGTGAAAAAGAACAAGTTTTGTTTTAGCGCTATTTGCCTCAATTTAGAACTTTGTGATGGAAACAGTCCATACTTGCACTATGTTGCTCCGAAGATAAGCACTAACTGCTTGGTCAAGGTTACTAAGAGGCCAGTGATTAGAAGCGCATTATCGTCATATAGGAACAACGTGGTGAGGCATGTGGAATCGGTCAGATCGTTTACATAGAGATTAAATAACAGTGATGATAAAATAAAACCTCGGGTGTACCCTTTGCGCTGACAATTAAGTCACTATGAATATCTTGTGGGACGCCGAGTTGAAGAACGTTGTTTTGTATTAATTGGAACCTGTGGTAAACACCACAATTTAGATCATCAACTCGGTACGGATACTAGATTCATCGGCGAATCAGACTATTCAAAGAAGTATACATTTGCGTACTGGAACATAAAAAAAAAAGTTTATTTTCAATTGATTAATTCAAAAACAACATATGCTTGTATCTCTCAGAGACGTTAAAGGCGATCGGTAATTGCTGTGAAGGATAGATTGTAAATATTGCTTTCTTTTTTTCGAAAAAAAGAGTATATACGCAACCAAACTAAACGCCTAACGATTCGAGGAAAAAAAAAAAACAAATTTAAAAAAAAAAATTTACCCGTGTGTCTAAAGCAGTCTTGTATTTAGCACGATTTCTATTACGTATTCCCCAATTGTAAGGGTGGCTATAACCACTCAGCAAAAATTACGAATGCCTAAAAACGGCGGAAATCTTGCGAAGCATGCACAGACAATAGGTCAATGCAAGAGACTACCGCAAATGTGTTTTTGCTAAAAAAAAAATGACAACTAAGCCTGACACTAGCTCAGGCCTACTGTTGTAACAAACAACCTCTCTAAATCACCCTAAGGAGAAAAAACAATAACGTCCTCAGCATACACCAGCTCACAAATACCATACACAATTGCGATTTCGATTCCACTGCACAGACTTGCGAAGTTTTCTCTTTTTCCCCCAGAGCATTGACTGAAAAGTCATGTACCTCAATCCGGAATTTAAGCAGACATGTACAGCGAAATATCACTTTCACGTCCCTCGTCTTTTAGAGATGCGTGCCTAGATTGCCTCTTTTCCCTCGAGAAATTCGGAACATTTGCACTGTGCGTCATTTATCTTTCTTTTCTTAGCCGGCACGAAATCGCATTCTTTACTGCGCTTATGAGGAACTCGTTTGCCTGACAAGCTGTCTCACCGAACTAGTCGCACACCCACCTACGTTAACGCTGCGGTGACGCGAGTGCTCCACGCCATGATTGGTATATAATCGGCTGGTAAAAAGTCGAGAAAATGCTCGCGCGTGACAGCTTTCTCAGTTTTGCAGTTTCTCAGGCGCTTTCAGCGTGCGCGCGTGCTTTGTGCATCCTTGAGAGTGCGTCTCGAACCGCAGCCCGGTTACGACGGCCACACGCAGTCAAAGAGAATCACTCGCGTGTGGACACTTGACGCGCTTTAAGGCAAACCGAACGTGACGTGTTTGCCGTGAGGAGCGGCCGGAACACGTCCGCTCACCGCGGGGTCGTCACCGACTCACGTCACGTTCAATTTCCAGACGTCAGCCGTCTTTAGCGACCAACGCACGCCATTTCTCCGATTGCCTGCTTCTCAATGTCCCCGTTGCGAGTCCCGTCTTTTTTAATCCCCCTTTCAGTTTTCTTGCGATTTGTATCGATATATGCCTTTATATATATCTGAGCTCTCGAAGTTGTCGGTGACAACCTCGGCTTGATAGCACACAACGTTCTTTTTCTTCTTCACGCTATCGTTCTATTTCAAGCAATGTCATGCGGTCTTTGTTGCGCAGCATGGCTCGCTCTTGGATACTTAGCATTACGAGCACCTTTAAGAACAGGAGTAGGGTGGGAATGACCTATAGAGGATATTAATCTTGGCCTACCGACATGGGGGCGTGGCCGGGCTGTGGCGAAGCAGAATGTGGAGCGTCTGCGTGCGGTTAAGTGTATCTATTCAGGACTGCCTTTGTATGCGATCAGTTATCACAGCCGGGAGGAATATCATGCCGATAGATTTATGCCCGTTCTGGGATTTACCGTTGATTTTTTTTTTTGTTAAAAAAGAAGTTGCTAAGCACACACAGTTGCTAACAACGGACTGGGAGATCCCTTACTTACGCGGCAACCCTTCAAAGTTTATGCGTTATCAAATGCATATCAATGCTGAATTTCGCCATTACGAGGGCTTCATGCTTTAATCATCAGCGGTGATTCTGGAAACAGGTTGTTGCGGTAGCGGACGCTCTCTTTTTTTGACCTCTGATTATTTAGTGTCACTCTCACGAGAATTCTAGGTTTATGTTTTTTGTTTGTTTGTTTTTTTCTGCTGCACCGACACACATAAAAAATGTACGTCTTGTTGCGGAGAGACTGTTTACGATCTTTTTTTTTTTTTCGTTCAAACTAGGCCCTGGCAGATTGCGCAGACAAACTAGGTTAAACGACGACATACGGTTACACCACAAAGGCCATTTCACTGAATTTGTCACCTTCAAGAAACTTTACAGTTAAAGAACAGCTGGAGAGGAAATATGATTCCATTTATTTTAAAAGCATCGCTTGGCTTATAGCTTTAGCACACGACCACAAGAAGCTCTTCGGAAAGAATTGCAGACGATATAAACAGTAGTGTGCACTTGAGCAACAAGCGTAATACCCCGCTCGCCTTATACTACCTTAATTAGTGTAGAAAATTGTGCTCCATGATCAGTCAATGATGACAATCAAATAGAAATTGTGAACTGCCTCACTATGGCAGCTGTCAAAAAGGCAACGGCAAAAATGTCTTCGGTAACTTCAACTGTGGCTATATGCTTTCGGTACTAAAATCACCGAGGTATTAGTGGTGTAATTTATTTATTTTTCTTCTGTGGCGCGACGCCTGCTAACCAACGAGGTTCAATACCCTCAAGCAGGTACGTGAGTCTCTTATTTATCTCTAGTATTAACATAAAACTCGGAGGGGAAGGAAGATTGCCAGGTCAGCACGGTGAACAAAAAGTACACACTACCATGAGACGATTTCCTTAGCATGATATTATAAATGGAAATGTAAAGGTAAATAATTGTTCCGTTCTTTTTGTCACTATACTTGCCCTAAATTGAACTATTATGCTAATTACAGTGCTAATAACGTTATTTTTATGCAGACCGTCCGTACTTGCGAAGCGCATAACCTGCAAAAAACAACTGCAGGAATTAAGCTATCTAACGTCCTTACGGTCGTCTTTCTGTCCTTCAGTCATGCATGCCATGCGGAAAGACAATTCTTAGGCTATTATTTTCCTGTTCCGGATTGCGCAATATTTGCCGGATTAACAAAGCTAGGACTCGATCAAGTTTGAAAAGATGCCGTTATCGCCTTGGCTTTGCAGTAGCAAAAAAACTAATAGAGGCAGCAAGACGTTCTCATTAGGTTGAGCCTTGACAGCGGAGGAACGCCTCAACAAAGCTGCTATATAAAGAAGTATTTTTTATCACTTTTGTGTCGTATTCGCACCGACAGTGGGGAATTGAAGCCTGAACAAGGAATGATGATAATCTCTTTATCGTCTGCCATGCGTGTGCCATTAAAAGCCGAAATAGCAGAAGAAACCGACACAAGAAGTCGTTGCTTCTTTCGACCTGCACAAATGTACACATGTTGTCATCCGAACATTACGGCATCGAGATTCTCGAGCGCCGGCTATGTAGTCAAATATAATCTCTTATCAGGAAACGCCGTCCCGATTGCTGGCTCTTTAACAGACGGCATAAGGAGCTCGGCTGCTTGCCAAGGCAGCACGTGCTGTTACATGTGCGGAAAAAATTAGGTTGATAAAGGAGTCACATTCGAGAAGAGAATTCAATTTCGCGCCACCGCGGGCACAACCGTTCCTCTGACTGGTGCTGCAGACCACTACGTCGTTACTGCAGCTGAATTTCCAAAGTGTAAACAATCCAGTATCACGTGCTGTGGTCTAGATGTCGTCGCCTTGATTAACTTCCCGCATTCTTGCGTATCAAACGGCCTGTATCTTGCGCTGCAGCGCTTGTTGTTGTTCTTCTTCTACCTTGGATTTATATGCCATCGTCTTCATCATATTTAACTGGCGGCGATCGATGTATCCGGAAGCTATGGTGCCGACTACCAATGAGAAATCTTGCGCTGCAGCGCTTGTTGTTTTTCTTCTTCTACCTTGGATTTAGATGCCATTGTCTTCATAACATTTGATATTTAACTGGCGGCGATCGATGTATGCGGAATCTATGGTCCCGAGTACCGATGAGAAAGAGAGAAAAAGTGCGTTTGCTTGTTTGTTTGTTTGTGTGTATGTGCGTGTTTTTTAACGGATCAAGATTTGAGTGATAGATATTGACTGAGTGTTAATGCGTTTTCTGGAATTGCATATCCCGAATTGAAACAGGCGGGACTACAACTTAAACGTTTACTTGCGCAGTTCAGTCAAATCTGCAAACAAGGTAAGCAAGAGCGCAAGTAAAAAAATAAATCATGAGAACAAAAATGATGAGCGGAAGACAAAAACAAAACTGAGAAAGAAGTTGTTAATTAAACCGTAGTAACAGCTCAAACCCGCAGCAACACGCAGTATGACATCGAAGTGTACATGAAAAAAAAAAGAAGAAAAAAACGTAATGGGTACAGTAATTTCTCTCAGTGAAGAAGAAAGATATCTAAGGAAAAGTGGGGCGCTTTCTTTCACACTTAGTTCCGCTGCGAAAGCTCTTGTAACGAACAAATCATACGCATTCAATTCTAATTGCACGCAATTTTTCTACGTCAATAAAACATAAGAATAGAGTCTCTAGCCTTCGGGTCTACGAAGAAAATGTAGCTACTCATTGTGAAAGCATGCTGAAACACTCCCTACGCAAGATGTGTCCGGCACATGTTTTAAACTTTTATTATCTGGGTTCCGCTTGTATAATTAGATGAAATATTGAATGCAAACAAAAAATGCGCTGCCGACTGCCGCCTACACAGTTCATATATAGAAACGGCCTGCACCGAATAAAATCATGTAGACTCTGAATAAGGGTACAAGGAAGAGACTGCGAATGGAAATTTTAATCGTTATTAAGGCACACATTGCCTTAATTAGGAAAAACAGCTAAACAAAAATTACAGTTGATTAGCTATTATTAAATGCGAGTTTTATTCGCTGCTAAGTAGGATTAGTCAGCCATATTAGAATTAGCTAAGCCTAATGAAGTTTACTTATGCTTAAGAAACTGTAATTGCGGCCATTCTATTTTCAGATGGCAACGCGTTTTTGAAATGTTGCCTAATTGAGAATTTTGACTTAACTAGGCCTATTATTCTTACTAACCCTAACATAACCAGTTAGGCTTGGGAAGGCGTATTCGCGCCATTGTCTGTTTAGCCACGTTTAGGCTTGAAATTCTAACATGTGCTTCAAGCAGTTTAAGTGAAACCTAATTACACCTTGGTTATTGTAATCGTAGTCATGGCAGTCGCTCTCACTCATAACCAATTATAGCAAAGCTAGGCTAAATAGTTGCCATAGAAACACTCGGTTAGGCTGAGAGCAACCAGAAATCGGCGAAATCGATCGTACTAGGCTAGAAGTGCCTTAGCACTAAAACTACAAACGGTAGTTTGCGTTCTCTTAAATAGGCAGCCTTTAGGAGAAAATGTTCACAGTATACTTTCACCATCCGACTGACAGCAGAAAGATTGTACAAAAGCACACGCTCGAAAAAAGCGTTTGAAGTGGTGGAAGCAGTCATCTCATTACAGCCCATAATTCCCGCGCCTAAAAAATACTGCAGTGCGCGCCTCAAAATTACTGCAGCCCGGTGCAGTATATGAGCTTGCGTCTACCGTACCATATAACACCAGAGCAATTTCGCATAGATAGAACTTAATTGTGATAAGATATGTTTGGCACCGTTAAGTTACCTTTAAGCTTGCATTCTGAGCAGGTAGCAGAGTCGATTATAATACGAATGCGGCGTGATTTCCGAACCTCCTCAAAAAAAAAAAAATAAAAAAAAAAGAAAACTGAGAAAGTGGACTGCAGAAAAGAAATAATGGGCAAAAAACGCATCTTGTTTTACAGAAATCCACCGCTTTGGAGTTCACCGCAGACCTTTTCCTCTCTACCACAGCATGCTCGATGTTCTTTTCTTGAGCAAAAAATTGTGCTCTGATTTTAAGCAAAGGAGCTCGGTGGACCGCTTTGAAGTGAACACTCTTCTGCTCGTCCTCTGCAGTGGCAGGCGTTTCACTTTCCGCTGAACGAGCTCAATTTCTCGACACTATTAACCGTGATAGGCTTCTCGCAGTGTATGACGAGTGCTGAGTCCTACAAACATCCACGGAATTTATGCTGGCGAGCGTTGCTGCTTTACCGATGTCTCGGATGGTCTTGCCCTAATTTCGGGTATTGATAGACGATCCAAGATGTGCGCTCCTTGATCTCTCCGAGCTTCTTTGATCTCGGAGACTCTTGTTGCGCCGCAAGTGGGCTGTCTTATTTTTTTATTCCTTTCTTTGTTTTTTCGTCCTTGCAACATAGCCCCTGAACTCTTCAGCTGCTGCCATCTATAAAGCTAGTTTTGCATTAGCTGCAACTACCAATTGTGCAGCAAGGCGATATTTAAGAAAATGCTCGTTAACTTCTACGCAGTGTTTTTCACTCAGCAGCACTTTTTGTTCTATACTTCGCACCAAAGATTAGCTTAGATGGGATGAAAGATAACGTTCTTGGCAACGAAAGCTGCTGGCAATGCATTGCAAGTCAGATAGCTTTTTTTTTTCTTTCTGCTCGTACATGACCCTCGCGTACGAAGCATTACTCACACACACACACACTAGAACTGAATTTTATTTTCTTTCTTTCTCTTTGGATCAACAATGAAGGCTCATATATTTCTACAACATTTTGTTAGCCTAAGACGTTTGTATTCCTTTTTGCGCAAAAAATTGTTTTCATGCATAAAAAGGATCACAACGACGTGAACAAAGTGGTTTCATGCCCTGTGTTCGTTCTCCTTGATTTTTTTCGGTGGTCTGTTCACTGTGCCTTAGACTTTCTCGCCTTTGACAAACTTGATAATAATAATAATAATGATAATTGGTTCACAGGAAGGGAAAGGCGCAGTAACTGTCACACTTGCTCTGTGGACACCCGAACCGCGGCGTAAGGGAAGGGAGGAAGGTGGGAATTAAAGTGGAAAGAGAGAAAGGGGAGCCGTAGTGGAGGGATACGGAGTAATTTGGACCACCTGGGGATCTTTAACGTGCGCTGACATCGCACAGCACACGGACGCCGCTTCGTTTCGCCTCCATCGAAACGCAGCCGCCTTTGACAAACTTTGTCAACCATATTGTTCTGTATATTTAACAGCGAAGAGAGTAAATCGTTAAAAAGTCAGCAGGAAAAGCACGAACGCAGCGTCCTGCTTTGGCACGCTATTCGCACCATGGCGCACCGATTGACGCTTTGAAGACACGCTTAGCACAACCTCGTCCAAGTATTGTTTTCAATGCAAACTAATTTTCTGGCTCTCTCTGGTCTTGGTACTGCTTTTTCTGCTGAAAGTTAGGAATTTGTGCTTCAGAAAACGCTCGCTTTAAGCTCGTTGAATCGGCCAGTGACAGCAGCACCTGTTTTTCTTTCTTTGGTCTTATCTAGCCTCCATAGATTCCATTTTCAACGAGATTAAACTATGAAAAAATGGCGTTGCTTGTCGATCCCGGCCAACATTACTAGTCCTCAGTTTCCATTTTAGCCAAACTTTCTCCATACATTAGGATTTCAGGTTATCAAATGTGTCTTGATATTAAATAACGGGTTGCGTCGATAGCTACAAGAAGGAAAACAATAAGGGTAAGTTAACAATGTAAGAAAACAGGATGGGATCGGGAACAAACGTTTTTTAGTGTATAGCATAATCTGTGGGAAGGCATGAAGGGTGCAGTGCAGAGGCATTCCCACCTTCGATATGCATTAAAGGGTCTTCGGGTGTCATTATTGTTCGCCCTGGCGGTCTTCAAAAGAAGTGCTTGAAGGCGGAACGCCACTATAGTGACAGACCATCTGCTCAGCGCAATGACAACCACGTGTGTATGGGGGTGCCATTTACGGTCGCAAAAGAACCGATCGGCACTTAAGTGGCCGTGAAGTGGCTTTTTAATCTAAAGCTACCCAAAATAATCGATGCCGGGACTTGTAGAGGAGCTGGACCGTCTCATGGCACATTTAGCAGAGGTTACGGCTTTCCAGAATATTATCGCGGTGGAGCAATTCATTGTGGGCAGCTCAATATGCACTTAGATTGTGCTTGGAATCAATCAAGCCTGCCATTCACGGCAAGTGTGCTGTTGCTTCGGTAAATGCTTTCAAAACTGAGCTCGCGAGTTTCGCTGGCTTTATATTTTGCGTGTTTTGAAACATCGTTTTCTTATTATGCATATTGTTGTCATGAGCACTCGAGCTGTGGGATTTGCATCTCCTTTCTGCAAAGGGTTGGAGAACAGATGTCGTGACTTTGGACAAGGTTTTGTGAAGTGCGCTGAGGTGCTATATGTGGTTTGGCTGCATCGATTGTGGCCTCTTCCTCCTTCTTTTCTGCTAAAACCTAGAAACGTGCAGATCCTTCCGCATTTTCCCAGAGAGCGGATTCTTATTTCAGAAATGGCTGGGCGGCCTTTTTAAAACGCACGGTTGTTTGCCAGTGCTTAGCCAAGTTGCAGCGAGTGTACACGGGAGACACAATAATAATAATAATAATAATAATAATAATAATAATAATAATAATAACAAGAAGAAGAATAATTGGTTCACAGGAAAGGAAAGGTGTATATCTGTCACATTTGTTTTGTGAACACCTGAACCACGCCCTAAGGAAAAGAGGAAAGTGGGAGTGAAAGCGAAAATAGAGAAAGGGGGTGCCGTATTGGAAGGCTTCGGAGTAATTTCGACCACCTGGGGATCTTTAGATCTTTAACGTGCACTCACATCGCACACAACATGGACTCTGTCCAGCTCCGACCCGCAAGTTCAGCTAGCGCTGGTTGAGCGGGCCTAAGAGGCAGCGAGAACCAATGGGATCCTGTGCCTATAGAACACCACCTGCAGCTCAAGACCAGAACCCCTAAACCCCTTCCCGTTTTACGGAATAAAGTTTTATAATACTATACTACCACTACTACTTTGTTTCGCCGCCATCGAAACGCAGCCGCAGGTGGTCGGGATCGAACCCGGGTACACAGGCACAGTAGTTGGGCGTCTTACCACAAAGTTTTTCGACGCTTTTTTCGATGCGCGACGCTGGTCGCAGTTCTTTCCCCAATGCGTGCGCGGATAACTTGCCCAAAGCCGTTCGAGTATTGTTTTGCACTTCGGTCGGATTTCACGGCCCGCTACCCTAGCTGGTGCCAGAGGGGTCAGCGGATCAGCCCGAGCGGTGGCGGGCTGAAACCATGACATGGAGCGCTATCAGCATATCCTCCTGCCATGAACCTCACCACCTTCCATCGCCGCGGAGACAAACAGCCTTATCCACTCGACCCCTGGTCTGGTAGTCCAGTGGTCCCCAGACCCAGACTGCTCCCATGAACTGCCCTTTCTGCCCACCTCCTTCTATGGAAGCCACACTAGACCACTTCCTAGCAACTTGTCCTGGTCTTCGCGTGGCCTGCAAGGCACACCTTAGAAGCCACTCTTACCACCCTACTAGGCCGCCCGACACAGGGGTATAGACACATGGCCCACACCACTGAAAAGCTGTTGGCATTGATTGCTGCCACAGGCCTGTATCAATATATTTAAACCCTTATGCCGAAGGGCGAACTCGTGCAATAAAAAAAAAAGCTATTGTTTTGTCTTTCAGCCTGTCGCCGGTTAGATGACATGATATAAGAAGGCGCATGCTGTCCGTCTTCTTACTTCAGTAATGCCTCGTAACGGAAGGTTGACGGGGCGCCAAATTTATGCAAAATGACAGCTGGCGTGTGTTATCGTACTTGAAAGTAGACGGTGTTGTTTGTTTGCTTTTTATTACGAAAGAAATACTACTCGCACTTTAAAGCCTTCGCGTGACCAGGCCGCAGTTACGTCTTGCCCACGTGACGCTGTGACGTCACACCCCACGTGACACACGAGCTTGCAGGAGCTGCCAACGTGAGTCTCTCGTTTCACATGGGACTGTTATGTCAGAATCAGCCTGCTAGGACCCTGGCATTCACGTTACCTCTATAGGCCACTAAGGCATGTTCATATGGGTTGGTTGGTTAAAGCGGGGCTTTATATATGGGCTGAGGAAGAAGAAAAAGAGAAGAAGAACGCTCGGTCAATCGCAGCTAATGCTTTCGCTCAATATTTGGTTCAGCAGCGTTGAACCCTTGTAATTTTTTTTCTTTCTCACGCTAACTCGCAGGTCGATTATGAGTGTATAAAGCGAATGTTTCTTGCGCGAGCTGTAGTGCCACCCGAAATCATATTTGCTACCGCTTACTAAGGCACAAAGGACAGAAAGAACAGGTATGAGCAGAATCGACGCTGCCAGAACACAGTTGTACACATTTACATTGTTTAATTTCCACCATGACGAATTAACCTTCATTGGAATAAATGCAAATGCATAACCGAAAGCCATGCCACGAAATGATGGATGTAATGGATGGAAGAGAGAGGGAGAAGCGGCAGCACCGCAAACCGCATGATGTGTGCACTTAGAGATCACCAACACTGCCGTAGTCCTGCCGGCTGCTGGCAGGGCAGAAACGACTTTTTGCTCCAGGTTAAGTTGCAACTGTCATTAATCCCCAGAGACAAATGCTTTAGGGTGTAAAAGCTGTGCAAAATCTCCGAGTAATCTTCTGGCAAGGCAGAAACGAC
>JAJIZL010019219.1:0-10358 GCA_023969395.1 Amblyomma maculatum | reverse complement strand
ATCAGATGTGCACAGCTCGTCAAATGCTGACTTTTGGTTTGTTACTCGTCAGTGCCGAACAGTCTTTGGCGCAGCTGTTTTCTTACAAATGGCATTGGACGAATTTTATAAACAGGTGGTCTACTGCTTCAGGTGGTTGAAAATTGTTTTGCCTTTGAGCGATAATAATGCGAGGAGGACTAAAATTTGGTTAAGGCGGTCTCCGTGCCAAAATCATCTTTTATTGCTTTGCAACAAAGCGTCTTGCAATTTAGGCCAACGCGGTATTCTTGCAAGCCACTTTGATTCCAACAGACAAAAATTACATCTATGCTCTATACATGCTCTAAACTCACTTTAGGCGAACATTGCTAATCTATACGTAATGTGTTTTGAAAACTAATGTAGGTACAGGCGCAAATATCAGTGTGGCCACTTAAAAGGTGAATTTTGTTTTTGTTCTTTTCCGAAGTTGTGAAAAATTAATCTCTTCTTGCCTCCACACAGCCATAAATAATATTCGCGACTCCTTGTGGCTGACAGGATTTCGCTTCTGCCTGGACCTTGCGAGAATCCTTGCGCGCACCGCTGCGCGCACTGCGGACCTTTTGTATATGAGTAAACATCTTGGTGACACAAGCACAACGTAGCTGTGCTCGAGGTTCAGCAATGATTTAGTGCCTAGGCAGGCCGCGAGTTCGCACATGCAGCCGTATAACGTATAACTTCAGCATTAACAGGCTGTTTCTTTTATATTAATATGCCCGAGAATATTACTATACTCGGGGACAACGTTCTGTGGCAATGGAGCCACAGCTACGGGGCGGGGCTTTCCGGTGTTACTACGCCATGTAGTTCCGAGTACCTGGAGCCAATGTTTGTTCGGCTTTAACAATTTCCTTGGCTCCTATTAAGCAGCAACATGTTCTTTTACGTCGCTGATAGCTTATGAACATAAAGTAGCGACTATAATCAACGCAGCGCGCGACGTACGCTGTCAAAAACAAACGCTCGTTCTACGAACGCGAGCAGAAATGGGCGGAGAAAAGTGGCAGACGCATCCCACCCGGCCCCGCATACGCTGCTTGCGCTTTGCGAGATTATCGACAGTCCACGCAGTCACTGGCATGAACGCTGCGTATTAAACTCCCGCTCTACTGGCTCGTACCATGGTATAAGCCTGATACGATAATAAGGTTAATAGTTCTGTAACGGTATAACATTCCAGGGCATCTGCGGAATTTCTGGGGGTACTATATTCGTGTGCGGAGTGAGCTGGTGCGTTTAGGATCCGTAACTTCCACCACATTGCCACAGAAAGTTGCCCCCGAGTTTAGGGCAATTGATTGAACATGTTCTTAGCACCCGCATTGCTCGGCGTCCCCTAAGAGAAATATTACACTTCTAATACAATTTTAAGCTTTAGCAAAGGACAACAGAATTGCTATCTTTTAACCCAGCTAAATCCAGTTAGACTTGGTTACGTTCCTTGTTACTCATTGTAGTTATCACTGTTGCTGCTATCATCATTATAAGCCCAATATACTGTTATTGTTATCGCTACTGCCAATATTAATTACTGCGACGTCACTCTAATCGACAATATCATCATTATCACTAACTGCATCGTCATTGCAATCGCTACTATAATGCTAACGCTAGACAAGGAACAATACGATGTGCTTCTCAGGAGTCTGGCGTGGAGTCAATAAAGAAAAAATGAGGTTATTCTTAGATATCTTTTAAGAGGAGAATGACAAAAGCTTACCCTTCCGCTCCTGTCATTTGCTTCTCATCGTTTGCCTCTTATCGGCGTTTGTAGCAAATCTACATGTAATTATAAACGGTTTTTGTATATAATTTTCAAATACTTTATTTTACAATACCGTCCGCGCATGAAATTTTCGAGCTTGTATTGAATTTCTACTTTTTTTTTGTTTTTACCATATTGTATTCGCCGGTTTTGCCTCTTTTGACCGCTTTTCTGTACCAATAATATTTTTCATAAGTTTATACATCCATCCATAGGAGGTCCCGATACAGCCTTGAGCTCTGGGACCTCCTTCTGTATTATTTATGTAATACCTGTTTTCATGAATAAACAAGCTTTCTTTCTTTCTTCTTCTTCTAAAAAAAGGAAAGGAGCAGTATCTGTAACACTTTCTCCGGCAAGTGTGTTTGAACGGTACACCGTTGCCGCTGTCACGTGGCGTTCTTTGGCGCACGTTCATGTGTGATTGCAGAGAGTAGGAATGCTAGACAAGAACTAATCTCGTGGAATCTCGCGGAATATGACGGATATCGCGCACAGGATTTTGTTCTAAGAGCCTAGAAAGGCTTTCACCCTAAAGAACGTCCGGCATGGAATTAATAATCTCGTCGTGCAACTCCGGTACGCCAAAGCCACGCCCTCACGGACGACAGAACCGACATTCACATGGTCTAAAGTAGCAAACAACAGTTCGTGAGCGACACAGTCAAATGCCTTTGCTAAGTCAATCTGGAGAAAGGCCACCCGACCATTACTGTAATCACAGTATTCTAGTGCACTGCGCGCTTTATGGATATTGATGAAAATGGAGCGCCCTTTAATCCCACTCGTCTGATGTCCAACTATATCTCTAATCACGGTCTCCAACCTTACCCCTAGAACCTTCATAAAAATTTTGTACTCCAAGGTTGTGAGCGCTATTTGCCGGTATGCAGTAAGAGGTCTTAAGTTACTTATTTCATTTGTTTTCGGAATGAGCACTGTGTGAGACGACCCATATGACGGAGGAAGAGCCTTTTCTTCGAAGGATTCGTTAAAGATTACCGTTAAGACCGGGCAATTTCGTGTTTAAGTACTTTATAAAAAGTCGCACTGAACCCGTCCGGACCAGGTGATTTACCGGGGTTTAATTTATCAATTGTGTGCTCCACCTCTGATTCTGTCATGTCCATTTCTAATCTGTCTTTTGTTTCGTCGTCGAGACGCGGTAGCTCAGCCAGAATCTCATCCTTAAATGTAATAACATCTACCGGGTGTGATGCGAAGAGCGCCTGGTAATGTTCGGAAAACGCTGTTTTGATATGATTGATGTCTGTTGATAATACCCCTCCCTAAACCGAGCGCTCTTTCCGTTGACGCTTCGCCTGCGGCTGTGTCTTCAGTCCTTGCCCTAGCCAGCGCTCCCCGGTAACGTTGTTGTTCAATTAGTTCTAGCTTTTGTTTGGTTTTCCTTATATCCTCCATCCATTCACCCAGTGCTCGGCTTTCCTGTTTTACCATTTTGTGAAGCAGTTTGCTAACAAATGTTTAGGGGCCCCCATCAGGGTACAGCGTTCCGTACGCCAGGGCTGTCCCCTCAGCCCTCTTTTATTTTGCATCTATATAGAGACCCTTTATTTGAAAATACTCAGGAATATTAGCATTCAGGGATTCAATGCACAAGCAGCCGAAGTAAAGCTCTTAGGGTATGCAGACGACATCGCTGTTTTTGCCGATGATAAGGGAGGGCATATGCCAAGCTGTGAAGTGTTTGCGCGAATTCAGTCACATCATTGGTAGTGGAGTTAACTGGTCGAAATGCCTCGGACTTCCGCATGGAAGGTGGCCATCTACGCCTGAACGATTTGCCTGTGTGCCATGGACGACGACACCAGATAGGTACTTGGGAGTTCCGCTTATGGCTTACCGTGACAGTGAACAGTATTGGAGAGGGAAGGCTAAAGAGATAAAGGACAAAGATGAAAAGTGGAGAGGGACCAACTTATCTATTTTTGCAAGGGCCACAGTTTGCAACTTCTTCTTTATCAGTAAGCTCTGGTATGTTACGCAGGTGTTGCACTGTTCATGGTTAAATATTCAGACGCTGCACAGGAATTTCGCCATATTTGTCTGGGCGTCTGAATGGGAGCGCTGCAGCCGGACTAACTTGTTCAGAGGAGTAAAATATGGTGGGCTAGGATTGGGCCACCTGTTTTTGCGACAGCCGCTTTTTTTTTTCTTTTTTTTTAGAGACAGGACTGACCCTTTCTTGCGCACCATGGCGACTGCTACCGGGGTACGTTGTTTCAAATGAAGATTTTTCCGCAGGGATTAAGGGCTTTTATAGAGAAGTCGTAGCAAGTGTTCGGTTCCTTTCAGTGCGATTTTAAAGTGATTATTTGTCTACAGTGAAACAAAAGAAATTGTACCGTGCATTGTGTGACTATGTTCCCTGTGCCTTTGCACAGGGCCTTGTACGATGGAGGCCCAGGTGCAAATGTTTTAAAAAGGGCAAGAAGAATGCAGTTGACGCCAGGAGCAAAAACCTTCTTTTTTAAATTGCACACCGGAACACTGTCGGTAAAATCATTTTTGGCGAAAGTGGGATTATTCATACCCTGGGGATCACACTGTTTAATATACAGGAAGCAGAAACCACAGACAATGTTTTTTTTTCTTACACTGTTGGAAAAGAGTATATTTTTGGGATGTATTGCAAAGAACGCTAATGAAAGATTTTCCGCTAGACCCGCATGGCATTCGGTACTTATGCGTAGAAAGTGAGGATGAGGTACCATTTGATTTAATTATGCTCATGGGCCTCCACTGTACATGGCGCTCAAGAATGGCGGGTTACCATTGCGATAAAGATGCGCGGCCTGCCAGAATTTATTTTCGGGAAAGCGTGCACAGGTTTTTGGCAATCCAGAAAGCTGCAGCAGAACCTCCCGAGTGGCTCTCAAGGCTAGAGCCTTTGTTGTGTTTGCGTGAATTTTAGTGTGTCATAAGTAAATAGCGTATGTAAATAGCATTTGAGTGATTTTTCTTGATTTTGTTCTCGTGAAATGGAGTGTGTCAAGACCAGGCAATAAAGTAAAGAAAAAGTCCGACAGGGAGCAGTGGCTTGCGCGGTCTGCTTGGGACCAGAAAGATGGTGGTTGGATTTGCAGTCGTGGTAGTTTTTTTTTTCTTTTTTTAATATGCTATTTGATTAGGACCAATCTTCCTATATCGAAGGTCAAATAGGTTGTGCGACACCACATGGATGGTGCATGGTCTTTCTTTATAGCCAAGCTTTGTCCTCTGGCTCATTGAAGGTGAAACGTGAGCCACCGCTAACCTTGGTCAGATTTGGGGTAGTGAAGATTTCGCTCCAAAATACCTTCAGTGCACATTGCACCATGCGGAAGACAAGAGAGTAGGAGGGAAACACACACACACAAAAAAATACACTTCCTCGTTCTTTGTCTTTTGCCCGGTGCAATTATCATTCAAGTAATACATTCTACCACTAGCTCGCCTTTCCCGATGTACTTGAAAAAGTCGCGCGCTTTAAAGATCACAACATCTAAAGGCTGAATTTCTAGTCAGAAGAGAAGACTGAAGTACGATTTTTTAAGGACGTTCAAAATTTAGAACACCTCCCTAGCTATACTTATACGGTTTATTCCTTCTTTTGGCAAATATTTTCAGCAATTTCGTACAAATGAAAGCTGAAATAGGGGAAAATAGAAATTATTATTGTATAGGCGAGTTAGCAGCTCACCATAAACTCTCACGGTGCATGTGTACGTTTTGGTTAAACATTCCTTCAGAAGTATACCAGGTTCTTGCTGAAGCTTTATCCTCTTCTTTGCACCCAGTTCTGCTATTTAACAGTCCGCTTAATATCTTCGCAGATTCCTACGCGAAGCTTTTGAAGCAGAAAGAAGCGCAGCTCCTAACACAAATTTTGTTGCCAGGCGGGCATTCCATTGGCTGCAAATTGGAACTGTCGTCCTCGCTAGATGAGGCATAGAAGCCGAATAGGTTTTCCGCTGTTCGTTTGCCCTCATTGGCGGTGAATAGGGCGCCGTTTCATGTGCGTGCATTATTGCCAGAAACACGCTTCGCGGTCGCTCTTATTTCCTTTGATCCTAAGTGTCTCACTGCTCCTTTGATATAGTCGGCACGTGTCTACTTGGCGACCGTTCTTTCCAGCACAGAAGGCCCGCATACGCAGAATTACGACGAGCAAAAGTAATTTAACGCGACATTTTGCAAACAGCGCTTTTAAAGTAAAAAAAAAAGATGTTTATAAGCGATGTGAATAATCCTTTATTGCAAGACAGGTATTTATTATGCCTTTATTGAAGTACATAACTTTGCAACCAGCTCCGGCCTACATACATTGGCACTATCTCGCCATGTACTTTAAATCGTGCCCTTGCAAAATGTAGTTGGATCTGAAATACACACATCATCGATGAATAGAAAAGTAGGCTGGCTACAAAACGATAATTTGCTTCTTTCAAGGAATCTTAACTGGTTCATTAACAAAACTGAGTTCTGAGAAAGCCCATTCAAAGCTGGCATCAGATTTTTTCTTGCCGCATAGGCTTCATAAAGTATTCAGCGAAACACCACCATTAATGCCTGCAATCACAAGGCGGGACACTGGCTGAAACGCCACAATTAAATCCTATTTACAAGAGCTTTTTAATTAGAAATAAAACTGTTGATGACAGTCTATGCTGAGTGTTTTCACATTATTGCAGAGAGGCCCTGTTTTACAGAAGGATGTTCCCATTATTGCCATAAAGCAACATCAACACTTGCTTATGTGTCGTTGCTTGTGCTTCAATCAGAGCTTCTGACATAGCTCAAACATTTCCAAAATATTTGCCTATTGATGTCGCTGCTACTACTGGTAGACGTGCCCTTAGGCTTGCGTTCCTTTGATGTTTTACACCAGTTTGCGCGGAATGTGAGAACCTGCACATCTTAAATTACTACAGTCTTTATATATATACGGAAGCCGCAATTGTAGCTACGTATTGAAAGTCCCCTTCGGTCACTGCGAGCTGTTCCACAGTTTTACATGCCATTGGATGCATTTTATTTTTAATTGGGTTATAAAACGTATCCTAATAGTATCTGCAATGCATAAACGCACCATAATCTTCCAAAAAGATTTTCTGAAATAATATGGCCTTGAGTAGTTTGCCATTTTCGGTATAAGAGTCGCTTTCCAACGACTGAGCGATTTTTGCGATCGTTAAGCTTACGCATCACTGTCGTGCTGTCGGGAATTTTATGGCTTATAATTACACGCTGCTTAGTTCTTTAGCGCAACCAACAGGCCACGGAGTGCGCGAAGCGGCGTGTGCAAGTCTTATTCTGCGGTTTAAAGCTTGTGGCAGTAACCATGTGTACACATCCTTCTGCTCATTATTCATCGTAATGGTCTTTTCTGTGGTCTTTATTCACCTGTTATCAGCCGAGCAGGTGTATTTGACAGAAAATTGTCATGCCTCGTGTTCGCTATGCCTTCATTTACAGTTATATTCTAC
This sequence comes from Amblyomma maculatum, assembly GCA_023969395.1. Classification (NCBI taxonomy): domain Eukaryota; kingdom Metazoa; phylum Arthropoda; class Arachnida; order Ixodida; family Ixodidae; genus Amblyomma; species Amblyomma maculatum. Next base: position 3,077 of record JAJIZL010019219.1, on the reverse strand, counting down.
TATTCTCTTAAGAAGACCTATATGAGATTTTAGGCTGTCGTATGTAGATGCATACATGCTTCAAATAGATGTCACACTTATGTTGCTGGATGATAATTCTTCTTGGTGACAGCCACATTTAGGAGGTGATTGCTTAATTGCTTTAAAGAAGCTTAATAGTTACCTCTGAGCCTCGGAACCGTGCCAACTCGACTTTTCTGGACGTCTAAAACGGCCAAACATGTTCGATCTGACAATTCATCTGCAGGCTTCAACACAAACCATGTTGAGATAGCCAGAATTCAGGTCAGTGGTATCGATTTTGCCGTTTGCCGAGAACAAGCTTATACACATCGGGTAGAGATACAGACTTATTTAGCATGAGAAGAAAATATGAAGCCACCTTTGCGAGTTGTATGAAAAAGTGTTGCAGAAGATGAAAGAAAGCTGTAAAGTATCATGCATCTAGAAATGCTGGAATCCGGGAGACCACTAATAAGTGCGCTAACTATTTGTGAAACCACTCACTTCAGTCTGCGCGTTTAAATGGCGATGGTGTTTCTGTATAAGAAATCCTCTCCTGACATCCGTAGGTGACTGATTATTATCGGTTTTCTGCTTCCCGGCATGAATAACCTCTGCGTGTTCTGCGCGTGCGGTAGTCTATGTAAAATATAGCCTTCGAAAGATTTCTGTCTTGGCAACTTACTCGTTAGATGGAAACGTTTTATGTATCCCTCTGAATACCCGCGTTGTTAAAGTGCGCTTCGGCTCGGCCTCGTTTTCAGGATACCAATACATAAATTCAGGAGCCAGCCTACTCAACCATCGCAACTAAACGCAATTCTCGAGTAACAAACATCCAAGTTTTGATATAGCTAGAGAAATCCCAGCCAATTGCAAGTCGACTTTAGTTGCGCATTGCTCAGTAAATTCGATCTCTTGTCCCTCTCAGGAACAAGCTTTGCAACAGATTTGTTTTGTAGTCAAGGTCTTCGACTTCTTTACGTAATAGGAGCTCTAAATACTGCGCAGCAGAAAAACCTAGAGAAAAAGAAATGCCTTCGCTCAGCGGAGTATAACCGCTGTTCTTCGAATAAAGATGTTAGCCATCAAAATGCTTTTATATAAGCTACTCTGCGCGCACAATCATGCACCGACAGCCAGCAGCGAGTGCCTGGAGTTTTGCCTTTTGCAATTCTTGTCTTTCGCATAAGCTCCTTCAGCCGAGATGAGAGGAGTATCTTTTCACCATTGAATCGGAGCTTATCTTGTACTTTTCGATCATCGAGTCACAATGTAGACGCACTGAAGCTGCACTGCTCTGCGCCCTCGAAGCTAAAGCAAGTCACTGAGATTCTGGCATTTATATAGGCTTTTCAGTAGCATTCTCTTTAAAGAACCTGCTCAGGGCGTGGTAAAGCCATCTTCTCTAAAATGAAGTAATTGTTCATGAAACGAACTCTGTGTATTTGTATGCTTTAACAACGTTGAATTTTAGGCACATGAATGAAAATTATAAAACAATGCTAACTATGGTGCACTAAACGCCGTTCGGTCCTCTCGCCTACGATAGCTATGCCTCTTCCTGCAAGTTGGACACTTTCGATCAGAACTGTCGAAAATATATGAACGTCAAGCAGATAAAGGAGCGTGTGAAGCATTGTAAAACATCGAGTTATTTATTGGCTGATATTAAAAAGCCTCAAAGGAACAAATATATGGGTGGTCCAAACGATCTTACTTTCCTTTTCCCCTCCGCCACCACTTGTCAAGATTCAGGAACTGTTGCGCAGCAAAATATTACGCCTTAAAGGCAGAAGCAAGACAACTGGTTAATGCCGATCTCGAGTAATAAGAGCAGATATAAATTCAAGTATACCTGACGAATTATCATTAGCATCAGTTATTAAAACATTCCTTTTCGGAGGTGTGTTCAGAGAAGACCAACCAGAAGCTTAGTTCTGAATCAGTTTTTTGTCTTCTATATAATACTTTCAGCTTGAGGAAGAGAACATCCTGGAGCTACTGACATTGCGCGTTTATCACCACGTCTAACACTGACGCATACATACAATGTCAAAAAACAAAGCTCGAATAAGAGAACTGTGACCCTCGCGCAAAGCTGTTAGCCCCCGCAGAGGAACTATAGGCGAGTTTAATTACCACTCGAAAGAACACGCTCGACTTCTAAGTGACACTAACCTGCGTTAATTCCGAGCTTTCCCCATCTAAGAGGTTTTCATTTTCTCGTTAGTGTTTCGATTCTCTTCGTGTTTTTTTTTCGTTGCTGAAAGTCGCTGATTATTCCTGACAACGCACTCCTGAAGGGTTGTCTTTCAGGCGTCTTCCGCCGCATTTGATAATCACGTCTTTCTGCAGAGCTACTTGTTCGACTTCTAGGCTCGTACATATCTCCGCTTAAATTTTTATTAGGCGCAAAACGAAATTCATCTCACCTCATTCCGAGTTGCAGCGGGAGCAAGTCACCGGACGCAGCAGCAGCAGAGCAACTTAGATGGCACAGGGACAAGTTCGCCGAGCGGTGGGAACTGCCGCAAACAGTCTGTCACTCCCGCTCGACGGTGTGGCTCCTCTTCGTTCGTAAAGGCAGCTGTGCCGAAGCCGACTTGACAATCTTTTGTGCCCGAGACGTGATCAGATCGGAGCTGGTTGCGAGACAGCAGCAGGTGTCCACCCGAAACTTTTTTCCTCTCCAAGTCTTGTCCCGTCGTCGTGCTTCGAAGCTCGTGGCCCTTTGTCGCCAACTTGAGCCGGCCACGCCGCTTTTTATGAGCGCGCGCTCCCTGACGTCACGCGCGGCGTCCACCAATCGGGGAGTTCGGGTCGACCCTCCGTTTTCAGAGGAGAGCAGAGAGGGGTGATGCGCGGAAGGGCGACCAGCGCTCACTCGAAAGAAGGCTGAAAAAAAAAAAAAAAAAAAAAACAATTATTATACGTGGAGAGAGAAAAAAGAGGGAGTGTGCGAAGGGAAGTTCGGGATCCGCCTGTAGCGCTCAGGAGCGCGCATGGGGCGCGCGCTCCCGAGGAATCTACGGGACGGAGGTAGGGAAGAATAAGGGAAGGGACGCATCACC
>JAJIZL010019215.1:24856-41939 GCA_023969395.1 Amblyomma maculatum | reverse complement strand
ATGGGGTCCAAAGTAACACCTCGTCGCCGGGACGGAACGAAACTTGGCGATGGGTTGCATCATAGCGGCACTTGCGGTCTTCCTGGCTAGCTTCCGTGTTGACGCGAGCAAGCCGGCGAGATTTGGCTACTCGGAAAAGGAACTGGTCAGGAAGAGAGGATGAGGAACTGGCATGTGTAGAAAGAAAAGAGGCGTCAAGAAAGGTAGCGGGAGAACGGCCGTAAACGAGGAAAAATGGGGTGTAACCTGTGGTCCGCTGTACAGCCGTATTGTAGGCGAACGTAACAAAAGGAAGTATTACGTCCCAGTTTCGGTGGTCCTGGTCGATGTACATAGACAACATGTCAGAAAGCGTACACGGAACCGCTCAGTCAACCCATTGGTCTGCGGGTCATAGCTAGAGGTCAATTTGTGATGTGTGGTTGAGGCCTCAATAACTTCGGCTACAATCTTCGACAGAAATGTCCGACCACGATCGCTGAGAAGCACTTGAGGGGCCCCATGGCGCAGTACGAGCGATTCCAAAAAGAAGGTCGCGACCTCATGTGCTGAGCCATTAGGCAGGGAAGCGGTCTAAGCGTAGCGTGTTAGGTGGTCGACGGCGGTGACGATCCAGCGATTACCTCGTGCGGACAATGGAAGTGGCCCGTATAAGTCTATGCCAACAACGGCAAAAGGAGTAGCAGGGCAAGGTAGCGGCTGTAGTAGGCCAGCAGGAGGAGAAGTGGGCCGTTTGCGGCGCTGACATGGCAGACAAGAGGCGACGTATTTTGCCACACTTGAGGCGAGGCCTGGCCAGAAGAAACGGGTTTTCACGCGGTGGTAAGTTTTATGAAAGCCTAAGTGACCGGCTGTAGCATCATCGTGGAAAGCCGCCAGGATACGGGTGCGAAGCGCTCTCGGAATAACGGGGACCCAACGGGTGCCTTCAGAGCAATAAATATAACGGGAGAGCACGCCGTTGTCAAGTTTGAACTTTTGGAGTTGCCTGCGCATCCTAGCGGTAGGAGGGTGAGGAGCACCGGTGAGAAGGTTGATTAGGGAAATACAGTAGGGATCTGCTCGCTGGTGTGAAATAATGGCGTAGCGATCTGGAGCAGCGGCAGGAGTAGCACAGGTGATGTTTGGAGCTCTGGACGGCATTGGGACGTCGAGGGTGCACACCGGAAGGCTCGAGGAAGCACTAGGTGGTGATTCTGATAGCGGGCAGCGGGAAAGAACATCGGCAGCTCGATGTTTGCGTCCCGATTTGAATATGAAATCAAAGTGGTACTCCTGCAAACGCAGAATCCAATGGCCCAGGCGTCCAGACCAATTTTTGAGGGTTGATAACCAGCACAGAGCGTGGTGATCAGTAACGATCGTGAAATGGCGGGCGTAGAGGTAGGGGCGGAATTTCTGAACTGCCCAAACGACGGCGAGGCACTCTTGCTCAGTGATGGTGTACTGCGTTCCGCTGGTGTTAGAGTTCGACTGGCAAACGCAATTACCTTTTCCCGAGAAGCGGTATCACGTTGCAGAAGTATGGCGCCGATACCGAGGCTGCTGGCATCGGTGTGAAGAATGGTGGCAGCAGTGTCGTCGAAGTGAGCGAGAACAGGGTCCGAAGTGAGGGCATTCTTTAGGGTTTGGAAAGCTTTTTCGCATTCTTCAGACCAATTGAAAGTAGTACGGTCTGTAAGGAGGCGGTGGAGCGGTGCAGCAATGGTAGCGAAATTGCGAATGAAACGGCGAAAGTACGAAGACAGGCCAAGGAAACTGCGTAGTTCCTTAGTCCGCTGAGGGCGTGCAAAGTTCAAAACTGCAGCAAGCTTGTCAGGGTCAGGTCGAATGCCATCGCGGCTGACGAGGTGGCCCAGGATCTTGATTTCTTTCTTGGCGAAATTACACTTTTTTGTGTTCAGCTGGAGACCGGCGGATGCCAGGTACGTTAATACTTGATCAAGGCGGCATAAACGATCAGAAAAAGTCGAGGAGAAAATAACTATGTCGTCCAGGTAGCACAAGCATGTTTTTCACTTAAGTCCTCTAAGAACAGTGTCAATCATGCGCTCATACGTAGCGGGGGCATTACAAAGTCCAAAAGGCATGACATTGAATTCGTAAAGCCCGTCGGGAGTAGCGAATGCGGTTTTTTCTTTGTCGGCTTCGTGCATCGGTATCTGCCAGTAACCGGAACGCAAATCCAAAGTGGAGAAATATTCGGCGCCCTGAAGACAGTCGAGGGAGTCGTCAATTCGTGGCATAGGGTAAACACCTTTGCGAGTGACTTTGTTAAGTGCGCGGTAATCAACGCAAAAACGCACGGACCCATCCTTTTTTTTTACCAAGACGACCGGAGATGACCAGGGGCTAGCTGATGGCCGAATAATGTCTCGCCGGAGCATATCATTCACATTATCTTCTATGATTTTACGTTCTGTAAGGAAACATGGTAAGGGCGGCGGGTAACAATAGAAGTACCTTCTATAATAATGCGGTGCTGTGCAGAAGACGTTCGGCCCAAGGTCGGAGAAGTGACATCAAAGGAGGCTTGGTGTTTTCGAAGTAATTCCTGCAAAGCTTGGCGGTGAGTCGCAGGAAGATCAGGATTGATGGTGCCAAAGAGAACACAGAGAGAAGCATCGGAAGAAGCTGCTGGTGAGGAAGAGGGGGCGGTAAGGGTGGTGAGGGACACCGGGTGAATGTCCAGGACACAAGAAAACACGTCCCTTTAGTCAGCACAATGGGCTCGGTGGAAGTGTTCGAAGCAGCGACAAGCGCTGTGCCATGCTCAAACCGAACAAGACTTGGTGGTAGCGCGATTCCACGGGTAAGATGGCGATCAGAAGGTACGATTAGCACATCTCCGTTATCAATGGCAGTAGAAGTAAGCGCGACAAGTTGTTCGCATCCAGGGGGCAACACTGAGTCAGTAGCGGCAAGCAGGCGATAACGGGGCTCGGGAGGTTCAGAAGACGGATCGCTCTCGTTCATGTAAATTACCCTGTCGCGACACGAAATGCTGGCTGATGCGGCAGACAGAAAATCCCAGCCTAAAATAATTGGGTGAGCGCACGGTGACATCACGGCAAATTGTACATGGTGGCGGACACCATAAACAAAAACTCGCACAGTACACTTAGCAGAAGGCCGAATTATTGCACCATTAGCTCCACGGAGTTCAGGTCCATCATAAGGCGTTTCCACTTTTCGCAAGCGGGAGCGCAAGTCAGTGTGTATCACAGAAACAGCGGCGCCCGTGTCAACCAAAGCCTCAACAGATAATCCTTCAACCCGCACTAAAATAATATTCCAGGGACGTTCCGGAGGATTTTTGGGATGGCCGAAGAATGCAGTTTTCCCTCCTAAAACTGCAGTGGTCAGTTTTCCGATTGGCGGGGGGTCGTTAGTGAAGCTTGACGGAGAGGCGAGGTTTATCGGCGAAAAGGCGAAGGAGAACGGCGTCTTGAAGGCCTGTAACCAGCAGGCGGAGCGGGGCTTTCTGGCGGGGGTGATGAACGTCGGGGATAATCAGGGAATGAACGGTGGTTAGAGGCGGAAAAGCGAGGAGGGTAGTCTGCTTCAAATGAGTCGTAGCCGCGGCGTTCATTCTGGAGCCTACGACGACAGAAGCGGGAAATATGGCCTCGGTACCCGCAGTAATAACAGCGCGGGCTGGGCGCCAGTTGGGGTAGTATGTCGGCGCCGCGGCAGGTGGTGCCAATGCAGCGACATGAGCAGTGGTAGGCGCCGGTCGCGTAGGCGCTCCAACTGCGGGCGGCAAGGACGTGATCTGGGCGTACGTTGGCACCTGGCAGATGGTAGGAGCGACCGATGTTGGCGGGGAATAGGTCATTGAGGCCAGCTCTTCTTTGACAATGCTACGCAGGCCGGCACTTGAATTATGTGGCTCAGATGCAGGGCGGCACAAATTACCTTGAGCCGAGAGCTCTTCACGAATTAATCCGCGAATAAGCGCACGGAGGTCAGCTTCGGCAGTGAAACCAAATGAAGTGGGATCAGGCTGCAGGCGTATTGACTGTAGTTCGTCAAGGCGTTGACAAGTCGATATGATGGCGTCAATTGTGGTTGGGTTCTGCACGGCCAGGGCGTTATAGGCGAGTGGGCCAATACCTTTAAGGACGTGCCGAACCCGCTCGGCCTCTGGCATGGTGTCATTTATGCGCCGACAAAGTGCGAGAACATCTTCGATATAAGAGGTATAGGTCTCATTGGACCGCTGAAGTGGGGTCCTAGCTTCTTCTTGGCGGACTCCGTGCGAACAGTAGGAGCGCAGAAAATCTGGCGTAACTTTTGTTTAAAGGTAGACCAGTCCGGAATCGTCGATTCATGATTTAGAAACCACGTTTTGGCCACATCCGTCAAATAAAAGGACACATTAAGAATCGTCCCATCGGTTGAAAGCACTGACCCGGTCGTAGCTGTCGAGCCAGTCATCAGCGTCGTCGCCGCGGAGACCGGCGAACATCTGCGGGTCGCGCTGACGGCTACTGACAGTCCAAGTAGCAAGGGGAGCTGGAGTCGAGTTGGTAGCAGCCGGAATAGCGGAGTGGCCCTCTTGAGTCATGACGATGGTGGTCGGGGTCAAACGGCGGCCAGAACGAAGCTCCAGGTGGATGCAGGTGACGAAGCAGCGGGGAAATCAAGGCGCACCTCCACCACGTGTAAGGTAACGCAAAGGTCGGACTCGGGGAATCAGGCTTTATTGTAGACCTGAAGCGTTGGTCGCACAGTGCAGCCAAACACACTTCGCGATGGCGATGGGTATCTACAAAAGGGAGCAGGATGAAGATGAAGCAGCACGTTCAGCCGTGTGGAAGATGAAGCGCCACACAGTGCTCACAATATATATATATATATATATATATATATATATATACATTCAGAATAACAGGGGTATGATACTCATCTTCCTGTAGACGTTTTGCGCAAAGTAACGCGCCTTTGTAAAAGCACCACGGCGTATACAAGTCCTCCAATTTCAACTGTGTAGCAACTGGACAGGCGTCACTAGATTATAGTCCCTGGCCCACCTGCCGTTAGAGGGCCACATATATTCCACACGCAAGTTGATGACAGACGCGCATGCCAACTAGCTCTCTTTGCGTGAGGGCTGCCATTGGGAAGCAGGTAACATACGGCAGTAGCCAATTTGAAAGCCTTATATATAGCCGCCTCTGACGCCCCAGTGCCCGGACATCTACTGCGCGCGTATGGAAAATCCACGTTGAGCGAAGCTCCATCGAAGAAATTGCAAGAAGAAACGGCATGCAATGCGCCCCTGAAAAAAAAAACGAGTTCATTAGAATCCACAAGAAAAACTTCAAGGCAGAGCCGATTCAAATCCGACTTCAAAACTAAGAAATCAGAGAAGTAAAAACCTTGAGGATACTAGATATGTGGCTACAGAGCCACGGGGAAAGAACGCAGACAATCAAGCTACTAACTCTGGCAACCAGTCAGGTCTGCGGCATGATTCGAAGAATAGCAAACAGTAACGGAGGGTGAAAGGACAAGGACGCGATCAGAATAGTAATGGCGATGATAGTCCCCCTCTGGACCTATAGCCTCCCGTACCACAACGTCACCAGAACGGAATCACAGAAAATGATGCGCAGTTTCGGAAGGTTCATAAACTAGCACTCGGATTACCAAGTCATGCATCAAATGAGGCTGTTATGGCAATGGGCATCTCGGCCACCTACGAAGAACACAAAGAAGCAATTCTGGTCTGCCAAGAACACAGACTAGAACAAAGTAGGACTGGTATACACCTACTGAACGCCATGGTAAGACCCATCGATGAGAAAACTAACCCCCTAAGAGAAAAACTCACTCCCGAAAGCAGAGCTGAATACCAGGTCCTTCCAATTCCCAAAGACATGGACCCCCTACACAACAGCGAAAAAGGAAAAGCGAGAAGTCGCCACGTACAAAACAACGTCGTCCGAAAGAACAGCGACATACTCTATGTAGACGCCAGTCCATATCTGGGGAAAAAAGCGGCGGTAGCCACCACATTTCACCACACCGGAAGGGAGGTGACCAGCACATCGATCAAGACGAATAACTACATAGAAGATGCAGAGGAAGTTGCAATCGCCCTTGCAGTTAAACACGCCAGCAGCAAAGGTAGAAAACACATAATACTGAGCGATTCCCAAAGGCCTGCGGTGCCTTCCTCCTGGGGCGCGTATGCAAACAGGCACACCGAATAACGGAGCCGGAAGAAAAGACTGGCAACATGAAGCACACGATCCTGTGGATACCGGCACACGAGAGCATCGACGGCAACGAGGCTGCCGACAGGATAGCTCGAGGGCATACTTTCCGGGCACCTGCGTCAGCTGCCCCACAGCCTTCAACCCCTCTCACATACGCGGAACTAATACAGTACTTCAAATTAGAAAGAAAACGATACGCAGAACCGCACAACGACCTCAGCAGACAGGAGGAAGTAACCTGTAGGAACATACAGGCTAGGACATTCTCAAACCTAGCAAAGTACCACACAATCTGGCTCGAAAAATTCAAAAATAACACATGCACTGCATGCGGTGAAGTCTCGGGCATCCTTCACATGATATGGAACTGCAAAGAGCAATTAGAAAATTATAAAGCTCGAGTACTCAGCCAAGCGGAGTGGGAGGCAGAGCTGGCCCACATGGGTCTCTCAGCAGCGCAGTCTGCTCACCAGGGCCCGGGAGACAGCCCAGGCCGATAGTATACTGGACTGAGGAAACCACCCAGGCTATTCCGTCAAATAATTAGAGTTTACTCTCTCTCTCTCTCTCTCTCTCTCCCAATGCGCTACAAATATACATGTCCTCACGTGTGACAGGCCCACTGACTCATCGCTGTCGCCCATCCTAGTGAAACACTAATGTTAACACAGTGTGAGGGTGGCATTCCTAGCCATTGTTTTACTTGCACGTAGTTGTGAATAACGTAATTAGTGTGTATTGTTTTCCTTCACCCTTTATCTCTGTTGATCTTTTCAAAGCTCAGTTTCTTTTGAATTCGTCCTTATGTGCAATAAATAAATAAATACCTCAAATATGCAGATTTTCTCTGGGAGGCTTTCACTGCTCTGAGTCAATTATGAGCGCTTGACTAGGGCTTCACTCAAACAACCACTCGTTGGTTTTGTGGGATCGCAGCCGCTCGCTCTATGTGAATAGAAGGGGTGGGGGAGGGTTGCGAGAAAAAAAAATGAATAGGGAGGCTTTTCTCTGCGTGCATTATGTTTGTGCGCTCATTATGTGGTGGTAGTGGTTTATTAAATAATCAAAAAGAAAGAAAAACGTTTTCTCGGCGGCGGCAACTGCTATCTAAAATCTGAACCACCCGAGCTGAGGCTAATGGAAAATAAAAGGGGATAGGGAGAGGATACCGAGGGGAAACAGAGGAAGCGATATCAAGAAAGTACACGGGAGGGGGGGGGGAGCTTTGTACATTAGGGTGCATGACTGCTAGTCTCACAATTAAGCATTCAAAACAACGCTTACTGGAACGCCTTTCCTGAAAATATCCTCTGTGCTTGCCGCTCTCGGGCTGCTCCCTTCACTCCTGAGTATTGCGACAGCTACTGCAGGAACGAACAGATTCTTGCCGCTGTCGTGACGCTGGGGCTAAGTCGACCCGGCCTTCACTTGGTAGCGTGCAGAGACTCGGGGTTGAAGAAGGACTGAATCTTCGAAGTTGGTACAATATATACAAGCAGGTTTAATGGCACTTTGAGAAAACTTATTTACATGATTATTTACATGAAAAACAAGGGTACATCAGCAAAATGGCAAGCGTTAAGAGTTCACAGCGAGAAGCGTCTGGATGAGCCGTTTACCCAGGGCTCAGAGCCTCTTTTCGTGCTCTGCAATGTCCTTAAAACCCCCTATGTCCAGCCCCTCTCTGAAGATGCTGACCAACCAGTTCCAGAGCACGCCCCTCAGATATCGGCAATTAATCGAACACATCACTGCACTGATGGTCTGATGCACTGACTGGTCCGGCATTGTTTCGTTGGGCGTGGTCACTTGTTGGCGGGAAGAGCTTGGGAACGGCGAGGAGGTACATTTCTATTCTTCAGCAAAGATTTGATATGCTGGTTCCGGTAAGTGGATTTCCTTCTCAGAAACCCAAGTGCACGTGCGCGCCGCATACTGCTCCCAGCGTTGTCCCTTTCCAGCAATTGCAAATCTTTCCTGCATTCCCGGGAAATCCTCTAATGGCCGTAATCACCTTGCTCCTTTCTTGTCCTGTACGTCAGCGGACGTGTCACTCTGTCGTCTCCTTTGGACAGTAGGCATTCCTCACTGGACGATAGCGCTTCTCGACGGGAAGGGTGAACAATTGAACGAAAGCACTTCCGGCTATTTCCCGCAGGGGGGCATTTCTTTGTATTTTTCTAGACGTTCCCTTGACAGGGCCAATTTGGCATTTGCAGGGTCTCCACAAAGCAAAACAGGCTTACACAAAAGGATTCATAGAAACAGGCTCACTTAGCGCCCTTGCACCAGCAGCACATATCATCAGCACATATCCATGCCCACAGGCGAACAATAGAGCGCGCCAGGGTGAACGATGCAAGGTCATAACACCACCCTCTCCAAACCATCGTGCCCTCTTCTGTCACTTCTGCTTGACTAGGGCTTCACTCAAACGACCACTCGTTGGTTTTGTGGGATCGCAGCCACTCACCCTATGTGAATAGAAAAGGGGTGGGGGAGGGTTGCGAGAGAGACAAAAAGAATAGGGAGACTTTTCTCTGCGTGCATTTTGTTTGCGCGCTCATTTGCCTTTGCGGGGCCGTATACGCCACTCTCCCCTTCCCGCTTGATGGCTGTGAGATTGTTCGCACCCCGCACGCTCTCATCTGTCTTTGATCTTATCACGCTTTCTAGTCCCTAATCTCCTTTGTCGTCTCCTTTTTCTGTTTCTCCCTCTGCCGGTGTTTTGTGAAACAGGGTGTTGGTGACTGCGGAACTGAAAATGAAGTGGAAAGTAGGAAGGTTGCAGTTATACATTCTATAAACGTAGGAAATAAGACGTAGCTGAAAACATTGATGTCCCTTTCAAATGACCTGCAATCGTCCTCGAAACGTGTCAAGTGGTGCCTTCCACAGCCTAAAACACCTGGGGCGCCGCGCTATGCTAATAAAGCGGTCAAAATAGGGCTTCCTGTTTCGCTTATTGTTCTTGCCACGCACTTATACCCGAATCTTTTCTTTCTCATTCTTTCGCCCGCTGTGTTATATCTCCACGCCATTAAAAAAAAAAGGATAGAATAATATATTTTGCTACTATTATTATTTACAATGATATTGCAACTGCAGCATAAGCAGGTGATCTGGGCAGGAATCGCTTCTCCTAACGTGAAACTGACGGAACTATATCATTGACTTTGCAAACTAGAGGCTACACCCACAGCCAGAGAAGAACAAAATAGGAAACTTAGGCTTGAAAACGAGAGCCTTAGAAAAGAGAAAGAAGGAAACAACGAGACAAGGCAAGCGCAGAACGCGACACCACCCTCGACGTGAACCAACACCAAAAGCGGCACCTACGATAAACAACACACTTGATGCGCAAGTACACCACTAAACCACGCCATGATCCAGATACAACAGGCACATCGAATGATGGAGCAACTGAGTAACCAAGGTAATAAGTAGCCTGTCTAGACGAGAAGAATAGGAGACGTTGCAAACGCCTTTCAGCCAGAGATGACAACCCCAGCAGGCGCGTGTACCGACAAGACAAAGACATGAGTGACAGTGAATCACGAGCAAGTTATGATGGCCACAGCCACAAAAACTAAATTCCAACAACTTAAACTACAGCAATGGAATTGCCAGGGCTTCAGAGGTAAAGCCGAATTCAAAACACACACCAACAACGTGACTGACAAACCAGATATAATCGCCCTACAGGAGCCCAATGGTCACCCAAAAGTAATGGGCTACGATTCGATAGTTAGCGAAAAATTCAAGAGTCGCTACACTTAGCAGCAAACACATCACGCTAATACGGCATGATTCACAAGAAGACAAGATAGAACGCGTACTGGTTGAAATTATTCCCAAGAAAAACGATGACCTGAGTACATTTATTCTGAAGGTGTATAGCCCACCCAAGGACCGCAAAGTGGACCTCGAACTCCTGGTTAAAAGTACCATAGGCCTGGCGAAGAACAACCACGTAATCATAATGGGAGACTGCAACGCACGTCATAGGGCGTGGGTTTTTACCATGACTCCCAAAAGGAAACAACATAATAAAAATAATAGATCGGATGGAGCTGTAGCTCACCACCGACTGTAGTTATCCCACCCAAGCAGGAAACGGCGTATCCAGGGACATCTGTCTACACCTAACCCTTGTAAAAGGAATTGACAATTACAGTTGGTCAAATACAGGCTTGAATTTCGCCAGTGACCAATATCTCCCCGAAGATACGCTAGACGTAGCGGAGTACAGAACGAAACCCAGGTGGGCCAAAATTGCAAATTGGGAAGCCTTCTGCGCCTTACCTGTGGACGGACAAATCGAGGATATAACAAAATGAACGAACGCAATAAGGAACCACTAAAACGACCACACACAAGAGATTTCACGCACCGAGGAGTTCCCGGAGGTGGATTAACACCCACTACACCTATGGGAAGCCAGAAGGAGCTTGGCCACGAGATGGTCCGAACAAAAATTAAATAGAGGTAGGCAGTTGAAAACGGTATTGATGAGCCTTAAAAGGAGTTACATCCAGCGGTTGGTCCTCGTGATCCCGGGTGGTGGCCAACAGTCCTTGACTTGCGGCGACCTGTCCAGCCCACTCTACCAGCTGCCTTTGTGAGGGCGGATTGGAGCTTCAGACCGCGATCTCCCAACCCTCTTTGTCCGTGAGGTTCCAGCGAGATGGTGGTTGGAATTTTCGGGAGAGATATAAAATGTGGTCAAAGTTGGCTCTCGGAGCCCCGCAAAGAGAGCATTGGGGTTTGTAATAACCTGGGTGGATAAGGGCTAACAAAATGGGTGAAGGGAATATGCGAGCCTGGAGCTGTCTCCAGGTAGTTTGTTGTCTTTTTGAGAGGGAGATGTGTGGTGGAGGATAGACAAGTCTTTGTTCCCTGTAATGGAGCGTTATTTTATGATATGTGACGAGCCGGTGCATAGCGCTACCCCGGTCTACGGCGTGCCCTGCTAGGTTGAGGTACGCTCGAGCAAGAGAGTGGGCCACTTCGTGGCCAAGGTTACCTGCGTGGGCTGACACCCAAGCTATTTGAAATGATCTGGGTTCTTTGGAGCAAGAATTGAGAATTTTTCGTGTGGTAGAATGAATCTTTCCCCGTGCAAAATTTGTGATTGCGGTTTTAGTCCCCCAGAATAAGTGTGGAAGTGGAGGAGGAAAGGGCAATTTCTATGGCTGGTTCTCCAGCATTAAGTCAAGATGTTGTTTGATTGAGCACGGGGCTTTGTGTTTGAGGTCATGCGACGCTACGCTGATGGCGCAGGCGGAATTCTGAATGTACTCTGTCATGTCCCCGTAGACCACGTCTTTGTCGTTTGAATCAGCTTTATTTAATGCCTTGGCGCGAGTTTCGCGTCTGGTCTGGTTGTGAACTGGGTGTACGTTCTTGGGCAGAAGAGGAACTATGAGTTTGTCCCTGATGTGTGTTGGGATGGGGTGGGTGTTGTTGGGGGGTTAACCTGTGGGCTGAAGCTTAGAGAGGCGAGAATGTGTCTACTTGTATCTGTAGACGATGGTCTGTCTATCTGAGCCATGCGGTGATTTTCAGTTAGTGCTTGTAGTGTGTTGTGTACTCCCATGCATAGGAGATAGGTGGTGGGAGCTCGTTGTGGGAGATTTAAAGCTGACTTGTATGCCTCTCTTATTAGGGCATCTACTTGTGAGGTAGAGGCAGGGAAGTGAGTAAACTATTAGACTCATCATATTCACGCATGCCTCGGTGCTTATTGGCTATTCTTAGAGGACAATGACAATAGCTTCTTAGAGGACAATGACTTCCTACCCAACACCACAGTTCGATTTAGCACAAACCTAACAACGCCAGGATGTCCTCTTACAATTAAAAGAAGACATTTTGCACCAAATGTAGAGCTACAGCGAGAGCATAGTCCAGGCCATTGACTTGACGGGTGCCTTCGACATCAGTCGTAAGGCTATCCTGAGGGGCTTTTAGGAACTAATTGCGGGGCAAAAACATTTACATATGTAAACGTCTTCCTTACGGACAGAACTGGTACTATAGGTATCGGCAATATCCGGTGTCATCGGAAAAACACACCAAACAAGGGAACGCCTCAAGGGTCAATCATATCCTCATTACTATTCAACATTGCCATGATCTTACTGGCGGAATAACTAGGCACGATCCGAGACGTAGTTCACCCCATATACGAGGACGATACCACGATATGGAGCACTAAAGGGTCCACTGAAGAGAAAGAACAAAGGTTGCAGGAGGCGGCAGAATGCATCGTATATTTCGCAACAATTAGCGGCATGGAATGCTCACAGGAGAAGCCGGAATATAGCCGAACGCACTGAAAAAGATTTAAACCTGGAAAGGTAACGCCAATATTGAACTAACAACCAATAAATAAAACGGACAAACTCTGGGTTCTAGGCATCCGGCTCCCAAACTACGGGAAAATAGACCACATGATGAAAACATTCCACATAACAACGAAGCAAACATGCTGATTGATCCCCAGGATAACGAATAAAGAAACGGGCTAAAGGAGGCAGACGCAATAAGGATAGTCACTGCTTTGGTGATGCGACGATTGACGTACAGCTTACCGCACCACACACTAAACAAAGAGGAAATCAATCAAATTGCCGCTCAAATTAGGAAAGCATGTAAAATCGCGCTAGGACGCCCCTTAGAGCATCGACGCAAAAGCTCATAGAAATGCGAGTATTCAACACATATAACGAACACAGCGGAGCGGCCACATTCTTTCAAGAGTCAGGCTAGAACAATCTAAGGTAGGAAGACACCTACTAACGAGACTTGGCCACCGAGACGCAATAAGAGAGATCGAACATTTGACTTACATACCACGAAAGATTAGGGAAATGTTCGTGGTCATCCCTACACCAAAAATCATGGGCCCCCTATACAACACAGGAAAGAGAAAAGCTAGGGAAAGTGCTCTAGGATGAAGCCTGGCAAAGAAATCCAACGTCCTCTATGGAAATGCTTCTATGTAGAGAGACAGAAAAGCGGCGGTCATAGCAGTCATTAACAACCAGGGAAAATAAATATCCAGCATGTCAATTGGGACCGAGGATATAGACACAGCGGAAGAGATGTCAATAGCTGTAGCTATCCCGGGCGCAAACAGAAATAAGAGCTATACAATAGTAACAGACTCAGAGGCCGCATGCAGAAGCATCCTAAGAGGAAGGATAAGCATACAGGCCGGCACCATCCTCAGAGAGGCGACAAAGCTAAAAAGCTACACTTTGTATGCCGCTGTTGTTACTGTGGCTGTAGAAAGAACGAAAAGAACATGCACGGGCCTGCTAATGGCTCGTTGTTGTGGCTGTAGGAAGAAGGAAACGAAAATGAATGGGCTTGCTACTGTCTCTGCAGCTGAGCCAACTCCGCTGCCTTGTGTGGACAGAAGAGATAATAAAGAAGAAAGAAAAAGAAGAGGGAGAGAAAGATCCGCGCCGTAATAGCCGTCGTCTACCACCGAAGAGGTGGCGGGTGCAATGACGGCTTACAACAGATAATTCGATGGTAGGCTAGCCCCCGCCGCAAGCGGCGATGTTCTACCTGTGCCAGCCCCATCGGGCCAGGGTCAGCCACCCTTCCTCTGCAGCTGTCGCAGAACGCCATCGACTGTCTTCGACAGTCCCTGCAACGGAGGTTGGTACCGTCAGTGCCTAGCTTTCAGTCGTCAATTATTTCTCGGAAGCAAGCAATGTTTCAGCTATAATAATTTATAAACAATATTACTTTGTTGACACAAAAGGAAAGGCGCAGCCCACATTTTCTTTCCCGTGGTCACCTGACCTGCACCGCAGGGGGAGGAAGGAAAGTGGGAATGAAAATGGAAAGTGTTATAGAGCTGCTGTAGTGGAGGGCCGCCTGGAGATCTGTAACGCACGCTGACATCGCGGAGAGGGGCTGTTCCTGGCCCCACGGGGCTGAGACGGTAGGTCAACGCCGCTTGCGACGGGGGCTAGCCTGCCACCGAATTTTATCTGTTGTAGGCCGTCATTGCACCAGCCACCGCCTCGATGGTGGACGACAGCTGTTGCGGCACGCATCTTTCTCTCCCTCTTCTTTTTCTTTTCTACTTTCTCTCTTTTGTCCGCAGGAGGCAGCGTCGGGAGGCGAAACGAAGAGGCGTCGTGTGCTGTGCGATGTCAGCGCACGTTAAAGATCCCCAGGTGGTCGAAATTACACCGTAGCCCTCCACTACGGCTCCTCTTTCTCCCTTTCCACTTTCACTGCCATCTTCCTCCCTTCCCTTACGGCGCGGTTGCGGTGTCCACAGAACACAAGTGAGACAGTTACCGTGCCTTTCCCTTCGTATAAATAAATCAGTTGGCTCAGCTACAGTGCCAGTAGCCGGCCCATGCATTTTCTTTTCCTTCTTTCTACAGCCACAACAGCAACAACAACATCGCATAGGCATAGACGGCTTCATTTCCCCTGCATCGAAACGCTGCCGCCGGTGGTAGGGCTCGAACCCAGGCAGGTACTGTGGCATAATAGTCGGACATCTTATCCCTTACGCCTCAACAGCAATGCTATTTCTGCTATCCTGAAGGACATTATCCTCGACTACTGTTCCCAAGGACGCGGGATCGAATCCCGGCCTCGGCGGCAGCTTTTCGATGCAGGCGAAAAGCAAGGCGCCCGTGTGCTGTGCGATGTCAGTGCACGTTAAAGAACCCCAGGTGGTCGAAATTTCCGGAGTCCTCCACTACGGCGTCTCTCATAGCCTGAGTCGCTTTGGGACGTTAAACCCCACAAACCAACCAACCAAGGACATTATCGTTGCTATTTGTAAACCGCTGCCTTCTTCCTTGCATTTATGCACCACATGATCGTACAAGATGCCGCGAATCTTGCTTAATATAAATGCGTATGATCGCGGGGAAGAACGCACAAAAGCTGTCGGATGCGCCTATGCATTTATCGGGTACACTTCGATGCCTTCAAAGCTTCCAGTTATTTGTAAAACTAGACGTAACCCACCTATAGGGAAACGTTGTAATCTATACTGGGCATTATTTCATGCTTAATAAGCGCACTGGCATGCTCCGGCATAGTACTTCTGGTTGATGATGTCTATTGGTCCGGTCTGATTTTATGAACGAAAGTACTCGGTCCGGTATTCTTTATTTATTTATTTGAAAATACCTTACAGGCCCATTAGGCATTGTGTAAGGGGGACATAAAATCTATGCAGTGCAATATATACATAAAATGTAAGGAAACAGGCAAAAAATACAAAGGTAATTAATATATGAAAACAAAATAGTACGACGCGGAAATTATTATATCATTAAGAAAAAGAAATACGCGTCACAGATCAAAGCACAAGGATACACACACTTACTTCCATACAGGACGGGTTAGGTGGGTTTCAGCTGCAAACCAGATATTGTCTGCCAGGTTCAAACGTTGTAGCACTCCAGTAACCTGTTTAAATTTTTATTAACACGAACCACACTGTTATGAGAAATCCGGTTTGGCGCAATGAGGGGTATATCAATGTTGAAACCATGATGTGAGCTCCAGATGTGAAAAATAAGTTGCTATAAGAAATTTGAATTTTATATATCAGCTGTGTTGAAATTCACTGCACAGGCTTGCATTCAAAGCTCCGAACGAGGATCGATTGCTCGTGCTGTCAAAAAGTATTTTACCTGTTTCTCGATTTTTTCAAAGCGCAGGCCTGAAAGTGTCTTAAGCGAACAGCCATGTACTGGAGATGCTAACGTTGGTCGTAAATGCTTTTCAAACGTTTTCGCCTGGTTTCAAGAGCAGTGATTTGGTCCTTTGAACTTCACTACCAGAAACGGCGTGCCAAGTACAAATACGTTCTGCCAAAAACTTTGTATTAGGGAGCGTTGCGCTGCAATCGAGATACTAATAGTCTGGTATTACCCGTATGGTTGAGTATTACACGCATGATAGGAGATAAACATGCGCGCGGCGTCACCGCGAAAGAAATGTGTCTTACGTCTGCTGGTTGACATCGTCGGCTAAAGCAGGTGATTGCGGGAGCTTGTAAACTCAAGTGACGATGGTAGCTCTTCCTGCCTTAGCGGAAACCAAGGCTCATCAGTAAATTGGACATTTTCGTATGCCCACAGTGTGTTTGCGTGTGTTTTGATGTTATGTTTAATGTTTCTTATTGAAATTGTTGCTAATTGCATCGTGTATTTTACAATTGTATCCCCCCCATGTAATACCCTCTTTTGGAGGGCCTTAAGGGGTAATCTGAATAAATAAATGTGAGTGTGCGTGATGGCATGTGCTTCAGTTTTTGCTGTTACACACAATAAGACAGAGAAAAATATTTTAAAAGTTTGGGTTTCACTTTTAAGTTGGGAATTAAGTGATCTCCGAGATTTTTTAGACAATTACCTCTAATAAATACGTTTCCCAAGAACACGCCGACAGTCCAAGGTCATGTGAGACATAGTTTAAAAAGTAACACTGGGTGGCAAGAAACAACGTAATGTACAACGCGACCAAGGTGGTAACATAACATGTGACCAAAAGAAAAATATGTCACTTGACCACTCGACTGTTGCATACAAAGACCAGATGCGTAGCAACGGTGTTACAACAGTGTTACAGATGAAACAATTGTTCCTGTTGCGACTGAAGGAAGAAGGAAAAGAAAATGCACGGGCCTGCTAATGGCTCTGTAGCTGAGCCACCTCTGCTGCTTCGAGCGGGCAGAAGAGAAAGTAGAGAAGAAATAAAAAGAAGAGGGAGAGAAAGACGCGCACCGCAACAGCCGTCGGCCACCACCTAAGCGGTGGCGGGTGCAATGACGGCCTACAACAGATAAAACCGGTGGC
>JAJIZL010019215.1:0-24846 GCA_023969395.1 Amblyomma maculatum | reverse complement strand
AGCGGTGGCGGGTGCAATGACGGCCTACAACAGATAAAACCGGTGGCAGGCTAGCCCCCGCCGCATGCGGCGTTCAACTACTAGTCGCGGTCCCGTAGGGCTAGAAACCGCCACCCTTCCCCCTTGAGGAAACAATAACCTCTATATATAGACAAAAAATAACATCTATATTTTCATTTCATTTTACACAAGCATCGAGCTTGAACCCCTTAGTATCACGATCTGTACAAAATTTGTGGGCCATCCTCTCGGCGCATGTTTTTCGGGTAGTTTCAACTGATTCGGCGAGTCATAGAGGGGAATACTGCTAGTTTCCTCGGAGCCAAGTGAACGCGGGGGATTCGGTCCCCCGCGGATTTTCAAACGCATATAGCGGCATAACCGTTTCTTTCAGGACGTGGCACCGCATTGTGTACCTCAATTCTTTGTTTTGCGTTTAGACACCGCTATCTCAATTTGCCTCACAGATTTCACTTCCAAATAATCATTGAGTATACCAGATATAGCGAAGGTGGATATACAAGATGTGATCCAGGCATAAACAATATTGATCACGGCATTGATAAATTCGTTATGTAACATAGAAGAAACGAGGTGCATTTCTGTAGCTCATACCTAATTGAACCTCGTCTGGCATCGGCTCATTATGTAAACAAAACGTAAACGGAGCTAGGTCGGATTATCTCTGTTTGATAAAACGCGAGATTAGATTATACTGCTAACACTTTCGGCTAACGTACTTAGAAACACATGCTTTCGAGCCAAAAGCTATTTCATAAAATGAGAGCCACCCTTATTGTGTCCTGAATGGATACTTCAACTGTGCCATGTGGAACAAACGACGGAGTGAAAGAAAAAAAGAGCGATTGCTGGTGAGGACTTCGTTATTTTAACTTATAGCAGAACACTCACGTCGCGTAGCACTCGAATGCGTTTTTACGTGGATCAACAAAAATGCGGGCCCCAGGATCCGAGATTCCAGGTAAGAGAAGAATAAAATGGCTGAGGCTTAGCTTGGTTAAGCCTGGTCAGATGCGAAGCATATTGATTGCTAAACACGGCTTTCCATGGTTACACTTGGCTAAACTTTTCTTTCCTTGGTTACACATGGTCCGCACGGCGTGCAACCGCAGCCGACGGCGCGAGCCGGTCTCTCGTCTCTCCTCTGTCGTGACGTCAGCGTATCACGTGGTGTGACGTCACCATACCACGTGGTCCGCACGGCGTGCAACCGCAGTCGACGGCGCTAGCTGGACCACTGTCTCTCCTCTGTCGTGACGTCAGCGTATCACGTGGTGTAACGTAGCATTCAACGTTCTTTGCACCGCGTGTAACCGTCACGAAGGGCTGTGGTTTACCTCTAGCAATATGCTTCGCATAAAAACAAAAGGTCAGGCACGCGCCACTACGAATGCCCGAGCAGCACGCGCATAAGAAGGTGTGGAATGTGGGGGAGCCACGAAACTGCCATAGGCCTTGCTGGAGCCGAACGCTACGGTCGTTATTCGTGGACATTTACCTCGTTGTCGCGTCCAAGACCTTTGTGGCTGAATGGATTATCGGGGCGATATGAACGTGGAGGGCTGTTCCATTTCTACCCAACCGAACCGGCTGCAGCAAGCGGTGCCACTGCTGAACAGGAAGCTGATCTCGGTTTTCGTCGGCTATGTGGCGGTGAGTACCATTTCGACCTCTGCTTTCTATAAGTGGCAGCGTCACTGCTGAGAATATAGACCAAAGGTTAGTTGTTTTAATTAAAAGCAGTGTACCTGCGGTTATGAGCACTAAACCAATCATTTTTATCTGCATATCGTTGTCCAGAGTCCAGAGCTCTGAGTCTTGCTTGCATCCTCTGAAGTAGGCAGTGGAATCGATAGGGTAGCGGCGACATTTGTTTACCAGTCACGAATATTGAGCCGCGTAAAACACATCTGAACGCAGCCATTAATGCGACTTCCATGTTTATGTATTTTGACGCATCTAAAGGTTCTAGGCGTTTAGCCGCCGGCGAGGGTGGTTTGTAGAGTATATATAATTTGTTTAAAGAAGGGAAGCCTGCGGCTGCGTTTCAAGGAAGCGAAACGGAGAGGCGTCGGTGTGCTGTTCAATGTCAGTCCATGTTAAAGATACCAAGGTGGTCAAATTAATCCCAAGGAGGTCCTATTAGAATTGGTTTACAGGAAAGGAAAGGCGCAGTACCGGCCACTTTTTCCGGCAAGTGTGTTTGGAGGAATATTTTGAAGTAGCTCTCTTGTTTGGGCTAGTTGGTACATTCTTAATACATGGCATCAGCAGCATCTGAAATTGATTTAATGGATAGAAAAGGCGCAGTATATGTCAGAATTCTCCGCGGGCAAATAACACACCGTAAAACAAGAGAGGAAGGTGGGAGTAAAATAGGAAAGGGAAATATAGAGGTGCCGTATAGTGGAGGGCTACGATCCACCGCGCTATATTGGCTTTCGCCTCATCTCCCTTTAGAAGTTTAAAGTGCCTTCTAGAAGTTTTCGGGTTCAAGCCCTGCTTAAAAATTCAGATTTGTTCCATGCTATGTAGTGAGGAGACTTGTGATAAAAGCTGTGCACGTTTGCGCAAGAGAAATGCGCTCGATTTATATTTGACACCAATGGAATGCCTATTTTGGCTATGCAAGCGAAATTTGCAAACTAATTTGGTAGCTGCAGGCACGTTTACCTCTATAACAAGGAAAAACTATGAATCAAATCCTTAGCTTTGTCGCTGTGAGAAATGAGGATATGTTTGGTTAGGTTTTTAGGTGAATTTTAAAACGCTTCTAAGCTTAGTAAGGGAGGTTCACACACCGTAAAGGCGCTTTTACACTAGGCCAACGCGACGTCGATGGCCGATTGTTGATGCACCGGTCAATCCCACTAGGCCGAAAACGACGCCAGCACAACCATTGAACGCCTGGTTTCGTAGTGTGCCAAGTTTCCAACCCAGCGACGCCGACGAAACGCATCGGCCGATGGTCGCCCGATCAGCCCTCGGCAGATCGTCCAGCGAGCAAAAATGAAATGCCGAAAAACGACGTACTGTGCATAGCTGCACTTACCTGTGTCATATACATTCCAGAATTAAGCAAGGCAGGATGATGTTTCATATTTTTACACTTCGACAGTCGCGGGTGGTGCTTTTTTCGTTGAATATGAGACGACGCCGGCCCCGTCTCAGGCGAGTATCGAGCCCACAGGTATCGTGTGTGTGATTTCGACGGTTGTAGAGTAAATTAACATGTTTCAGCGAGTGCAAATGGTCATCGAAGATAGTCTTGGTTGTAGTGACCTGAGAACCACGTTTTCTTTTATCACGGGATGCCTGTACAGACGCCGGCGTAACCCGGTCTGCCATGCAGAGCGATGCTGAGGGCGGCTGGTAGTAGTCGGTGGCACTCGTGGAACACAGATAAGTTATAACAAAGTTTTAATTTATGCAAATGGTTGCCGAATATACTTCCGGTTAAGGGGACCACAATCTAGTACTGATGGCACCGAAGCAAGCAAATACAAGAGCCGCTATCGTGCGATGTCAACCAAATCCCAAACAAAATTTCTCATGCGGTATGTCGCCTCATCGGCGGTTCTTGCGGAGTTATCGCATTTCGTAAATGCGTAATGTGCAGCCATAGTGCGAGAAGAGAAAATACCCAGTAACTTAGAGCGCGGCAGGCGTTTTTTTTTTGCAATAAAAACGAGCAGCTTCTGTGCATGCATACATGATGTAAACTGCAGCAGCGCAATGGCATGCACTCGTCCTCATAGGCGCATTCGTGATAAAATTTCTCGCTCACACGTGAAAGGACAAAGCGTTTACTATTGTCATGAAGTATTGATTTAGCGGTGCGTGAGCTATTTGGTGAATAAGTGGCAAAAAGCGAGCATAATAATAATAATTGGTTCACAGGAAGGGAAAGGCGCAGTATCTGTCACACTTGCTCCGTGGACAGATGAACCGCGCCGTAAGGGAAGGGATAAAGCTGGGAGTGAAAGTGTAAAGAGAGAAAGGGGAGCCTTAGTGGAGGGCTACGGAGTAATTTCGACCACCTGGGGATCTTTAACGTGCGCTCACATCGCACAGCACATGTACGCCACTTCGTTTCGCATCCATCGAAACGCAGCCGCCGTGGTCGGGTTCGAACCCGGGGACTCCGGCACAGTAGTCGGGCGTCTTACCACTGCACCACCCCGACGGGGCCAAAAAGCGAGCAGCAAGTTTCGAACTCAGTAGCCCAGAGGTCGTACTATGGGCCGCTCTATAATTGAGAGCGCTCTAAAACGCCCGCTCCTAATGGTCGCCGTCGCAATCTTGAAAACTTGCGGCATGGGATGCTGCAATTGCGTCGCGGAGGCGACAAAACAGACTATGTCACGCACCTAATTATGCCCGGGGTTTTAGACCATTTCTTACAGCGCGATGAGGCATTCTAAAACGTTTTACAGCCAAAATGGCGGCGGCGTCCTTGGTGCAGTGGTGTGAGTGGTGGCTGCGGCGCTGAAGCGGCAACGCCGGCGCGAGCATCGACGAAGGGCGGTTTGAGGGTGCGTTCTACTTGTTCGGCGAGTTGTTCAGACGCCTATTTTGACTTAAAAATGCAAAAGCGGAATGGTGGTGCGACGAATACGCTGGTGAGCTGTGATGAAGCTCGCAGTCGACCGCTCCTACAGTGCAGCTGTCATGCGTGCTCCGATCTTTTTTTCTTTATTTGCCTCCGGAGGATTTCAAGCCTCCGCAGGTAGTAGGCCTCTCATAACTAACGTTGAACAAGTGCCTGCGTCAAATGGCTGAACTAAAGTGCTGCAAAATTGGCGCCGAAGGGTGGATGCGCTCCGTAATGCGTCCAAAGCAAAATGCGGAGGCGAAGGCGACATACAGTACAAAACGAATGAAACCAAGCGAGTATTGTACGCGAAAGCACGGGTACTGTTGTTGGTTGCTTCTGGTGGCTTTTAGTTTATTTCACTTCTTGTTTACCGATTTTTTTTCTTTGGTAGTTTCAAATTGCTCGCAAATCTTTTCATATGCCCTTTTTCGGCTATATTTCCGGGTGCGTAAAGTCACGTCCTCCACGTCTCATTAATTCACGTCTTGTTTATTAATTTCAGTTTTGTTACCTACAAATTGCGCGTCAATCCCTTTTTATGCCCTTTTTCGGCTCTACTTCCGGTTGCGTGACGTCACCTCCTTGACGTTATCCTAATTGACTGCCTTAATCAACTACTTCAGTCTTTGGTACTTTAAAATTGCGCGCCAATCCCTTCTTATGCCTCTTATGGCTCGACTTCAGGTTTTGTGATATCACATTCTGGACGTCACCCCAATTGACTGATTTCATTAGCTATTGTACTACTTAATACATTAAAATGTGCCGCCAAGCCATCCACTAATCACCAATTTTCGCCTTTACTTTTTTATTTTTGCGTCTAAATAATTGCCTAATCACCCATTGGCTTAATTATTTTCCCATACAATACATCACCCTCTATCGGTTGACATCACTCAATAACCTCTACTCCTCAATTACTCATAAAAGCTGCGGACAAGATTTTGCAAATTCTGTGCCAATCCCTTCCTATGCCCCTTTTCTGCTCTACTTCCGGTTGCGCGACGTCGCATTTGACATCACCTCAATTGACTGATTTCATTAACTATGTTAGTATTTGATAGATTCAAGTGTGGCGCCTGGCTATTAGCTAATGAGACCATTTTCGCCTTTATTTTTTATTTTTGCCTCAAATTAATTACCTAATTACCTTATTGGTGTAGTTATTTTTTCGCACAGATTACGTCACCCTCTATCGATAGACACCACTCATTAACCTCTACAGCTTTTCAATTACTCACAGCTGCTGCGGACACGATTTTGTTTTTACTCTAAATAATTACCTAATTAGTTTAAAACCTAATATTTCGTACACAACATTATGTCACACGCTATTGACTGACACTTCTCATTAATCTCTACCACTTTTCAATTGTTGACAACTGCTGCAGACAACCTTCACATTTTTGCCTATAATAATTGCCTCATTAACTAATTGGCCTAAATATGCTTTTGTCAGAAATATTACTCGTCCGCCTCTATCGATTGACACCACTCATTAACCTCTACCACTGCTCAATTACAACTGCTGCGGACACAATTTTGCGGACATGGCCTGCGGACGTCAGTAACCTCTACCACTTCTCAATTACTCGCAACTGCTGCGGGCACGATTTTGCGGACACGGTTTGCGGAAAAGTCACACAAACGACATGACTAGCGCGACGTTTATGTGACTTGTTTCTCTTCGTCCGTCACGCCGTATTAACGCGAAAGCGTACCCATATTAAATGCTGCAGCTATTTCGACCGTCAAATAAACGTGTTCCTTCGTTGATACCTTAAAGTGATTCCTTATATACACGCACTGTCGCACAATCTGAAAAAGTTGGCTGAAGGCTTAGCTTGGTTAAGCCTTGAAGTTTGCGAAAGCAATACCCTTGGCTGCGCCGTGTTCGGCGGCTGCGCCCCGACTACTGCGAGACGCGAGCCACGTAATCCTCCTAGCGTGACGTCACAAACAGTGAGCGCCCTCTCTCGGCGGCAACACAGCGCCGTGTATGGACTCGCCGCCACTAAGGCTCCTCTTAGCCGCCACCATCCGATGGCGCGAGCTGGGGCCCCGTCTCTCAGTCTGTCGTGACGACACACGGGCGAGTGAAATGGCGTGACGTCACCGCTGCGGCTCCTGTAAGGACTCACCGCCACCATTCGATGGCTAGAGCTGGGGCCGTGTCTCTTGGTCTGGCGTGACGTCCCACGGTCACAAAGGTCATGTATGGAGGCGCTACGACACGCCAAAGGCTCGAAGTGCTAGCAGTGTTGCTTTCGCAATCAAAGGTAACCCAGCGTTAAGACGTGAAATTCGTGTTCTCTGCTCCTCATAAGCTGTCCATGCTTTGCAGGGGAACTCCTGCGTAGGAAACCCAGCAGCATGGCTGTGGCAAAAAACACAGGCGCCCTTTTTGTTGAATGCACAGGAGTTGTGGATAAACGTATGTTGTGCAACCCGGGAAAGACGTGAACGAGAGGTTACGAGAGCGTACCAGGAACGTCAAAAATGCGCGCGAAGGAAAAGATTCTGAAGGTTTCTTCTCAAGTCAATGTCTTACCTGCAAGGATTGTTCACTCGTAACACCACGGTATCCAGGAGCAATGAACTCGTCACAAAAAAAAAATCACAGAATCAGAACAGATACGTAATCTGGCAGAGGGCTGTGTCAGCACCACTTCTATCACTCTTTTCCAAAAAGAGCGGAACTATTTGCCCATGCGTGAGCGATAGCCATCGGCTGTACAGAATGTGTACAGAAGTGTATTCTTCCAAAATAAAAAAAACTGCTGTAAGTTCAGCGCCCGTGCTTAGCGTCTCATCTTTGTCCATGTCTTTTTTCCGCGGCTTTTCTGAGACCTATTTACCAACACGCCCCACTTGCCTCAATAACTAAGGGATGGAGGTTCTATGCCCGGTGGAGACAAGGTTTATTGATTTATTTTTAACTATCTCCTGTGAACATGTGACTGCCTCTGCCGACGCGTAATTCCGTCTTCTCAACGGTTGGGTCCCGCCACTTCTTTCTGTTCACTGGTTACCTCTAATCGGGTTAAACGGCGATAGCTACCTAAAGGTGTCTCTGAACGCAACCTAGAGGTAACATACACTCACTGAAGGCAAGCAATGATTACGGTGACGGTAATTGATTAGTGTTACCATTGTAATGCCATCACCTTGAGGCTCTGTTCAAGGCTGGTTTTGCGGCTTTTAAGAAATAAAAACACTACATATTGTAACCTAAAGGGAACACTCCCCAGGAATGAGCTCGGTAGCGTATTGTATTGTTGCGTTAAAAAAAATAACGAAAAAATAAAAAAAATTCGAACAATTGCTTTAATCACTTATTGCTGAGTTAAGTAGTGTCAATCCATTGCGCCACTGACGCAACGGAAGGGCACCCTTTAAACCCCTATTATTTCTTTTTACAATATTTCCGCTATCTGTCGCCAGGTGACGCTGCTCAGAGGACCCTACCGTTGAGGGAACGGAATCGCGCTCGACCGACAGCTCCTGCGGACAACGATAAGGCGTTAAAGAAATTCGCCTTAATATTGGTAATATCAGTTTATAGGAAAGTAAAGCTACTGCTGCGCTTCTATGGAGGCAAACCGGAGAGGTGTGTCTGCGCTGTCCGTTGGCAGTAAATGTCCACAGGTGGTCTACATTACTTTGTTGTCCTCCACTATCAGCATCTAGTCATGTCCTTCCGCATACTTTACCACCTCCCTTTCTTTCCTTAAGGCGCGGTTACGTTGTTCACAGAAGAAATTTCACACATACGGCACGTTTCCCTTCCGGCATATCAGATATTATATTGGAACCTCTGTTTAAAAAGTCAGCCTTGAATCTGCTATCTTTGCCGCTTTTTAGAAGGGTCTAACTAATGCTCATTCCTTTATGCTGGCAGCTCCAGGCAGTTTATGTTGCATATCAGTGTAATCTATTGACCGATTCGTATATTCGATGGTGGCTGCCTCGCTAGCGTAAGGAAGGAGCACAAGCCCGCCTAAGTGACTTCAAACTGTCGTTTTATTCCACGATGAATTTTCTCGCTTCATCCTGCACCGAACATATTTCCTGCAGTAGGCGTTCATATTTACCGGGCCATTACGTGGTTAACGCCAGCAAGTGGCTATGAAAAGCGAGTGGCCTCGACGGGATGATGATGATGATGATACTCTTTATTTACTCCCAAAGAACGGGAACCAACCGAAAGACTGGTTGCACTGCTTAGAGAATGTCAGCAGGGATCCCTTGTGACTCTGCGGCCTCCAATGCGCGCAAAATGAGCCGGCGCTGTTGGGGGCGCTCGGTGGTAAGGAGGGACTCCCACGCATCCATTGTAGCTGTATTGTCTGCGTTGTTTCGTATGTGTGTGCGTGTAAAACCTTTATTCGGAGGAAGCTTGAGGTAGCCGGAGCAACCTCACGCAAACACTAGGTAGGCTCCTCATTACAGGAGCCCATTGGCGACCGCTGCGGCTCGGGCTCGGTGAACCAGGGCCTTCTGGCTTGCCAGATCGGAACAGCCGAGCAGGGCTGCCTCCCAGTCCTCCCGGGTGGGGTTGAGTTTGGGGGTGAGGTTCGGGGTTGACTGACATGCCCACACCATACATGTCCACACCATGTGAATGAATGTGGCCGGTTGTGAGCAGTGTTTGCAGCTAGGTGCAATAAGATTTGGGAAAATTTTGCTATATAGTCATGGGTTGGGAAAGGTTCCTGTTTGTATTTTGCGCCAATGGACGGCCTCGCACCGGATAGTTCCCGGTGTGCAGGAGGGTATAGATACCTTTCGAGCCGATAATGCTGGAGGATGTCCGTGT
The DNA here is from genome assembly GCA_023969395.1 of Amblyomma maculatum. Lineage (NCBI taxonomy): Eukaryota > Metazoa > Arthropoda > Arachnida > Ixodida > Ixodidae > Amblyomma > Amblyomma maculatum. The sequence continues at coordinate 15,409 of JAJIZL010019215.1, read as the reverse complement.
ATGTAACAAGGCGTGAATGAGTGCCTTGGGGAGTGTCAGAGGAAGCGGCAGGCTGAGGAGAGTGCTCGCCCGGTAGCTGAGTTCTCGGGCTAGAGCATGCTCCTGTGCGTTCCCGCTGAGCGCCTCATGATCTGGGGTCCATATGAGAAGACGAGGTGTAGACGGTAAGGGGAGAGATCGGATGATAGTGTGTGCCTGTCGGGATATACGACCTGCATCGAAGTTATGAATTGCTAGTTGGGAATCGCTAACGACTACTTTGGTGGAGAGGTCGGTCAGAGGTAACGCGATGGCAACCTCTTCTGCGGTGGTAACAGTCGCGGCGTTAAAGATGCTGCAGGCGTTGTGGCAATTTCGGTGCGGTGCCAATTCCACCGCAACCATAGCGGGGCGACGGGGGTGGTTGGAGGCATCTGTGTACGTAACGTCGGGGCGACCGGTAAAACGTTTGTGGAGTTGCCGGGCTCGGTCGGCTCTGTGCTCTGTATGATGCTCTGGATGCATACGTTTGGGAAGCGGAGGTATACGAAGACTGAGCCTCTGCTCAGGCGTGAGGTCCATATACGTAGAAGTCGCCCTCAGAGGAGTGATTCCTACCTGGCTCAGTACTGCACGGCCCGCATGTGTCAGCGAGAGGCGCTCATATTGGGAAGTTAGAGTCGCTTCAATCAGCTCGTCGACTGTGTTGGAGATCCCGAGGGTCATCAGTTTGGTGGTGGAGGTGGACATGTGTAGACCCAATGCTGCCTTGTATGCCTTGCGCAGTGATGCATCCAGTCGTTCCCGATTTGTTCGCGTGAGGCGAAGGTAAGAGGCATCATAGGCAATGCGCATACAAATGAAGGCTTGTACGAGGCGCGAAAGGTTGGATTCGCGAATGCCCTTATGCTTGTTGGCGACTCTCTTGAGCAGGCGGCTGATCTGGATTACAGATTGATCTATTCGCTGAAGAGTAGTCCCGTTTCCTCCATTATCTTGTAGATGAAGGCCCAGGATACGAATTCTGTCGGTACGGGGTATGGGAGTGCCCTGTACTTGCAGACTGAAGGATGCCGGAGGCGATCTCGGGCGTCTTCCCTGGGTTTGGACAATGATGTATCCAGACTTGGTGGCCGAGCAGAATAGGCCGACTGTGGCCAGGTAGGTACCAACGCGATCGATGGCTGTCTGCAGAGTCTCCTCGATCTGGCCGTCACTGAAGTGTGTAATGCACAGAGTGAGGTCATCGGCGTATAGGCTGTGGTGCAAGTGGGGGATATCTGCCAAAAGATTGAGCAGGCCAAGCAGCGCAATATTGAACAGGAGTGGGAAAAGCACTGAGCCTTGGGGTGTACCCCGGCTTCCACGAGAGATGGTGGAAGGATCTCCTGAGCCGGTGTCAAGTTGCACTGTGCGGTTCGTGAGAAAGTCGCGTTTATATCCATACGTTCGTTGTCCCACCCCTAGGGTCTGTAGGGTCTGCAGAAAGCTTCATGCCGGACATTGTCAAAGGCCTTCGCGACATCTAGACCAACTATGACTTTGGTGTCCAAAGTGCTATGTGTCAGCACCTGATGCTGGAGCAAGATCATGATGTCTGGGGCCGCAAGGTGTGGTCGAAAACCAAACATCGTGTCCGGAAGTAGGTGGTGTTCCTCTAGGTAACGAAGAAGACGGGTCTGAATTACATGCTCCAATAGATTTCCCACGCAGGACGTGAGAGAAATGGGGCGGAGGCTCGAGAGAGTAGGTGGTTTGCCCGGCTTGGGGATGAGCACGAGGTTGGCGCATTTCCACTCTTGCGGGATGGCTCCCCGCTTCCAGCATTTTTGCAGAAAGTCTGTGAGAGCATGAATCGAGGCGTCGTCGAGGTTCCGAAGCATACGGTTAGTAATCCGGTCCGGGCCTGCAGCTGAGTTTGTCTTGAGACGATTGAGCTCAGCTCGTACCTCCGGTAAAGTGATGGCAGCATCTAAACGGACGTTTTCCTTCCTCGGATAAGGAGGGAAGGATTTCACCGGTCCTGGGCGGATGTAGGTGTCTACTAGCTCCTGTTTGAGGGCGTCAGAGCTGCCCGGAAATTGGAGGAAGATTTGTTGGGGGTGGGGGGAGGGCAGTGTTTGCTGGCTGATGAGCGTGGTGGTAGTACTACTTCAAATAATGGCATCCGGGCGCCTCCTTCTGAATGCTGAGCGCCGATCGCGACACACATCGTTCGAACAAGCGTCCTTACGTAATGCTCCGACTCAGGGTTTGGAGTGAGTTGGGTAAAAAGTCGCAATTACTGTATAAAGCCTCGAAGTCGAGATTTCTACCTCCGGGAGTAGGTGTCGAGGTCTGATTTGTAAAGTCTGAAAATCCATCAATAAACATGGGTTAGTTTGTATGCTAGTAAAATACTTTGAAGGCTCTCTGTTGATGCTATAAATAGCTGCATCGGTGCTTTCTGAATGCCCTAACAAATAAACACTCAATTCACTCTATAAGGTTTTCCTGTGAGATTGAGGTATACCATACCAATATTCAAATATACTCTGTCTTGCATAACAAGATGTCGAAATATTTGTTTTGTTTCATGCGTCTGATGTGCTCCGCATTTAAGGCTAATAGCTCAAGGCAAAAGAAGCCCATCATAGGCAGCGTCCAGTTCGAGACAGCGTTTCATGCGCTATGATTTTTTGCTCTGCGTTTGCAGCAACCGGAGGAGTTGCACGCGATGCTGTCTGATGCCAGTATTAAGGCATACGTGGACATCCTCAACTTTTTCGCTCGGCTAGTGAACATCCTGCATGACCGGCATGAACCAATGGTTCGTGTTCGCCACCTGCCACGCGGATGTCAACGAGGAAGAGGGGTAAGCACAAGGGCCGCACAGCGATATGAATGCGATGCCATTGCAGGTTTCAGAGAAATTTGCCGAAAAGGCAGATTTAAATCGCGAAATAAACATTGGGTCACGAAACAGTATCACCATAGTGCGATTTGCTTGTCTTCTATAGCCGCACGTAATCTCGATATGGGCTCACAGATCACAACTGAAGGGCAGCCGTTCTGTTTGCTGTTGCGAATTCATGCGTGGCCGCACAGCCTTTCAAAACACTTAGTATTTAGCAGAAAAGGGTAGGAAGAAATATGTGGGGCACACTAAGGAGAGAAAACCCGGCTGCTGTCATCTCTTACGTTCCTTGATATGGAAGGCGTCTTCTTTGCCACTGACAACATTTTCTGAAAGATAACTTGACAATGGCAAAAAGAATATTGATGAAATTTCTGAGCACACTTCCTTGTTCATGTTCTAACGCGGTAGCGTTAAGGAGCTCGTGTCGCAGAAAAGCCGGTGTCGGCGGCGGCGTTGGCCGTGAGCGATAAATCCCGGCATGCACTTCATAAATAAAAAGCAACTTCCAAGATGGGCTGGGTGGGAATCGAACCAGGGTCTCCGGAGTGTGAGACGGAGACGCTACCACTCAGCCACGAGTTCGATGCTTGAAAGCGGTACAAAAGTACCGTGAATGCGGTGAATGCGGTGTTGCCTTAGAGACGTGCAGTAGAACGTTATACTGCGGTGTATATCGGTAATTATGAGCATGTTACTTACAGAAGTCGCAGTTACACGAGTAGCGAGGTACGTTTCCGCTACATTTCTTCTGCGCTCTGCGCACATGCAGAGCCATCTAGCGGCAAACACAGAAGAACCCCTCCTCGCAATGTGCAGCGCTGCCCCGACACGTGGCGCGCCACTCGCCCCTGACGTTTCGCCGTGCACCCTCACGGGTTGTAGAATCCAGCGTCTTTCCTTTCTTTAGATCACTATCTTCTCACCCGCTTCTTCCCTTCGGGCCGCGCGTTTATCGGTGCGAGGATGCCCCAATACCCTTGCGTTTAATAAGTTTTCTCGCTCTCTCCCCTTCCAACATCCAGCGTGCGTCACTCGAACAGTGGTGTTTAGGCGACGCGGCTCCTCTTTCCGCTCACAGCGCGATTGCTAGGTGCAGCGTCTGATGGCGGACGCCCCTGACGTGATAATTAGAAAAAAGTTGTACAGTGTACTTAGAAGTGTTGAGTATGAATAACGCTATCGCGTTCCACTCTTGAAGGCGAAGCTTAAGCGTCCTCCAATTTTTTTACTCTTTTCTCTTGAGATAAATTTTAATAAACACCCATTAAGTTCTCACCTGAACATACTGTGTGCATTATAGGATTCGATACTGCTGGCAATCAGTCAGTATAGTCAAGCGGTATAGATACCGAGCGAGGAGCAATAGGATGGGAAGAAGCCAGGTTTTTTTTCAGGGAAATTAATTTGCCTGTACTCCTTGTATCAACTCGTATGTTTTTCAACGATATTCGTTGAAGAATATTACGGTTTGACATTTTTCTGAGCTCTGTGTAACATTTGGTATATATATATATATATATATATATATATAGACGGGACAACAGCGGAAAGAAGCTTGGATTCCAGTCATTCGGAACTGGAGTCTCTCCCATACAACGATTTTCTATGGTCAGGTATAGACAATCCTTTGTATTGTCGGCTATAGAAATTTGGCTCGAATATCTATAGCCGCTTCTATGGCTGTCTTTAGGTTTTTCTACGGTCTATTCTATAGAAATCTTTAAACTGTTCTATGGACTTATGGCTCCCTATTTACTGGTCTTTAGCATTTTTTATGGTCTGGTATAAACGTTTATTGTCAGCTGTAGAAAATTTTTTGTAATGTCGGCTACAGATATTTAGCCCACAAAGCTATAGCCTGCTATAGATGTCTATAACCTATGGACTAATTCTGGTGTTCTAATGTAAGTATTTGCAGTCTTTAGCAATGTTTATGGTCAGCTATAAAAATTCGCGCGCGCGCGTGTGTGTGTATGTGCGTGCGTGTGTTTGTGCTTGCGCAAGTGTGTATGTGCATGTGTGTCATGCCTATATCTTCGGACTTATTTTCAATTCGATGAATAAATAACTGAAAAATGGCCAGCAGTCCCCACGACTAAAACCATCATGGGTCGATGGTAATCACTGCAGGCGTACTTCCATGCGGCGACAGTGCTCCCACCCGTTATACCAAGATTGTGGCGAAATCCATTTGTCGTACAGTGTTGTAGTTGATGACATACGGTTTCTCGTTAGATACAACACAAAACTCTTAATCAAACTAGAGTACACGTCGCACGAGAGATACAAAACCGACGATATATGTACTTTCATATAAGGGTGTACGCCTACTGGTCTATAGCATTTGGTATATACAATATTCTCTAGCCAGCTATAACAGGTTATATGACTTGCAGTCTGTAGCTTTAGAAGCATTGACATTTCTATAGACGGCTAAAGATAGCAGTATGGCTACTAGTCTATAGCTTCGAGAGCATGTATTTTTCTATAGCCAGTTAAAGCAGCTTATATGACTTGCAGTCTGTAGCTTTAGAGGCATTAACATTTCTATAGACAGCTAAAGATAACTGTTTGACTACTAGTCTATAGCTTTAGGAGCATACACTGTTCTATAGCCAGCTAAGCAGCTTATATGGCTTGTAGTCTGTAGCTTTAGAGACATTCAGATTTCTATAGATTGCTAAAGATAACTGTATGACTAGTAGTCTATAGCTTTAGGAACATACACTTTTCTATAACCAGCTAAAGCAGCTTATATGACTTGTAGTCTGTAGCTTTAGAGGCATTCAAATTTCTATACACATCTAAAGATATCGGTATTACTAATATTCTATAGCTTCGGGAGCAAACTTTTCTATAGCTTGCAGTCCGTAGCTTTAGAGGATTTCAAATTTCTAGACAGCTAAAGATAACTGAATGACTAATAATCTATAGCTCCAGGAACACAAACTTTTTATGGCTTGCAGTCTGTAGCTTTAGGGCCATTCAAATTTCTATATGCAGCTAAAGATAACTGTATGACTAATAGTCTATAGCTTCATGGACATATGATTTTGTATAGTTAGCTAAACATATTTTGTATGGTCCAGAAGCTAAAGCCAAAGTGGTATAGAAATTTCTATATCTGCCTATAAATATTTCAATGGCACTTTATAGCCGACTATAAAAGTTCATAGATAGACATAGTCCATTTTTGTATGTGCTCGCTGTTTATGAACATGGCTAAGCGCATTCCGCGCCATGTCATATCATTATGGAAACCAGACTCACGGCACATATCTTCGTAATTATTCTTCTACCGAATCCGGGCACTGGACCGTGCTATCTTCAAGCCCCGGCAAGTGGAAATATGGGTGCACTAAGTGTAAATAAAGAATACAGTGCAAAGAGTAACGCTCTATAATTTGAGAATTCTTGCAATATGCAAAACAATCGCAATTATTTCTGGTTAAAACGTGATAGTGCATTTGAAAACGTTTTGAGGAGAGAGCCTTGCTTGCCTCATGAGTAGCATAAGCATGTAGTGTCGACTGGATGGGGGAGCGAGTAATTCAAAATAAGAAATAAAATATTGAGAATTTGAATTTGGACTAAAGTTTACGTGTTCGGTAAGGCGGTCGTAGTACGTCGCGTCGGCGAACCATTAAGAAGTATCCTGTCTATTCGCGCTTTCATTTTCATAAAATGTCTTCTATTCGTCATTACCTCTTGCGGTAGCTGTTGGAATCACGGTATAAATTGTTTCATTAAATTCACTGACCAGCTAATAGTTGACGCTGATCAATAGCAAACACCGGGTATCATTTGACTTTACCGTTGACAGAGAGAATGCACGCCTACCTTATGGCGATGGCGACGACGATGTCAAGGTTTTGAGAAGGAAGGAGCTGCGATCGAATTTCACATTTTCTGGTACCGTAACGGATTCGTAAAAAGTAATCGGACTAATCGTAATTTGCGTTATGCATAACTGGAAAAGAAATATTTAGTTGCAAATAATCAAATAGTTGTTACGCGCTACGTATACACATTTTTAGACCTTTAGCACCGCGACCTTTCCGTGGCGCAAGAGTCAGCGCCGTTCTTTAAAATGTGGTGACATTTTTTCTGGTGCAGGCGACCATATGGATTGTGCCTGGTGACATTTTTTCCGGTGCAGGCTGTGCGACCATCTGGATTGTGCCTGAAGATACGCTCCTGCTGGGCAAGTGCTTCCTCTTTCCGTCGACCCCGGCCACAGTGTCAGCGCCGATGATCATGGACCTGAATTTCCGTTCCAGGCAGTGCAGGAAAGGCTCAGTGCGGCTCCTCCTCGCAATCATTTGGCCGTAGTTGCGACTGATACATTTGCCGCAGGGATAACGTGGTTGATTTGGGAGTAGCTGCCATCTAGAGCAGCTTCTTCCTCTCCTGCCCTAGGCGTGATGAGCGGAGTCGAACTCTGCGAACGGAAGCTCTGTGAAAAGCTCGGTTAAGCAGAGAGAACGAATTTGTCATGTTTTTTCGCTAATAAATCTATTACTTGTTTGCGCATCATTCATCTGAGTATCCTTGTATAGTGCACCGACTTGAAAAGGCATGCATATTTAACGGGACAGCATTCAACAGCTCGTGCAGCAAGTTTGTGATTTCATTCAAAATAAAAATTGTTTTACAGGCGCAGAATCTGTCCAGAATTGAATAAACAGAACATCAAATAAATTAGTGTAGGTGGTATTGGCTTAACCGAACCGTATTAAAAAGGAGGAAGGTTGGAATAAAATAGACGGGGCCCCGAAAAATGTTCCATCATTGCAGAATCTACATTAGAGAAATGCGCAAGCCTGAGCGTTGCTGTGTTGTCTGCAAGATGTGTCAGTGGGATTGCGCGACTGACATGCGGAGTCTCTCCTTTCCCATAAACCAATAAGAGAACACTAGGAACCTTGATGCCTTCTACATAGCGATGGTTGGTCGTGTTTGACAAGGGGCGCGGATGTACCTTGTGCAGCAGCAACGCTCAGGCACTCGCATTTCCGCACTGCAGATTCTGCAGTTCTCTTAAAATTTTCAGACTTATGTTGGTTAATAACTTCATTTACACACTTTCTGAGAATTTACAACAACTCGTGTACGCAAATCCCTTTCCTACTGGATAGATGGTTTTATGTTCCAAAAGGCTGCATATTTTAGATCCAGGATGGATAGACTCCGTAGTCCGGCAGACCACTGGCCTTCACCGCGGTTTCAGAGCTTTGCACCAGTTTTCGCCGGTCTTGTGGGTCATCGCTGCAAAGAATGGAATCTCATTGGTCTCGAGTAGGGGGAGGAGGGCAAACCATTTATTGACGCAAGGGTATTTGGGCCCCCTGGCCCCCTAGGTCCCAGCGCGGCCCCACCTAACTCAATGTTCAATATGTCCATTACGTCGGCAGCACGGCGAACTGCGATCTTTTGCTTCGCCGGGCCCTTGTAGCGTAGTGTGGTCTCCCTGTCTTCCCGAATCCAGAGTGGTACCGATCAGCCTGGGGGAGATGCCCGGAAGGTGAATAAGATATGGGTCAGTGTCGCTTTAGGGGCTTGGCAGAGGGGGCCGGTTGGCGGGATTTATAGTGAGGTAATAGGAAGGGAGTCGATAGGGTCCTCATTTGCAATCGTCGACAGAGATGCTGTTTCATAATGGTAAGGGAGGAGGTTGGTGGTGGGTATGGTGGATGTTGCCGTTCGAAGCGGAAGTGTGCGGTGAGCTTAGCAAAGACATGCATGCGCTCATTCGAGAAATCTCCCCCAACCGTGCCTGTGCCCATTTTCTCACACCGCAGGCCAAGGAGTCGATGGTCTCGTTGCCGGATTTTCCGAGAGCTCAACGCGTCGGGGGCGGCGGGGAGGGGGGGGGGGGGGGATTGGTGTGTCTAGCAGACATTTGGAAGAAAGGTGTACCCTGCCTCTAGCTTTATTTAAGATTGGGGTTTTGGTGTCTCTGATGATGCAGTTGGCACTAGTGTTTTTCAGGGCCATGGTGATGGTGGTCTCTTCAGCCTCTTCTGCTGTGATGCCTGGTGTAAGTTCGAAACTGAGGGGGTCGGTATTTGGTTGCTATACTACAACCGTAGTTCCCCGGGCATCGACAGCTGAGTTTACCCAGACTGCATCCGGGGCGTCCTCTTACCACGTGTGCACTGCTTTCGCCCGTGCAGTCCTGCGGCCTTGATCCCGCAAAGGATGCAAGTTTCGAGGTATCGGTTTGGCGTATATAGATTCCCTGATGCGGGATGGAAGCGTGCTTAGTTTTGGGTTGTTGGCAGGGATCCGGATGTTAAGTTTGTGCAATAATTGTTTACCGATGGGTGTGGCAACAAGGCCTATGTGTAGGGCTTGAAACTGTGCTTCACTTAATTCGCATGTTGTATTGTACAGGCCCAGGTCATCAAGAAGTTTTTAGTTTCTTGCGTTCACTGGTAGATTGAGAGCCGTTCTTGTCGCTTGCCGAATCATAGCGTCTAGCTGCTGAGTTTCGCCGGCGGCAAGTATAAGACAAGAGGCCGCGCACATGATACGACAAACTGTGTAGGCGTGGATTATGCGGATAGTATCAGCTTCTTGGAGTCCGTGCGCATTCCCAGTGACTCAATCCTAATAGTTGAACAGTTTTCAGCCATTTCTGTGCCTTTTTGTTCCTCCCTCGTTCTGCAGATACATATTCAAGTATGCGTAGAATGTTGGCACGAGAGGTGCGTCTAGCCTGTATGTGTATCGCAATGTTCGTGTGGGAGGTGGTGGTGAAAACGTTTAATAAAAATAAAGAGTTACATAAAGGTTGCTCTGGGGTCAGGCTTAATGCTCTTCCCCTCCCAAACGCTAGGTGGAGTCCCTATACGGGAACCCAGTGGCTTCCGCTGTGGCCATTGCTCATTTGACCAAGGCCTTTTGGGCTTTCAGGCCGGAGCAGGCGAGTAGGGTCACCTTCCAGGATCCCACCTTCTGGTGGCAGAATTAGGAGCTCCGATTTCTCTGAAGAACATTCGATACCGATGGCATTTGTAATATAGTAGCTATGGTGTCCGCTGCGATTTGTAGGGTATTTTAGATTTGTCCGTCGGACACATGCGTTGTCCAGAGAGTAATGTTGACAGCATATAGCGTGGGCTGAAAGTGTGGGATAGCTTCTAATCCATGGGCTAGGGTAATAAGCATTATAAATAATAGAAATGGATAGGACAGAGCCTTGTGGTGTTCCTACGCTGGCTAGCATGTAAAGTTGTCATTGGATGTTATCGACGTACAGCGTGGCTGTTCAGTTTCGTAAAAGGTACCTGTGTACCTTGGTACCTATGTTGAGTTTCGTCAGTGCTCGTAGAATGGCCATGGGTTTGACGTTATTGAAAGGTTTTGATGTCAATGCCAAAATTGCCTTCGTGTGTGCTGGCACGCTCGGGTCGAGTACGTCAGTATTTATTTGTAGTAAGGCATCCTGGGGGGGGGGGGGGGGGGGTGGAGAGCCAAGGCCAAAAGCCCAGCATAGTACGTGGGTAATGTCGGCTTTCGTCCATGTATGCTGTAAGACGTGCTAACACGACGTGTCGAAAGAGTTTCCCGATGGAAGAGGTGAGCGATACGGGACGCATGTTCGTGAGTGTATGAAGGGATCTGCCGTCGATATTGCGGAGCATGGCATTGGTGACTCGGTATTCCCCTGGTGTGATGTTTCGAATTTTTTGGAGAACTGCTTGTACTTCGGCGAACGTGCTCTTCGTGTCTAGCTGAGTATTAGTTGTGCCCGCGTAGGGTGGTAGCCGTTGCGGCTGTCCCGGGGCGGTGTATATATGTTTGAGTTGCGCCAACAGTGACTGCGTGTCATTTTTGTGCTGGTTAGTTAAAAGCGCGATAGTGTTGCGTTTGATTATCTTGCTCTGGGTGAGATCTGGAAGGTGTTTTAGCAGTTGCCATGCACTGGCGGTAGTAAGGTTTCCTCGCAACCAATCATATATTTACGACCAGTTTTGAAGGCAAACCTGGTTGCCATAATCATCAATCTGTTCGGTAAGGTTTTGTACTTTCATATGAAGTTTCTTATTGTGCTTCTGACTGGTGAAACGTTTGGTTAAGCTGGCGTGGGCTTCTAGTAAATGATTTATCGTCGTGTCGAACGTGGGGACGTCTTGCTGTGTTGTGTAACGTGGCTGGGAGTCCTAACCGTGGAAGAGGCGTTTGGCCCATAATTCTAGTTTGTCTCCTGGCTCTGCTGATTCAAGCTGACGGTGCTCTCTAAATTTCTTCCAGTTTGTAATCATCATCATCATCATCATCAGCCTGATTATACCCACTGCAGGGCGAAGGCCTCTCCCATATTTCTCCACTTAACCCGGTTCTGTGCTAGCTGCATCCACTTGACCCCTGCGAACTTCTTAATCTCATCCGCCCACCTAACTTTCTGTCTCCCCCTGCTACGCTTTCCTTCCCTTGGAATCCAGTTTGTTACCCTCAGCGACCATCGGTTATCCTCTCTTCGCACTACATGTCCTGCCCATGTCCATTTCTTCTTTTTAATTTCCACTAGAATGTCATTAACTTGAGTTATTTCTCTGACCCACTCTGCACGCTTTCTATCTCTTAATGTTACCCCTACCATTTTTCGTTCCATAGCCCTCTGGGTTGTCCTCAACTTAAGTAATGCGATGTAGACCCAGTTTGTAATGCGATGTTTATATGTAGACGCTCGCCCTTTCGGTTCTGTGACGTTGAGCTCTATGATGTACTGATCACTTCCAAGGATGTTTGGTGTTCGTTTCCCATTTCAGGTACCCGAAATGCTACTATAACGTTAGGTCTTTACTGATTTCCACTTGGCGCTCTCTAGATGGTTAGGGATTGGATCTATCGGGTGTGCGTTCTGGCATTTCTATATCATGTGATATGTGTTTGAAATTTTGTCGCTGTGCCTACATTGAGGGCGGTATAGCGTGGGGTCCCATCGACGTACCTTTTTCGGTGTGGTCACAGTGTTTGCGCCGAAGAGTATGTTGCTGGGCTTTAATTAGCATTTTGTCGTTTTGTGACATGGGGGTAGCCACTTCTAGCCTCTCCATAGAGAGCCAGTTGTTCTCCGCAGGGCATTGCGCTGACGCTGACTTTTTTGCTATCAATGTAGAGGCCCCTCCGCTTTCCCAGGAAGACCCTATGTGGTATAAGAGCGGAGCTCCTCCAGTAGCCATTGCATGCAGATTGCCCACTTGTTCACATTCAAACATTTGAAATTTTCCTCCACCGGAAGTTATGCCTACGTAACTTGAAGTCGTGTGCAACGGGAAGACCTTGGGACGTTTAGATTAGCCCCTCGGTTATTTCGATGTCTGATTGACAAAACTGGCCTAATTAATGAACTACTTAACCCGCATGCACTTCCAAATTTCCCATACTGAATTTATAATGTAATCATCCCTTTTTATTAAACTTATTCGTTCGAACTTCATCGTGCTGACAATGCTCACTATGACAAAAACCGCACATATAGCCACAAATTGCTTACTCAATAATTTCGAGCACCTGAGGATCTCTAACGCACACTGGCATTGCATAGCACGGAGAGTGCCCCATTTGGCCTCCATATACGGCAGACCAGTTTTCGCTAAACATTGGATAGCCGAAACAAAAGCCGAGATCACTGTGAAATATAAACTGCCGAAGTGCGAAAACAGAAGCTTCCTGCTACATCCGATACATCGAGTTTGTTCTCATTACCACCTACTAAATGCGCCGCCATTACCATTGATGCTGCCATCATTGTGATCACCACTAATTGCTGCGTCATTGTCATCGCTACTATCATCCTCACGGTAGTCAAGGAGCATCAAGGTGTGCGTTTCACAACCCTGGGCCTAGCACAGTTGATCAAAGTGCACGACCAACATCTAGAATTAAAGCCTGCGCGTCATGTGCCATGACGTCCGCCACGTCATCGCTGGCCAGCCGACGCCGCCGCACCAGAACCAGCTAGGTGGCTCTGGCCACCCCGCTTCGAACGTTTCTACTGAGCAAGTCTGCTGCATGCTGTGTCGAAAGCTTGGGAGTCGGTTGATGAAATCATCTAAGGAATAATTGTTTTTGTTACACGGTACTGCCTGTAACCCCTTCATGGATCACTGCCTTGTCTTGGCGGATCGGGCTTGCGAAATTCAATGAAGTGAGCTCTGCTGTGTAGGGCCACTCAAGATAGACAGGTCACGGCAGATAGTTCTGACAAAATGTGATTCACTGGAGAAGGTAATGGCAACCTACTGCAGTATTTCCTGCCAAGAAAACCCTATAGCCAGTCACAATAGCATTAATGATATGGCGCCGGTAGATGAGCCCCCCAGGTTGTAAGACATCCCACATGTTACTGGGGATGAACAAAGGCCGATTCCTGGTATCTCCAGGACCAATGAAGCATCTGGGCTAAAGCCAACAGGACGCTCAGTTGTGGATGTGTCGGGAAGCGACCGGAAAGTCCGATGTTGCAAGGAGAGAGAGAGAGAGAGAGAGAGAGATTATATATATTTTAATGGCAACAGGAGATGTCTGCCCAGTGGTAAGCCTAGCATGCTACTCCTGATGAGGGTTGAGGGATGAGGGTGACAGAGTGTGGGAGGGGAACGGGAAATAAATGAGAAAAAAGGCAATCGGTGATATATCAAGGAGATATATCACACAGCAACATGGAATGTAAGATCTATGACGCAAGGTAAACTGGATGTCGTCAAGCGAGAAATGGACAGATTGAACATTGATATCTTGGGTGTCAGCGAGCTCACGTGGACCGGAATAGGAGAATTTAACTCCGGCGACCATTATGTCTTTTATCGTGGGCACTAATCCAAGAGAAGGAATTGGGTCACTCTCATAGTAAACAGAAGAATGGGCAAAGCAGTGCTAGGGTACAACCCACAAAACGACCAAATGATTTCGCTTCGGATCCAAGGTCACCCTTTCAACATAAGTTATCCAAGTCAGTGCACCAACCACTACTGCTGAGGAAGCTGAAGTTGAGAGATTTTATGCGGACCTGCAATGCCTTTCAGACCGCGCTCCATCATGCAGACGTCGTTTTTCTCATAAGAGACTGGAATGCTAAGGTCGGGAGTGAAGAAATATCCGGAATTACTGGCAAATTCGTTCTTGGTGAGCCAAATGAAGCTGGGCAGAGGCTAGTAGAGGTTTGTCAAGAAAATAACCTGACCATAGCGAATACTCATTTTCAACAGCACAATAGGTGCCTTTACACATGGACTTCACCGGATGGTCTCTACAAGAATCAGATCGATTATATTCTTTGCCGGCAAAGATAGAGAAGCATATACAAGCAGTAAAAAAAAGGCCTGGGGCCGATTGTGGCCCCGATCATCAGCTTCTTGTTGCCAAAATTAAGCTTAGATTGAGGAAAACGCAGAAAACTAGAAGGCCTTTCAGGTCTGATCTGGATCAAATTCCATCAGTATATGCTGTGGAAGTGAGGAATCGATTTCAAGTATTAGATCTAGAAGACAGCCTGAAGAGATGAGGACTGGTGTTCGTGATATAATACAAGAAGTTGCTGCTAAGGAAGTTACAAAGCAAAATAAATGCAAGGAAGCAATCTGGTTATCTGAAGAGGCTTTGAAAATAGCTGAGGAAAGGAGGATGGCAAAAGTTATAGGGGAAAGAGAAAGATACAAGGTTCTTAATGCGGATTTTCAGAAAATAGCAAGGAAAGATAACAATGCCTTCTTGAACATACAGTGCCAAGCAGTTGAGGACAACATCCAATTGAGCAACACATAGCTCTGTATAAGACAATAAAAGATATCAAAGGAAGTTTCTGTGTCAAGCAGGGCGTGATCAAGGACAAACGAGGCAAGGACCGCACTGAAGCCTCATAGATAAAGAGGTGGCAGGAATACACAGAAGAACTGTACAAGAAGGACCCGGATGCGCAAACCCAACATAAAACGATTCTGATTACTGATCTCGAGCCGGGCATCCCGAAGAGTGAAGTTGAATGGGCTTTAGCCAGACTTGCTAAGAACAAAGCTAGCGGAATTGATGGCATTCCAGCTGAGTTGCTTCAAAACCTCAACCATGACGACGCTACTAACATTCTGCATACATTATGTCAGAAGATTTGGACAACCCTGTGGTGGCCACAGGATTGGAGGAGGTCAGTTTACATCCCATTCCAAAGAAAGGCAGTTCCAAAGATTGTTCCAACTACCGCACGATCGCGATTATTTCGCATGTTGAAAATCCTCCAAGGTAGGCTGCAGCAGTATGTGGATCGGGAGCCTCCGGACGTGCAAGCCGGGTTTCGCAAGGGCAGATGAACTACAGACCAGATTCCCAACTTTCGCTGGATTATGGAAAAAGCAAGAGAGTTCCAGAAACCCATCTACTTCTGCTTTATTGATTATGCGAAAGCGTTTGACTGCGTAGATCACAGCAGAATATAGGAAGCTCTCCAATGGGAGTTCCAATTCACCTCATCTGTCTCCTCAGGAGCCTGTATGAAGGGCAAGAGGCCGCAGTCAGAACGGGGCATGG
>JAJIZL010019214.1:89287-106144 GCA_023969395.1 Amblyomma maculatum | reverse complement strand
TCTTCTTCTTCTTCTTCTTCTTCTTCTTCTTCTTCTTCTTCTTCTTCCCGGCTGTTCAAGGTGAAACGTGGCCCTTCCCGAGACGACGCGACGGGATGCGGGTATTGCTGTCGCAATAAAATCCCCAGCATGCATCTTGAGGGTAATAGTTTGTGGAAGACAAGAAGCCCTGATTGGTAGGCGGGTATGATGAGGTCGCGAGATTAACATGACGTCAATGAGGTGGCAGAACTATGTGAGTTGGGAGGGTCACTAAAATCGATGCCAGTGCACGTGAATCCCGATAAGGACACGCTCCTGCTGTGTCACCAAGGCAACATCGTATAGCTTAGTTAAAGCCATGCTTTATATCTGGGTATCATGGTGTGGTAGCACAACTGTGTGCTAATGATGATATTTTAGATAATAGAGGTACAAAGAAAAGAATTATTAGCATGTATATTTACACATTTCGAGTCAGTTTCGGACATTACAAGTAGTCGTTTGACATATTGGTGGTTCCGCAGTAATGCTGAGTCACGCGTAGTCATTATCACTGATAGCGAGGCACATTTACTCTTTTCCAGTCAGGTGCGGCCATTAAAAGTCGTCGTTTGACGTAGTGGTCAATCCGTAGTCTTGCTGAGTCATGCTTAGTCATTACAGTCATTACCACTCATAGTTAGGCATGGTTAGTAACTTATTTCTAGCCAGTCGTGCGGTTTTCACAATACTTCCTCAATATTACATTGTCATTTTTATAAATTAAAAATGATTTCTTCGTAGCAGCACGATTTGTTTTTTTCTGATAAAAATTAGATACTAAAATTGATGAACTTGACGAAAATGACATAATAGTGCCAAGAGACGGTAGGTTAGAGAACACAAACGCATGCGCAGAACGGGATTGATTAAGTGAGAACTTCGGGAGACGTGCCCGGAACGGCAGAAGCAGCCAAACTGTTGCCACAAATGACAGCTCAGAAAAGGGTGAAGAGAGGATGGGAAAGTGCTCGATGTAAAGAAATGTACACAATAGTAGGGGAGAGTCGGGCGGTTCATAACGATGAACACGACATTACTGCGCTATCAGACGGGACGGGAGAGAAATATACGTACGTTTCTAGCTTGAAGAAGCGACACTCTCGCGTCCAGTGGTTGTTTCATTACGAACCAGACATCCAGACTCAGCCTCTTCTCGACCGGGATAATTGCGAGACTTCAGGAACACGCTACATGAGCCACCTATAAAATCAAAAATTGTCGTTTGAAGAATAACAGCCAACTTTTTTTTGCAAAGAACCTCTTTATAGTAAGAAACCGTGTGCAGAGTATACAAAAACCGGGGGAGCTTTGCAACGCTTACAAGTACAGAAGTGCGCAACCACATGTAAGCTGTAACTACAAGTCGCACTGGTAGTAGAGTTTCCTACTTTCTGCACTGCTAATCTCATCTTTTTTTCTGCCCGCTACGCGGTTCAACGATGTGAAGCTCGACAGCAAAGCCCAAAGATGTGTGTTCCAAACCCGGCCGTGGCAGCCTCTTGTCGATGGAGGCAAAAAGAAAGGAATCCATGTAATATGCAAACGTCAATGCACGTTACCGCAATGCACAAGATGACCGAAATTTTAAGATCCCTCCACTACGGCTCCCTCGTAGCCTGAGTCGCTTTGGAATGTTAAACACCACACACAAAATAAAGAAACCATGTTTGCTCTAGAGAACAGCTTTGAAATTACTTTTATGCGAACAAGACTCGTGTCGAGTTCCTCTAATTGTGTTTGTTTTTTCTGCGTTTTCCCCTATCCAATGACTTCCATTTTCAATGTGATATTGCTGTGCTACACAAAATTTGAATTACACACGCTGCGCTAGTCTTTTGAGCTGTCAGCAGATGGCGCCAGCGTACGCGACAGCTGCACTTAGCACGACCACCGCTGTATGGTTGGTCTCCATGGCGACGTGTTTGTTGCGGTTCGCTGCTCGCGCGTGGTGCCGGTGTGCTTGCGCGCGGAAACGAGTGGTTCCTCTCCCTGTAGTCGTCGTTTTGCTTGGAAGCTGATATTGGTAAGCCCCCAACGCGTTCAGTCCTCATGCACCTCGTCAGTGCCAATGGTTCTAGATTCCTGACAACATTCATGGTCGTGACTAGTTTAAAAACTTCACAACAAATGCGGCAGACGGAAGTCGTGAATGAATGCAAAGCCATCTTCAACGACTCAAAAAAGCGGTACTGTGGATTCTAAAGGAAGATTGCGGCAGTTAACTCGGTTTAGAGAACGTTTTAATGTTGCCACTTTCACTGAACAGAGATTTTGTGTGTGTTGTGCGGTGTAGGGTTTTATGCTGCGTAACTGAAAAGTTATTTTCGCCATTCTCATTTCAAGATTGCGCCAAGCAGGAAGACCGTTAAGGAAAGGATTTATGAACTAGGTCATGAATTGAAATATATCACTGCGAACCGAATTTCAAAATGGAGAAAAGTTTTCTTTTTTTTTTTTTGTAGCCCTCGATTTTCTGCTTTAGGTTTACTCTCCGCAGAACAGTTCATCCTTAAAAACCGATTCAATGATTAGCATAGTAAATTCTTCCTTTCAGAGAGCTCGCCTGCTAGTCCAAGTGTTAAGGTCCTCAGCTATATCGGTGTGACATGTAAGGCGGCGAAATGGATGCACTAGGCAGACTTTATATACCAAGGTTCCGAATCTTGTTCATTACAGATATCAACGTTATGGAGGCCAACATCCTTTTCATGCTGAATGTCAGCGGGCAAATAGAATCGGCTCAGGTAAGCATCATTTTTATATATCAGCAGGATTACATTTTACCTGCCGTAAAATAGGAGGCCATGCAAGTAATGTGAAGCAAGAAACACTTTCTATTGCGTATATTGGCCTCGAGATCGAGCAGAGTCGCCACCTTGCGGCTCAGCGGTGAAACCTACTCAGTATGGATGCGTTTTTGGGTCGCGGGCCAGCCCGCAGGGATATACGCGCGTGCGGCGTGTACAGGAATGTCTGTTTGTTTCGCGGTTCCTGTGCGCTTTTGCTTACCTATATGCCTCTTGCAAAAGAAATATGAACAGTCTATAACCCCACGCTTCATTAAAAAATATACTTGTCCATATCGAGTATATGTCATACTTGGATAAGGACATCATCCATCGCGGTCTTCGGCGCATGAGATCCTTTGACACGCAGTGTCTCAAACGAAGTGGTACTGTCGTTAGCGCCGTGTCAAAGCAAAACAGGTCGTTTCCGTGGATAAAAGTTAATGCAAACGCTCAGAAATCGCATATTCCCGTTTCTGTTTGGAATACCGCAGCTACTAAAACATATGCCACCGCAGACTGCTTCATATAGCAGAATGCAGTTTGAACAGACCACTCTATGCCTGCTATGCCTTCTGTATGCATGGTAGAGTTGTGTGAGTACATTTTTTTTTTTTTTTTGCTTTTAAACCTCTGTCGCGGTGTCTCAATGGCAAAGGCCTCGACTGCGGTTTTCGAGAACGGGGGATTCAATTATGACCGTTTCGAAAGGCGCTCCTTTGCTGTGGGATTTGACTCCACATTAAACAATGAAAAAAAAAAAAAAAACGACACCGAAACTAGCCTCTGCAATCATCCGTCGTAGCCGATGCCGCTTTCATGCGTTAAACCCGGGCCAATGTGCATTTCTTTTCTTTTTTTTTTCGCTGTTGAAGGTTTCTGTGCATCCGTAAAAGTGGTAGTGAGCACATTTTGCCTTAGAGAAATGCTCGAAAGCTTGAGAAACATCTTCCCTGCACCTAATTGTTACGCTAAATATTACATAATACACCTAGAATAATGTACTTTACTGGTAGCCTATTATAATCATTATAATCCCTTTTCGTCCAAGTGCTGTCTTACGAAAAAACTCGTCGTTTCTGACAAGGGCAGTAAAACAGCTTCATGCGGGCTTAAATATCAGTGTTTAGTTCTGGAATAAATAAATTTTTATAGTCGCATTATAAGATGACCTCCATGTCTTTCGAAATAGTTTTACATCCGGCACCTGTTTTGGAAGCAACCCTAATATTTTACTTCGCATAAGATTTAGTCACTGCTAAATAATTAGTGATAAAAAAATTTTCAGCCTTCATAATTGCTTCCCAGAACATGACAGTGCCCATGCGCAGTTTATAACGATGTCTTCGCAGCGAGTAATTGGTAGCTTGCACTTTAGCGCTACTGAAAATTAATCGCTGATTATTGTAAATTCTGTCAAGGTAAAAGTTCTCTCATATGGTGAAATTTATTGGTTTGCAAAACGAAATAATAACACTACTAATTAACCATTATATATTAACATCACACACATCAGAAATCCCTTGTACTTTCCTCGGTTTCAGGAAATCATTTACAGTTAGTGGCACATGCAGTAATACACTATCTCATTCTATGACAGTGGCCGCAAAAAGCATCTCGGCAAATTCAATCCACTCAGCGCTGTGCACGTGAACAATCAGCTTTCCTGTGCGGCGAGGTTTCCTGTATAGTGTCGGCGTGATCTCATTTTTTGGGAATACTTGTGCGTGTTCGTCTGGGCCAGAGTTGATGTGCACTCAGTCTAAAGTAACTCGCCATGCAGTACGCTGCCAGTGCCACATTTAACCTGCTTAATTCTCGAGTCAAGTACGATATAATGAATCAGGCTTTCTCGATTCAATCTAAAGTACTGCAGGCCAGAGCACGAACCTTGTATCTGCGTGGGCTTGATACTAAATTCGCCGGTCTCACTCGCATAAGACACGCGCAAACTATTTAAAAGTCGATAAGAAAAACAAAGCTGTCATTAAGCAGGCACAAGTATTAGGCGCGTGTGCGCAGTACAGCGAAAGAAAAGTGCAAAGTAAATCTAGAAGACCGGTGGTAGCGTGCTTTGTTTTCCTAAAATCCGCTCTTCTTCTGCTGCATTGGCGAAATCCTTGGATTTTTTTTTTCTGCAATATTGCAGAAATACTGCAGAAGACACGTTTTCATCGCCAACAAACCCGCCGTAAACTCGGAAGCAGACCTACGCAGCGTGCGTTTCTGGAGCGCCGCCGGCTGCCGATCCACACTACCGGAGTGACGGTGGCGCCACCTCTAGGTCGATCTCACGGCGAATAGCTACACGAATGCTGATACTCTCAACAATAAAAAAAAAAGGAATCTGAATTCGAAAAGTGGGCACTAAACGCACATTTTTTTGTTTTGTTTTATACCCAACATAGAACAAGGACACATTTCATTTATTTTACATCATAGATAGCTAGCCATTCAAGTCTCGCAGGTGTTCTGAATAATGTAAAGAGCACACTATCTTTAATATATCTGAACGCCCGCAGTATTAGTCGTTAAAGACGAGCCATTACCGCGCTGCACTTCTTTACTCTAACTATTTTGACTCGCAAATGACTCTCCTGAGACATTTTAGGCTGCACTACTGAAATTGATACTAACAATAAGGCATGTGATTCTTGTCTTCAATCTGTAGCGCGCTTTGATACGGACGGTATTTCTACATTACATGAAGGTTCATGGTTTCTCGAGCACTCCCAAACAACAGTTCTTGGCGTGCAACCTGCGTACATATATTTCAGACTTGCTTTAAACGCAGAGCGCGAAAAAAGCGGACTTAGGAGGCAGAAAACGAGTCCTCATTGAAAGGTTTTCTAGAAATTTTGTGTTTTAAGGAAGTGAGAAGTTATGGTTTAGGACCCAAAGTGGCAACGTCGCGGTCCAAGAAGCTGCAAAGCTAAAGTGAAACGTATTTTTATTTTCGCTTTTTTCTTCGTGGTCAGCTGCTAATAGTTATGAACAAATTAGCTCACCGCGGACGTGCCCCCTTAAGAGGATACATACGTGAAATGGTGCTGCTGTTTCTTGAAACACTATTTCTTTTTCGTTTTCTTTTCGCTTCGAATTTGTTAGTAGTGGCCCTCATTCTAGTGTGCATCTTATGAGGGTATACAATAAAAGGTAAAATGCAAAAAGAAATAAGTAGCAGGCTCTAATCTAACCTCGCTCTATAGAGAGACTGGCATTCATTCTCATCTGCACTGTCTCAAACTACTGCAGAGCTGACCTTTGGTTCCGATGCTCTCAGTGAGTGTTGATCGAATATCAGGGTTCCGTCTTTTATCCGCGACAGTACAAGGGTACAGTGTTGATAGGTTGAGTAAACGTATAAGAGAATACATTCAATGAGGCACCAGTTGAGAAAAAAATATCTAAGGTCCACGTATGGGAAGATTTCTTCAATCTGCACTTGTATTTCAGTGAGCGCGTCCGTAAAAGTATTCAATGGTACGAGTATAGACAGTTTTAGAAATTTGTTGTCACTTTTAAGAAATGAGTCCACCCCTCATGTGAATTCCCATATTGGGGTCCTTGAAGTATCAATAAATAAAATTAAATAAATAAATAAGCGAAATGATGGCATCCAAAATAGGTCAATGGTTTCTCCACTGGCCAGAACGTTTAGAGCTTTAAGAACATAACAGATAAAGTTACTGTAAAGCCTACAAAACCAGCTTGCAAAAAATTTATATGTCAAATGAAAAATCGCTTGGTCTTGGTAATGTGTACTTATTGTGGCTCCAAGATTACCCCGGAAGGAGACTGCAGCCATGAAATTAGGAGACGCCTGCTTCTGGGAAAGAGAGCCATGGTTAGCCTTGACCGCCTAGTAAAGAGCAGAGACATTACACTGCCAACCAAGATCCGCATAACTCGTGCTATGATCTTTCCAGTTGTGATGTATGGACGCGAGAGTTGGACTGTGAAGAAGGCTGACCGCCGAAGAATAGACGCGTTTGAATTGTGGTGCTGGCGGAGAATCTTAAGATCCTAGGACGGCCAGAAGATGAAATCAGTCAATACTGTGGACCATAAACCCTGAATGCTCCTTGGAGGGTCAAATTCTAAAGTTAAAGCTAAGCTACTTTGGTCATCTTATGAGAAGAGAGGAGTCGCTGGAGAAAGATTTGATGTTAGGAAAGGTTGAGGGTCGCCGGAGAAGGGGCAGGCAGCGAACGCGATGGTTAGATGGCATCCTCGAGGCGCTGCAGATGAAGTTATGTGATGTTAGGAAGATAGTGAGAGTCTGGAAAGCGTGGCGTGATATAGTCCATAGGGTCACGAAGAGTCGGACACGACTGAACGACTGAACTGAACTTATTGCCAAGAGTAAGTAAGCGCATGGTTTGCTATTGCCTCATGTTGTGGAGCTATCATGGCTTCACTGAACATCAAAAGTTATTAATATGGTGAGAATAATTATTGTATTGCCTTCGAGGAACTTATAGGTGGAGGAGCAGAATATTGAAATGCAGTCACTACCTAACGTAGGAAAGAAAACCACATGCAGCCTGATCTTCATTTTCTTGCAGAGACGGAACGTGAGGCGATGTGCCAAATCTGCTCGGGAAAGTCTGCTTTATCACTGAATACAGCGCGCTTGTAGGCCATCTCGGGGAACCTCGCAAGGAACAAAACCGCAGTGCCAACAGGACAGGCCTTTGTCCTGTCGCGATTCGGCGATTTTGTTTCTCACAACCTTTCTTGTGAGCGGGAGCCTTATAGGTCAGCGATGGAGGCGAAAATCAAAGAGCCCGTGTTCTGTGCGATGTCAGTGCCCGTTAAGGAACCCCAGGTGGTCAAAATTTACGGAGTCCTCCAATACGGCCTCTCCGATAGTCCGAGTCACTTTGGGACGTTAAATCCCACAAACCAAACCAAGCCTTATAGGTCAGACTCTTCTGACCGTGGTATCACATCGTCCCCCATCACAGTGGATGTATCTGAGAATTCACTTTTTCCACTGACGAGCACTAATTTGAACGAATTACCGCGGACATAAAATGCTACAATCAAGATGGGTTCTTGGGATTCACAGAAGATGGGTGACGTAGCAATTAGATTATTGTGTCCTTTATTACTTTTTAATTCCGTTTGTTCTCTCTACTTTGACGATGATTTCATAAGTTTATTATGACCTCGATTACATTGGCATGGTAAAATATCAGTACTGTTTAAGAGGCGTTTTGTAAATACATGTAAGCGTAATCTCATTAAGCGGCCCTCAAGGGGGTAACAAAGGCGTCGTATGGGATGCCTCTGATTTACTATTTTTACCTCCTGGGGCTCAAACTTGCTGTGACGCCAAGCGGCACAATTGGTTTTTGTATATTAACCCCCCCCCCCTCCCCTACTCTCCCTCCCTTCGCTCTTTCTCGCAGAAAGGCAGCCATTGTGGTCAGTAGTCGACCCCATGACGTGGTTCGCAGTAACTAACTGCCGTTTGCCATCAAGGGAAGATCAGGTACCACTGCTTCGACGAAAATGCTTAAAAGGGTTTTCCATGCTTTTGGTGGTTATTTAAAAATGCGCCTCACTACAGGGCGCTGAAAATAGCAGTAGTTGTAATAGTGGGGTATAAAGTATAAATATAGACTGTGCGGTCTTACTCGAATTCTAAAAATGCTGATCCTATTTATCGCCATGCGAAAGCATTTACTATTGGGTGCTCACCACTTATTATCTGAATCTCTTACTGAGACTAGTAAAGGTTTATCAGATTAGCGCTTGGACTTCTCATAAACGCAGGGTTTGTTAAGTTTCGTTAACACAAAAACCAGTATACGTTGGCTGTCTGGTTGTGCTTGAGATACCTGCTCATATTATTCACTTAAGGCGGTGATAGCGCGCGCGGCACGGCGACGTCACGTCGACCAAAACGCGACCTGCTACACTCCGGCGGCGCTCGACGCCGGCGCGTTCGGCAGCTTCCGGCGTGGTCCGACGGCGCCCGGCGCCGATGCATCCGGATGGATTTCGCGCGGGTCGCACCGGGGTATTGAGAGAGTGTTGCTCAGGGAAGGCCGCAAATGCACCCTCTCCCCTCGTCGCTTCTCGCCTTCTGCGCATGCGCCTGTCCAGCTGCAGGCGTCTCTCTGCGGTGGAACCGGTTTCACTAGGCCTCATTCTCATAGCCGGTGCTCCTCTCCGTCGCGGCGGCACCGGCGGGGGACACCGCACGACGGATGGAGCGGCGCGATGTTCAAACAGAAAGGGCCGCCGGACGCCGTCAAACCTGTTCGGGCGGGGCTTCGCCGCTCCCACGTGACTCTACGTCAGAGCGCTTTTTTTTTTCTCCTGCAAGAAAAAAAAAATACGAAGGGCGGCTGCCCTCCCTGCAGCGGTGGAAGTTGTGTACTCTGCGTCTGTACGGGGGAAAAAAAAAAAGAAGCGTGCTGTCTCACGTGCTCTAGCAGCAGTTTGGAGCTAGAAAGCGTTTTCATCTCAGCTTTGGTAACGGTACAAACACCACGCGTACTGTGCCAAAACAAATGAGTATAATTATAGCAAGCATATATTAAACCGCAGAAAGTTATGCTCACTCCAATAAAATTATTCTTCGCAATCAGCACAATCACAGAAAGCGTAATGAACTATTCTATCAATAAAAGAATTGTTCGCGACAACATGGCAAGATGGTTTTGATACAAGTATTAAAAAATCAACTTAGAATGGCGCCGACTGAAATATTTCACGCAAATCTGTCGGAAGTCGAGGTTAGCTGTGACATCCTGCATATTGCAAAATTAAATAAAATCGGCATTTTTTGTTAGCCTCTTGTGCTTTGGTGCTTCAATAGCTGTACGCAACTCCACGCAACTCAAGAATGCTATCAATATAAGCATTGTTCACCAGCAATGAAACGTTCCTGTCGATATCACCATTCGTGATATTAAGGTAGCGCTTAATATTTCGCTATCGCCTGCAAGTGCAAGCAATGCGCGGCTTCAAAAGCGGTGGCTTCCTCTTGAAACGCAATTTCGTCACAGCTTTTTTTTTTTTTTTTTAAAGGGTTCTCTGTCTTGCGGGGAGATTGCGACCTTTTCTTGCATTTCTTTTCCCCATTGATATGCTTTTTCTTTACTTGCTTTCTTAGACCTCCTCCCCTTGGCGAAGTTTTCTTGCCGCGCCATTTACCCGCTGTTTGCATTTTTTTTCTCTCTCTCTCTCTTTTCTTTGTTCAGTTTTGTCCTCTGCTCCTTTCCTCACCTCGCCCATTACCTCTTCCTTTCCCTTATTCACCTGTGTGGCAGTCGTTTTGATTTCTTCTTTACTGCCTCGAACCTTGTTTGCCACTCCGTACTTGTTTTTGGTTCTGGCTGTGTCTATATAATGGCTCTTAGCTTAACTTGTGAGCCGCATGCTTTACATGATTTCAATTTGTCAAGAACCTGTTCTGCGTTTGGATTGACTTAGGTTGGTGAGAAAAACTACCAGATTAACTATTTGCAACGAGGTACCGTTTGCGTAGCTCCAAAATGAAAGGGAGTGAAATTCCAATTATGCTACTTGAAAATAGTGTTACCTCAGCATCTCAGATAAAAAAAAAAAAAATTACCCGTCTCTTATATTCCGCTTTTAGTGTCGCGGCTTCTCGCAGCAGTTCAGAGTTGGAATGCCTTTTTATGTCAGCCTCAGTACAAACACCGCAAGTACTACGGAACAACAAATAGGTACCGATATATATATCAAGCCAGTATCCAAGCTCAGCATGAATGCGCACATCTATATTATTACTCATGGCAGTCAGCGAAATCGAAGAAATCTATAGGAATATATATAATAACTCTGTCATCAATAAAGGAATGAGTCGCCAGAACTTGCAAAATTTCTTTTGATACACCCATTCAAACATACAACTGAAATATCGTTAAGTTTTGCAGGAGGTCATGTTTAGCTGCGACACCCGGTGCATTAAAACAAAAAAAAAAAAAAAGAAACGGCAGCTGTTGTCTTCTTGTCAGCGCGCGCTTCGCGGGGCGCCAAACAGGAGGGCAACCCCCGCTTTTTTTTTTCTCTGTGCTCGCGCACCGCCGTCTGCATGCGAGCCCGCGATGGCCGCGCGGCCGCTCCGCCGGCGCTCGCTCGGTCGCGACACGCAAGCCATGACGTTGAGTCACGTGAGAAAAGCGAGCGCGCTCACTGGTCCGTCTTTCGTGGGGCGGAGTCCGCCGCTCGCCGGACCGGCGGCGCCTTGGAGCGAAACCCCACGGCGCCGGCCACCCGATTTCGGGGAGTACTGGCACCATTCACTCCTCTTCTCGGGCGAGCGCCGAGGCGACGGAGGCGACGGAGGAGAGAAAAACCGGCTGTGAGAATGAGGCCTAAGGAGCCGGTTTCGTTCATGGTGCGGCGTCGCCGACTTGACGTATCCGACTTCGACCGGCGCTTGCCTGCGCGCCGAAAACGTCGGAGTATAACTCCGCCTCTACAGTTCTCAATCGGCGTGCCTATGCCTTGCTCCACACGCACTTATCTATAGAGAATTATAATGCCGCTAGGTAACCCACTACGCCGTCCGCGAGTTGTCGGCTGTTTGTTCCCTGCCATCACTCGCTTACGTCAGTTATATGGTGAAGTCGATTCTTATGCTAGTTTTACGTTTCGCTTGCAAGTCGAGTACTTTACTGTTAATTTGTTGACCATAGACTGATAAGAGAAAAGGATAGAAAAACATTGACGTGCTTCGATGGTCAGTACCGTTTTCAAGGTGCAGACATTGCTCTCTCCGGCGACTGGTTGGGTCTCACTCTTCCGTTCGGTTGCATTGACGGCAGTGCGGTGGCGTGCGGTTTCGATTATTAGAGAGTTTTAGCTTACCGTGATCCGCGATCTGCTACTATGATCCGCCACCGCGCGTTCCACTGCGCATGCCCAGACCCCCCTTGGCGCCGACAGATGGCGCCACATACTGTATGTCGGCACACAGACCTGCCGCGTCGGGGCCAATCAGCTTGACCGCCCCGCCCACGCGCGGTAGAGGGCCACGGTGGCGGATCGCGGATCATGGTAAGCTAAATCTCTATTAGAGAGAGAAAACTTTTAATGAGCACAAGAATCAGTAAGAATTCGCAGGAGCTGGGTGGTCGGTGCCCCTAGTCCAGGGCTCCGCTGGCAGCAGCTGACTTGCGGACTAGCTGGATAATCCAGGATAGTCCAGGACAGTAACTCGTGTATTTTGTTGGGCTTATCTTAATTAAAATATGAAGATTAGGGAATGTGTTTGTATTTTTCTCCAGTCTATAGCGTCCGAGGAGTCTATAGCGTTTATTAGAGAGTTTTAGCTTACCGTGATCCGCCACCGCGCGTTCCACTGCGCATGCCCAGACTTTCCTTGACGCCGATAGATGGCGCCACATACTGGATGTCGGCACACAGACCTGCCGCGTCGGGACCAATCAACTTGAGCGCCCCGCCCACGCGCGGTAGAGAGTCACGGTGGGGGATCGCGGATCCACGGTAAGCTAAATTTCTCTAATATGGGCGTCGCGGGAGGCATGTCCGAACTACCTTGATGTTTGATAAGTACCACACATGCCATAAAAAGTACCCCCTGGCTTGATAGAGTCTAGTCACCAGTACAACCCACTTTAATGACGACAGAAATTTTGTCTACAAGCATAGCATCATGATCTAGCATGTGCTACTTAACTACTGATATATGAAAAGTCTCCGTAAAAAAAAACGCCGCGATAACATTTGAACTAGAGAAGATCGCCACATTCGTTCGCGGTTAAAAGCCACTCACACAAAATCGAAAATATTCATTGGTTAAAAAAAGAACGAGAAATCCCACGCAATTTGCCCAGTTCAGCTCATGAAGGTGGAGTAGAAAGCATTTGCTTCAAACTGGATATATATACAAAAAATGCTATATAAGGGCTCTGGAATTCCTTTCCTTTCAGTGAAGGCCTGGTACCGGTTATTGTAAAACAACTCTCATCTCGCCTAGAGCTTTTCGAGCTTGCGTGTTTAGCAGTGGTTTGATGCAATATATACATTCAATGCACATTTGGTCAGCAAAAGTCAGCAAACGAAAAACTGATTATCACTGATTTTTTCTAACAAAAAAGTAAATAAATGACAGCCACGAAGGACGTGCTACCTCAAGCCCCAACTTTGGGGAATTCGCAGGCACCTGCGTTATATTATCAAATAAAATCTTGACTGCAAAGCTCGCGCCTTGATAGCTTCCAACAAAATGCCTGCTTCTGTTGCGAGATTCCTTCGTGAGGCAATAAATACCTTACGCCCTGCCTCGAGCTCAATAAGAAAACAAAGCGGTTGGACATGCCGCCTGAAATGGAAACATTCAAGGCAATTTTTACTGCCTCTGTGGGCACGACAATACGACTTATTTTCTCTTATTTTCGTGTTTCCTTGTAAACGCGCGGCTTTGCTATAGCTGCCAATAGTTGATCCTGAGTGTCGAAAATGTATTTGCAGTTTCAAGTGCAGAGGTGAAGGAATCACTAAGGAATTGGTTGGTTGGTTGGTTTGTGGGGTTTAACGTCCCAAAGCAACTCAGGCTATGAGAGACGCCGTAGTGGAGGACTCCGGAAATTTCGACCACCTGGGGTTCTTTAACGTGCACTGACATCGCACAGCACACGGGCGCCTTGCTTTTCGCCTCCATCGAAAAGATGCCGCCGAGGCCGGGATTCGATCCCGCGTCCTTGGGAACAGTAGTCGAGCGCCGTAACCACTGCGCCACCCCGCTTATTTCGTTACTCAAATTACTGCTAGCAGGGGAGAGAATTCTTCGGAAGATCAGCTAAATATCATTACATATATTATTGTAACTAACTCTGATTCATTTCTCCAATATAATAAGGCATCACCCAGCCTTGGCAGAACACAAACTTTTCGGAATTCTCCGCAAAGGAGGCAGTTTAATAATCTAAGCCGCCTGCCACAGCATTACGCTCATTACAGCCGAACGGGCGAGTGGGACCAAACATGTCGCCGGAGAAAACAGTGTCTCCGCCCTTTAAGCGGCACTGGTCATCGAAGTATCCTAATTCGGAGTGTTCATCTGCGCCACTCTTTTCTTGGCGGTGCACGTGAAACGTCCTGTGTTACCGTGAGCGTCACGTGCAACGTTACCAAAAAAGGGAGGGCGGAAGCTGTGCTACGACACACCTGCGCAGCACCTGTGGCTTCAGAAAGCCAGAACCGAGACCCTCGCAAGCTAATAAGTAAAAATTGAAGGGGGAATGAGCCGCTCGTTCATATGCAGGAAGGAAAGATGACAACAGTGGGCGAGGCCAAGGAAAGCCTAGGGAACTTTTTTTTTTCATTTCTACTTTTGCTATTGACTTGAATTAGTACTTTAATTAGTTTTAGTCGCTTTGGGACGTTAAACCCCACAAACCAACCAAGCCAACCAGTTTTAGCCTGAAAGATAATTAGACACTAAGTGGCAGGAAAAACAACGGGCTAATTGTGGGAACCGTACCCCCGACCTCCGAATATCATCTCCGGTCACACCATCACACCAACTGAGATATATCGACGGGTGTCCAATCATTGACTTGTTTGCGTAAAAATGTTTCCTGTCACCGAAACTTGAGAGCTTTAACAACCGTGGTCATCTCCCTCTTTCGGTAACACTGTCAAGGTTCGGTAACAGGCAACGTTAATGCGCAAACAAGTAGATGATTGGACACCCGTCGATATAGTTCAAATAGTAAGAGCACCAGCAACGTGATATTTGGAGGTCGTGGCTCCAGTCCCCAGCGCACGGCGCGTTATGTTTGCTGCTACTTTGTATTGAATTACTGATTACAGCAGCATTAACAGGTGCTTCATGACGAGTCCTCACTTCTTTCTATATATATATATTTGTGTCAAAATTTAGCACTGATCTAAAAAAAAAACGGTTGTGACGATACCCAGTTGGGTCTATTTAATGTGTGAAAATTAGCCTTTGGCTGAAAAGCGATCTTTACAGTATAGCTGGTGCCAAGTTTAGTCTGAAATATAAAATTTTGGAAATTCAGAGTGCAAAATATCAGTCATGAAAATGTACATGTTTCTATGGGACACATGACACTTCTCGGATAAAGACCAGAATATTAGAGTTACAAGCGCGCAGTTGTAATGACGCTTCCTCTGTTGCAGCTCCCACCCAGTATTACTGTAGTCTGTTAATGTTAGCCCTCTTCTCACTTTACGATGGCGAACTATTTCACACGCCGCGTGACGGCCACCTCCGTTACAATAGCAACTGATCGAACTCTACTCTTTCACTTTCATCCTTGCCCATATTGCCGTTTTTCTCCTTTCTACACGTGATGGTCAGCGGTGTTATTTCCATACCACTATTGTCCCCATACATTAGTCTCTTACATAAAAAAGAATTCCAATCCGAGTCCATCCATGATTTCCCATACCTGAATATATGTCTGTCCAACTGTTGTAACTGCATGTCCTTCGCTAGATAAGAGTTTCGCGCATCCCCGATCGTCTTGTTGTCATAAAGATATAGGCTCTAGGTTAAAGCAAACCGCCTTCAATTGAAAGCCGCCCATTTCAGTATAAACATTCGTAAATAGAAATGTAGAATAGTATTAGTGTGTAATACAGCGTTTTATTTGGAAACTGGCGTTATTGTCGGCTCTAACAAAATTAAATTCACATTTGATACTCCTAATTGTGAGCTGGCCTACTTCTCACCTTCCTTTTATTTGCAACGCGAGCGAAGACAACATCGATTTTTCTTACTTACAATCTACTTCATTAAACCGATTTTAAAAGCGAAAGCTTTACTTCTCCCCGCCCTATCTTCTTCACCGTGTCCGCCGTGTGCGCGTGTTTGACCTTGAACCGAGGATAAACCACGTGGAAACTATGACGTCACTCAGCCACCGCCAAAACCGGGGTAACCGCGCGCTCTCCTCTGCCTACGCACGTGACAACCGTGACGTCACTCAACTGTCGTTACTCTGGAGCGGTGCCGTTCACTCTGTTTGATAGCTGGTGCAAAAAGATCGAAGTGATCTCAACCATTTAACGCTTGCAGTCCCCATGGATGATCCAGGCGAGACGCGTAATGAACTGTGTGCGCCTCAGAGGTTGCGAAGATGACAGGCCGAATATGATTATTGGTGGACGTAGCTCACCCAGACGTTGCTGTACACTGACGAAGAGGGGCAAGGTCGAACGAAACATGCCGTCACTTTTGCTTTGGTTACTTAGGTTCAGCAGGGTTAAACCTCTCGCCCAATTTTTCTCACCCATGTAAGGCTGAAGTCAATGACCGGGGTACAGCTGTTCTCCTTGCCATCCCGTCTGTCATGATTTGAAAAACTTCAACGTAGTAGTGAGCGCTGATTTTCACTACAGGATAAAAAAAAAGTGTTACATATTTTTATCAGCAAAGAGGGCTTGAACTGATATGTCTGTCTCTTATAAGCATGTGTTTCGAAAATGTTTTATTTCTGAAGCACGAAATTTTTTCTTTGGTGAAATTTCTCTATAGCTGACGGGAGCCGACGACGTCTACTGCAAATACTCCTTCGTGCACGGAGCTGACTGGACCGTCGCTGCGGTAAGATTATCCCATGGAGGTTCTGTTATAACCTCTGATTTATCAATCAGGATGCGAGGTTGTTTTACTTGTGTACGCTAGAGCACGCAGAAACGTAAATACAACTTTCTAGGGTTGAATCTGTAGCGAGATTTTTTTCTTAAATCGTACGCATGAAAATAACCGGCACATCTGTCATAATCATGTAAAGATAAAACGCAACCAGTCTCTCAATAATGGCGCCAAGGAGTCATTTTTAAGGCCGGCGCTCACAGAAAATGTAGATATTTCAAAGACGTTACGGCACCCCCTAAAGCGAAATTTGAGCAGCTGATTTAGCTTTTTTGCGATGTACTATGGCAAATAATTTGAGGTTCTTTTATGTATGTATGTATGTATGTATGTATGTATGTATGTATGTACGTATGTACGTATGTATGTATGTATGTATGTATGTATGTATGTATGTATGTATGTATG